>CM061918.1:82029005-82099211 GCA_031002005.1 Vandiemenella viatica
TTTTAGCGCCAAAGCAACCGCCTTGACAGTAGAGGCTGTAGCAATTTCCCAAACCGGGGAAAAAACTGAGTCATCTGAATCTTCGAACATTGTTGCCAGCCCGACCCCAAGAGTCGCCTCCTTGGTTGTTGGCCAAACGCATTATTGTCGCCACCTTAACTGTCTGCCAAAAGCATTGTTCTTATAAATAATTCCTGGAAGCACAATCCACATTTCTTTCTTACTCTTTATATGTCACAACGTTTTCTGTAAACAGAGCGTAGGAAGCACAATTAGTGTGCAAAATTTTACTTCATTCATCCCCTTAGTTTGGAATTTTGTGGAACTGAAACTGATTTAAATTACTATGACACTCCCTCATCATAATTATATACCACTACCGGTTGTCGTAGAAAATGGTAATTTTGTACACATAAATGGTTTAATCCCCACAGAATAAGAAAAGTTCCTGTGTTTATCCAATGCCAATCTTAAGCTGAGAAGTCTTTGGAGAAAATTTATACTTTAATTGCTTTATTGTAAATTTCAGTTTTGCACAAAGATCAGGAGCATAAAAAACACACTAAATTTTACTTTCTTCCTACATTTAATTTGATAGTTCTTGGTAGGCCTACACAGATGGTAACAATGCATGTACGGCGTCGCTCACACAGAAATGTAGGTGGGTGCAGGATAGGGGGAAGATAGCTGTGTAGGGAAATTGCCACCGGAGCCTGTGCTCCATTGCAATTAAATTAAATTAAATTAAATTAAAAGAACAAATCGGACTCGAGCCCGTTCTTTTACATGAACGTGCGTTGTCGAAGGAAGTATTTCGACATAAAAATTGGATGTACGCAGGAATATTGATAAATTCGGATACAAAATCTTTGGTAAGGTGCAAAAATTTGATCCAGACTCAGAATAAGCTATCAATCTACAAAAAGAAATTAAATTACACATAAAACATTCCTTGTAAAAAAAAGTGACCTGGCCATTATGCAAACTCTGATAGTACAACTTCTACCTAAATAAATGCCTCTACAGTGTTTCATTATTGATCTTTTAAATTCACAAAAGCCATGATGTCCCTCGATCCTCTTTTGAGATTCACAAGTCTTCAAGTAAATAATACACATTATGTCTTTCCTTTTGGTAAAGATGTATAATGGCTATTTCACAATCAAAAAAATGATATATATATTATCCGTAACGTCATTAAAAAACCATTCTGTTTCAGAAAATCGGAACTTGATTCAGAATATCATCTAACAACTCTTCATCAGTACATAGCGACAAGACTTGGCCCTTTTTTAAAATTACTTGTTTTTGTAACATTGTTTTCCTAAATAGTGTCGATATATCGATACTTTTTCTTCGATATATCGAATCCGATATTGATACTTTTAAAAATATCGATATATCGAAAATCCGATATTTTGTAAAATACCAACAGCCCTATAATATGTTTGTTGTTTTATGTATTATCAGTTCTTGTTTTCGTAAGAAATTTGCCTTTTCGTAGGATAGGATAGATGATAGCGTATCAAGTTCATAAAACAGTTCAAATTCTGACATTAGATAGACTCTAATATTAGGTGGGTCCGAATTTCCTTTTTTTTATTTTTTTTTTTTAAAAAGTTGGTAATATATCAACATAGGTTACTGAGAAACAACAACATGAATTAATTCGATAAACGAAGAGTTCAAGGAGAATGTAATATTATTTATATACATTAGTTTTATAAAACAACTGCGAGAAATGTCAGCTTTTTCAACCGTTGGCTGTTTCACCTTTCAGCATTTACGAACATGTCTCTTGCATCATTTTCTGACAGATTAATTAGAAGATTAAAGAAAAAATACAAACAGTGCGATTTCGCGTACCTAGACACTGTATGTATAGAACAATAACTTTTCATTAGATATGAAAGTATGTCAACAATCTATTAACAGGCACAGTTACAAGTTTTTATACATTGCTCACGTGCTGATCCTAAATGTGTGATAAGGATAATGAATGCTATTTTTTTTTTTTTTTTAGTATAGGGACAAATATTTTGCCACTTATTTATATCGGATTTTAGAGTCACAGCAGCTACAAGAGTATCACTTTGGTGAAAAACATTCTTTCCCTTCTTGCAGCATTGCGATTCTCGCTACTAAAAAATATACTTGGGAGACGCGCAGGAAGTATTCAACATTATCAACAGTCGACCAATGCTTCAGGTGCCAGGGATTCAGGAATAGTTCGAAGGATTGCCGGAACCAAGTTCGGTGCGTTCGCTGCGGGGAAAACCACAGCGTGCTGGTGTGCACAAGACCGCGTGATGCGACACCAACTTGCGCAAACTGCGCCGCGGACCACGCGGCCAGCTACGGGGACTGCCCACTGAGAAGGAAGCTGTAAGCGGCCGTCAACAGGAGCCGTCCACATACCAGCACAGCGAAGATCACGACGAGAAAGGATAAGATCACCCACGACCACCTGAGCAATCATTAGCACTTGACCAGAAACGATGAACATCAATACAACAACATCCACCGATGTCACTGCCAACCACATGAAAACCAACTAGGGATGGTCATACAACTGCTCACGCACTTGTTACCAAAGTTCATCCCCCCAAGACGATAAGAATAATCAAGGATTTCCCTCAAATGTCTTTATATCATGGCCAAAGCCGGGTTTTTCCATAATTTGTACATTAATGATCCCAAATCCAACTAATATGATCCAGTAGATAAAGCTAGAGACAGTAGCGGGGCTACATAACGCCGTTGAGGCAGCGAAAAAAAAAAAAGAATAAATCGCAATGGGTTCAGCAAGGTATGCGGCCGTGAAACCAAATCTCCAAAATTTGACCATGCCAGCGATGATAAAAACTCATTAAAGGCAGCCTACCCTAAAATTATGGGAAAAAGTTGTGAAGTAGATTCCAACGAGAGAATTGTTTACAGTTTGTTTCTGACTGTTATTAATGTTGCCCTTTTGTAGTCTCTTGCTGAAATGATGACCAACTCTGCAAACCTACCACTGGTCGGAAGCATATGTTCACCTCTGCTGCTGCGGTGGTGGGTTGTTCTCTTTAACTTTGACTAGCACGTGACATCTTTGACTAATGAACGGACAAAAATTCGCCACATGGAAGATTTGATGTTGATGATGCTGTGTGCATTCTCGAGGCTAAAATCTGCTCGGAACGATCACACTCAAGTGATGTAGTTAATTATTAATGTGTATGAATTATTTTGTGAGTAACATCTCTTTAATCCATTCTAGGTAAGTCAGGTATCACTACGTACTACTTTTTCTAGACTGTCTTTGTGTTGCATTTCAACACCAATGCCAACCGACAAAGACATCATCTCAACTGATAAAATCCCTATCGTATTGATCCCAGAAAGAGAATTGTTTTCTCAAAGACCTGATACGAATCCCGGTCAATGTGAATTGAAATATTCTGAATCCTCCTTCAGTGATCTAAAAATCCAACTTTGGTGATTTCACGGGAATGTCATGTTTCTCTAGCTCTAGCCGAGCTAGTATTTGTACGTACAGTCCCATGACACTCTTCCCCTTCTCATGACTTCCAATGAATCCCTTTCATCTCCTTATATCATATCATTTACTGATTGTGTTGTGCGATAATTTCCTGAAACAAATCTAGCAACCCTTTTTTGCACCCTCTCCAATTCCTATATTTGATACAAAAACTGTGGGACTCGTACTACACTACAATATTCAAGCACTGGTCTGACGTAAGTTTTGTAAATCAATTCCCTCACTTCTCTGGTGCATCTCCTCATCACTCTCTCCAACAAGTGAAATATTTTGAAACCTTTTCCTACCTCCTGTCCAATGTGTCCTGCCCAATTGAGCTTGTTATTACATGTTATGCCAAGAAATTAACATTCCAAGTCTTCAACAAGCAATTCTTTCCCGACCCTATTGTCACAATCAACATTTAGTTTTTTATCTCTGCATCTAATAAACATTTATCTTCACCCCATGTTTACCAACCCAGTTAGATATCCTGTCTGGATAACCCTGCAGCTGTTCACAGTCCTCTCCCGTTATGCATTATGTGATCTAGATATAAGCCAACTTCTGAAAGTAAACCATGAGCATAATCGTTCATTAGAATAATGAATAGCAATGGTTCCAATACGCTACCCTGTGGCACTACCATTTTCCCTTCCAGTTCTTTTGATACTGCATTTCCCACATTGACATTTTGCTTTCTAACTTTTCAAAACTCTTCTACCCATCAAATCTCTTTCTCATCCGCTTCAGTAGTATTAAATTATTTTCCACCATTTTATGGCTCACTCTGTCAGAGGCATTTTAAAGGTATAGAGCTAAACTATTGATCTGGCCTTCTTTGTCCATTTCAGTTGAAATGTCTTGCATATACCATATTAACTGAGATTCGCATGAATATCCTTGCATAATGCAAAGTTCCGAACTTGAAAACCACTTACCCTCCTCACATATATTTCCGATGTGGATGAATATCAATCATTCCATTAATTTACATACTACTGATGTCAAACTGATTGACCTATAATTTTCTACTCTATTTTTTTTTAATTGCTCTACGTCTCTCAACAGCGAGGTCTTTAGAGGCGGGAAAGGATGGGGGGCAAGGATGGGGGGCAAGGAATGGGAAGGAATTCGGCCATGGCCTTTTGATGGAAGCATCCCGGCATTTGCCTGGAATGATTTGGGAAATCTACTCTATTTCTCACCCCTCCTTTAAGTACTGAAATTACTGTCGCTCTTTTCCAGTCCTATGGTAAGCAGCAAGTCTCTAGACTTAATTTAAATAGATAAAGTACAATGTCACCTCCTGCTATCTTTAAGACATTTGTAGTAATATTATCTACACCAGCTCCTTTATGTTTTTTCAGCTATCTTAGTTCCTTCATCGTATCCTCTGGATGAATTTCAAATTTTTTGACCTGCACATTTCAATTTGTGTTGTTAGGCTCGTTCTCCGATTTAGACCTTCCCGTTCATTGTCGCTAATGCTCTCACTAAGCCAGTTACTTACAATATTTACCTTTTTCAAATCCTCAGTAACTTCTCCTCCGTCCTTATCTATAATAGTCTCAACACATTCCCTTCCTCTAGGTTTCGAACATAGTCATAGAAATTTCTAGATGCATCAGTCAATGGTCCCCCTGCAATTACAATACACTTCATAAACCCATCATTAGCCACCTTCTTAGCTATTATTAATTCCTTGTTTCAAATATTTCCTGCTACCCTCCTGTCTCTTAACTCTGTTATGTTCACTTCTTTCCTACGTTTTTAACGTCCTTACCTCCCTATTATACATGGATTCTGTATCTCTATTTATTTTCTGTTTTGGAATAAATAATTCTTTCTTCTTTCTTATTATCTCCTTGAACTCTTCCCACCTTGATTTTACTGTACTTGTTCAATACATCCATTTGCCTTAATTTCCCCTTAAATATCTCTTCAAGTTAAAAATCTGTGCCTTTCTATAACTCTACCTATTTCCCCCTTCAATTTAGGCTACTCGTTTGCTGAATCTAATATCCATCAGTATTGCTTTTTGATCACTTATTCCTTCTGTTACTTGACACCCCTCTATGTTATCATGCGACTTCTTTAGGAAGGTATCCAAAAAATTTTGTACCCTAGTGTTGAGCTATACCACTTGCGTAATCCGTTCTTCCCTTATTAAGATATTCGCAAATGTATATTCCCTTGTGTTGTGATCTTATACCCTACCCGGTTGATTTAAATCCCCGCCAATAATGACCGTTATATTCTTACCTCTGAAATCTGAGCGTGAATTTAATTTCTCCCCAATAGCCTCACCTTCATCTTTCATTCTTCCACTGTGATAAGCAGACATCACCCTGATTTTTTCTGTTTTACTACCCCAGAAATCTACCACAAGTAATTCATGGTCATGACCCATGAACACCAGGGAATAGTTTCTGCTAGTCAGTATGCAAATCCATCGACCAATTGCTCCTCTATCTCTGTGGTAGACTCTGTAGCCATCGGGAGAAACCCCATTGTCTAGTACTTCTTCGTCTAACCAATGGTCTGCATCTATAATTACTTGTGGTTCGTGTATCTCTATTAAGTTTGCAAATTCTATTACTTTGTTCATTATACCTCTACAGCTCACCAGTAACACCCTCATTACTGGCTTTTTGATATTTTCAACATTAACCTCCTCCTTCTCAGTTCTGCCTTAGTCAGTTATTGTTTCAGTAGTTTCATATATATTTTTTGTCGGTTTACGCCTCGTCGACGGCTAAGGTCATTAGAGGCGGGATGGAACTGTGGACAAGGAACGGGAACGAATTCGGCCATGGCCTTTTTGAAAGAAGCATCCCGGCATTTGCCTGGAGTGATTTTCGGAAGCCATGGAAAACCCAAATCTGGATGCCCGGACGGGGATGCGAACCCGCGTCCTCCCGAATGAGAGGCCAGAACGTTAACCTTTCACCCACAATGCTCGGTTTCATCGATTTCTTTAGCATTTGTGATTTCTCCCATTGTGGATCTACAGTCAGTATCATTTTTTATCATCTGTTTCCAACCCCTAATCTATAAAGAAACGTTCATGACCCTATCATCACTGGAATGGGCTCCCTTACAGCTTTAGTTAACAATTCAGAAAGTGTCCCCTTGACCATTCTATTTGGGTGTAGGTCGTGTTTAGTGAAACGCCACTTGCCGCCAATGATGTTCACAGGCACAGCCCCCAAGACAGAACTGATACCTTTCCCAAACTGCACCTCCATTTCCACATTTACAGTACACGCCTGATAGAGTGGTTCTCAACTGTGGCTGCGCATGGCGGCTTAGTACCTGTATGAGTTCAGTCATGGTATGCTGCGCCTCATTCACCATCTTCCTTAGGTTGCTCTCTATACTATTCACCACACCTCCCACTATCACCACTCTTTAATCCTTATTCAAACTCCTACAAAGTGAATCTATATAAATTGTTACCTTACCTAACCTTGCAAGGTTTGAAAAAGCTTGCGAACTGCTAATCTGTACTTAACTGATCCTGCAGAAAAGAGCCTGTACCTCTCCTATGGCTAATGCCTAGTAGTAGAACCCTATTTTTTCCCCACGATTTTTGAAGTATCTGACTTCTTTATCCTATTATCTGTATTTCTCCTACGACCTGTTATCAGCACCTAACCATCCTTCTCAATCTCCTCCTACCCACTATCTCTACTTTCTGCCTCTATAACCTGAGTCTCGACAGGCTGAGCCTCCACAAACTGAGCCTCCATAGGCTGAGCCTTTACAGACTGCGCCTCCACAGACTGAGCCTCCACAGGACGAGCCTCAAGAACCCTGACCCTTTCACGCAACTCTCTGATCGTTTTTCCCATCTCCCTCCACCTTTCATACCTTAGGAAAAGTGGAAATAACCAAAGGAGAGCCACATTTATTTCACACGTTCCCTCTTCGTATGTGCCCAATGAAACCACTTCTTACACCAAATACAACCAACCCCCTTGCCACATACCTGCGACAGGCGTCACACTTTCAAGTCATGATTTTTCCCAAATACTTCAGTATCTTCTAAACCAATCTTAAATTTATTTGATAAAGTAGTTCGTAGCGGATTGGTTGGTGGGGGGAGGGGGGGATTATTTGCTTACCTTGCACGATTTATAATCTCCAACTTCCACTACTTTATGCAAAGCACATATATTAATTTCAGGAAACAGAGGTGAAACCATTACTTCTGTTATTAATATTTAACAAGATCCTAAAATATTGGTTTATTGGGTACTCATTAATGCATACAGACGGAGGTATATTTACCATTAATCTTAAACATCTGTCTATGCAAAATAAAGTTCAAAACAATACCTCGTCTTACAAGTGCAACATAGCAAACAAACAATTATCGTTAATTGAAGTTAAGAAATTGCAATGCATGTACATTAGAAAGAGTTACAAATTCCATATGCAACTGAAGCAAAAACTCTCTTGTACATAACGAGAGCGATTCTTGTATGACAATTATAACAAGAAAACCTCAGATTTAACTGGATTACATATGGCGCCAGGCAGTTAATTTGATCCCACAAATAATAATCATCGAAAGTTTCCAAACATGGAAGTCAGCATTTCAATGCAAACTGGAAAAAGAATACAAAAAGCTCCGGCGGCATAAGAACTCACACTCATCAGGCCGTTAAAGGGCTATCTCAATGATTTGTCAGAATACACACTGTTTCTGGAGGTATAATTACCGTGTCTGTTTGGCTGCACCAAGCGTCGCAACAAGAGCGCTGTCGTCTCTCAAACAGCGCACCTGTCCAGGTATGGTAAGGCACTTGTCACGTCAACCAGCACAAATGACAACCTCGACGGGACTTGGCACTCAATCACCCAAGCTTCCAGAATGGAGCCATCAATACTGCTCTGGCAAGCAGTAGCCAGGGCGATCGTCTCAGCACAAGTGACCACTTCTCGCCTCTCAGAGCTCGTCTCTCCTCCTCCTCGGCGAGTATCATGAAAAACACCAAATTTTTAATATTTCCAACCACGTGAGGAAATAAAAACATCGGACTGGCTTCGCAAAAGTCTCCCCTCTATCCTGGCTAATACATTGCCTCTTATTTGCTAAGAGTCTTCGGGTTTTGACGGGATTGTTCGGTAGGCTATGCAGAAATCAACTTTCTCACGACACCAAGCGAACGCCCATTGAAGGATTCCATCCGCAAAATTCCCAGCGTCAAGACTTTCTCACAGGTATCAGTGCCAGAGATAATCCCCTCATTGTCTCGAATTCCGGGACACTTCCGGCTCAGTCAGACTGTCGCCCACGCCAACACAACCCTTAGCTTGGCGCGGATTTCTGTCTCCAATTCAAGAAAAGAATATCTATTTATTTCCGATGTTTCTTATATCAAACAATAATTAATTTAAATTATACGAGATGACCCATCTAGTCATCTTGTTACAAGTTAAATAAAATTTATTCTATGTACATTTTTATAAAATTGGATTAGAGCTTTACTCCTCAATCAAGTTACTGTAATTAATAAGTAGATAAATATATTTTAATATTTTTTCTAATAAGTTGCTATTTTAATATTTTTGAACAATAAAAAAATGAAACTTATTTTATTCATAACTGAATTAATCAATAAATATATCTTATGATATACTGAAGACTCATTTACAATTCATTTTTTTTAGGAGCATTGAGCAGTAGAAATCAGATTTACTAAGGTAATTCTTTATTCAAATTATTTGTTCTATTACTAGCAGATTATTGTAATTTTTTGCTTTAATACTAATGAAAATAACAACTTATTTTATTTTACACGGAACAAAAGTCTACAATAGGTTTTAACATAAATTTACAATAGACGGAATGTCCCTAATACTTTTTTAAAAATTATACAAGAACTTAGATATACCAAAAAGTTTAACTACAATTTGCCGTATTTAATCTATTAAGCTTTCCGAAAAATTCTACATCAATAAACCACTATGAATAGGCGATTTTCGAATCTCTATTTCTGAATGAAACTATTGTATTTTACCTTACTAACACTAATCCTAATTATTTACTTTATAATTCAAAGTTTTAAACTAATTTAGACGGGGAAACTTAGTTGATGATGAAGTTATTTCTAGTTTAGTGCACGACAGTTCACATACCCAACCAGAGCTGACTTTGCAATAACTTCTTGGGTAGTGGCACATCTTGGCCGATCACCACGCGGATCATCATCTAAGCTGTTCCGAGCAAAGTTAAACTCGTTCTTCCACATGGAAACAGATCAATATGAAGGATTGGAGTCCCCCATTGTGTTCTGAAAATCGGCATGAATTTCTTTTGCTGCATATCCTTCTTTAGAAAGTACTTGATCACTGCTGGAATCTCGATTTTTTCCCGTCTTTTCAAATTACTACGCGAGAACAGCAACAAAGACAACCTACGCGGGAACTCGTTGCGGTAGCACTTACATCTGGTGGTGATTCCCGGAACTTTTCAAACAAAATAAAAATAATAATGGTATTGGATAAAAGGTTTAAATTTGTGTGTCACCACACCAACCGTAAGACAATTTTCAATTTTCAAGTCCGAATTTCTTGATCAGCAACTGTCCGAACGGAATCAGTCCACACCGTTTTCGAAATATTTGCAAGAAAACTGAATAGTTGCATGTTAAAATTTTGTTTACATGTGTAAAGGAGGAGAGGGGTTGGGGCTTTGTAAACCAAATGTTGAGAGTATTTTTTAAAACCGATTTCGGTAGGTGATCGGCGATGCTCTGGCCTAGCATTCGGAACGACGTGTGTTCGTATCTCCAACCGACCAATCAGATCTGGTTTTCCATGGTTTACCGAAATCACTCCAGGCGAATGCCGGGATAGTTCCTTCAAAAGGCCATGGCTGAGATCCTTCCCGTTCCTTCTCTCATCCTCTGCTGCCTCTAACTACCTCGATTTCGACGTGGTATAAAGCTCGAAGCAAAAAGGGTTTTAAATTTAAGTGTGCCTAATTTCATCGAGATTAGATGAAAATTCTGGGTTTACCTGTCACTACACCACCTTTAAAACATTTTTCAAATGTCCAGTTCGACTTTCTTGGTCGCTAACCATCCGTTCGGTCTACTGCCAATAAACAGGAAGTTGTTTGACTTTTAGAATAGCACCAAGCTCTTCGCCTGATTTTTTTATTATTGTCGATATTTGTAAACAAACAAAAAATAAAAAAGAGAGAGAGAGAGAAGAAGAAGAATAACACTGAATCGTTGCACACAAAGATATTTTTTAAGGGGCTGATGAGGAAGAGGGTGTGGGTTTTTACTAACCAAACGTGTATAGTATTTTTCTCCTTCTTTTAAGGATAATTGTGCAACGATTCATGGAGATCGCATATAAATTGTTTTTTAATAAGTAACACTAGCGGAGTTCCCGGCGTTGCCCGGTATAGTTGGCGTAGATTTAATCGTACCCTATTTTTATTCACGCAAAACATTTGTACAAAGTTTCATAAAATATGCTCCAAGTTTTTCGTAATTAAAGCAAACTTACATTCACCCGCCCCCTACCAAGAAACTGGTGGGCTGAAGTTTATTTGCAAGTATACTATTTTCATTCGTCCGAAATGATTAATGTATATCAAGCTTCGATAATTTGCTTAAGAAATTTCATTACTACATTACTCAACAACCCTAGATTATGTTAAAAACTCACGTTTGATTCAACTGCGAAGTGAATGGATATACTTGTGGCTCGAAACGCCAGATCCTTTAACTCTGCAGATAAAATATCAAAAGTGAATCCGGAATAATATTATTGTAAACAGAAGACTAATGCTGAAGGCCAGGGATATTGTCCAGAGATCATGCTTAAAGAAAATCTCTCTCTCTCTCTCTCTTTTTTTTTTTTCGGCTATCTATGTGGTTTAAAAATTGATATCCCGAATTAAAGGAAAGAATACTTCAAGCTATAGCTTTTAAAAATTGAATATATAGAATTAAAAGAAAGAATACTTAAAGATTTGTTTAGTGTGCAAAATAGTTATTACTATAAGTTATTTTATTGCTTTAATTAAATGCTATGGTCAGAGACATTGTGTTGTGTGTTTAGTGCGGAGAATGCGGCATCTAGTTATTCCTCCTGTGGAATTTCTCAGCATACGTTCAGAATTTCATTTAATGCTCCTAGATTATTTAACTTTGAAACTTAAGACATGTCAGACAAGTGAATTAAGATTCTAAGCTTTAAGACGGTGAAAATTCCATCGAAATCTGCCCCGTAGTTTCCGAGTTTTTATACGACCATTATGTCCGGTTTTCGTTTTATAGATATAGATAGATGGATACATCCATTTTTGTATTGAGATAGTTCATTCCGCATAACTTATGATTGCATATGGTTTCGTTGTGGATAATTTATACATCTCAGGACAACGTTAAAGAAGATGAATCTATTATTACATGCCATTAATAAGGATCCTGGCAATAACCACGATAATTTTAAACAAGCGCTGTATACACATTTCATTAGTTGTACTATAATTTAGAAGTTCAACCATCCTTACCCGGCGTCTCTTCCAGTTAAGTTTCTCTGTTTTACGTTGTTAGATTTTCATATGTTTGTTGCATTATTAAATAAAATCTTAATTTTTGAAAACGTCAATTAAATGTTTAGAAAAATAGTAAATATCGTTTCAGGAAAAGCGATGAATAATTTACCAAAAATGCTGAAAGAATTTAAAATTAAGATTCGTAGATCGCAAAAGAAGCCAAGTACAAGGAAAAAAGGTTTGAAGATAAATTTCCACGGGATTTTGCGCTGCATCACAATTGAATCTAGTTAAATACTCGTTTTTGATTGCAGCAAGGGCGCAGTAACTTCTTGTTATAACTTATCTACTGAAGATGGTCATATGTCGCAGAGGGAGTTTTCTACGAAACATATCATCGAAATTTTGTAATGTAACATTCTTCTTCTGTTCATAATTTAAACTGTGTGCGTTGCTAGGGTTATTTTGAATAGCTTAAACGTGTATTTGCTGGTAGTACAATGATCACTGAATAATTTTCGTTGATATATACTTAACGACCTAGGTAGACTACACCAAACGAGCTTGTACTTTGAAAAATTTTATTCACTTACGCCACAAGATCTTCGCCTCTACAGTTTTTGACTTCATAGAAATTTAAACCCTACTTCAAATGCACTAAAACATTACATCTTATTAACTTCTTTCATTATTTTTATGATGGCATTATGGTGTTGGAGAAGGCAACAAGACTTATGAAGTTGCAAGCTCCACTACCAAACACAATAGTTACTTAGCAATAATACAATTTATTAATGTTAATACTATAAAATAACGTCGAGAAATAATAATATTTAGCGTCTGACAATACGTTGATCAATCATGTGTATATGCTAGGCTCAAATTCCGAAAACGTTCATTGAGCGAAAAAAAAGAAAAAAGAAAGAAAAGACAACAACACGTTGTTGTTTATCAGTATCTAACTCTTCATGTTCACGACGAATTGGTCCAGGCTACATTTAATATATATGATTCTTCTTACACTACGCGTTACAATGCTCTAAAAGAAATATAATAATTGTGGAGAATGCGACCTGGACCCGACGCGAATTTCGCTTTGTGGCCTTTTAAAGTTAGTCCTAACGCGTTGCGACCAATTTTTGTAAGTGCCATAACGGTAATAACGTGTTTTGGCCGTTTTAAAGAAAGTATTTTATTTATTCGTTTATTTATTTAATGGCTTTCGCCTTGTCGACCATACAGCCAAGTTCATTACATTTTATAACAATTTATATTTCAGTTTCTTTACATGTTCTTTTAGTGCATGGAAGGGAAAAGATGACCATGACCACAAGCTGGCACTCGATTTCAGGCACAAGGGTGTAGGAAGATTCTCTTTTTTAGGTAAGGGTGTCAGAAATTGGAATGAGTTACCAAGAGAAATGATGAATAATTTACCGAAAACTTTGAAAGAATTTAAATATAAAAATTTGTAGAGGGCAAATGTAGGTAGGTGCAGGATAGGGGGAAGATGGGTGTGTAGGGAAATTGCCACCGGAGCCTGTGCTCCATTGCAATTAAATTAAATTAAATTATATCAAATTTACATTATTGTTTACATATGTCGACATGGAATCGGTTACATTATTATATCTCTTATGTGCGCACTAGAGGGTCGCGTTATTGTCGTTTTTTTGCTCAATTAGCGTTTTGGTTATTTGAGCGTAACATATAAAATTTGCAAATGTGACTGAAAAATGTAGAAATGAATAAAATAAGTATATTATCATTTGTTAGCGCAGTACCAACTGCGCCATAGACAATATGAGACGAATAACAATAGACACTACCCACCCTCAACATCATTAATATCCTTACTTCCCCATATACATTCACTAACAAAGTAATTTACGTGCAATATCAAAATCTCCTTCTCAAATGTGGGATTTAATTTTTATATTATTGTATTATGTTGTATGTAAATAAACCCTTCTCGTGCTTCCAGCCGCGTAAAGATGTCACATTTGTGTGATGTTTCGAAAGCGTCTATCTCAGCTGAAACGTGACATTTTTACGCTGTGGGAAGCCCGAGAATTTATTTAGTATAATTCTGTTTTCTTCTCGGAAAACTAACCTGGTAAACGTGATGTGTCCACTCAATATATCCACACAATATCTCGTCTACTACTTTCTCCGTAGCCATCTTTAGATGTAATTGTGTCCAGTCCGAAGGCCCTGAACTTCATAGATAACCAAGCTTGATTGACTGACAGGGCGACGGCGGGAGTTAGTACGTCGCTTAGCAACAGAAGCTTGCATTGACGCAGACATAAGCTGCTCACCATCATCAGCACCAGGAATTCATGTATAGACGTAACGAGGCTAACCTTAAAGAATTTGGCCCTGATTTGAGGTTTGCTACACTATTCTTTAATTTGTTGAAATTATAAACTATTATTTAATAAGTACGCGACTGCAGCTGCAGCTGAATTATATATATCGATCAACATTTTTTCTGCAAATGATTGGCTAACTTCCACATCTCATAACGGAGGTGTAAATGCAAGTTATTCTACAACACTTAATATAAGAATAACTGTAGTATGTTTAAACAAACTCCAGTAAGAAAATTTAAAAACCGAAAACATATTAGTAAGTATCACAGTAAACGCTGACGATTCCTCGACGACAGGCGAAACGTGTTCAAGAATAAATAAAATCTAATCACAGTTGTATTGACGTATCTATATAAATGCAAATGAAATGCTAATCCTTGGTAACCGCATCACTTGAAAACGGCAGAACCGGTTTGGCTATTTTTTTTTTTTAATGTTCATAACAGGCTGAATAAGGTTATTAGAGAAAAAAAATTGGAAAAGTTGCCCGGAAAATTGGAAAATTTGGGAAAATCTAAAAGTACTTTTTTAAGAACTGATTTGCATATTTTTTAAAAATGTTTGTATCAGCCCGAATAAGCTTTTTAAAGGAAAAATTGTAAAAGTTGTCGGAAAATTGGAAAATTCGGGAAAACCGAAAGTACTTTTTCTACCGACCGATTTACCAATTTTTTTTAAAAACAATGTTCATACTAATCCGAATTAGGATTTTAGAGAAAAAAAATTAAGTTGTCCAGAAATTGGAAATTTCGGAATAAACTGAAAATGCTCAATTTGGCTATTATTTAAAAAGAATGAATGTAACAGTCCGAATAAGGTTTTTAGGGATAGAAAAATTGGGGAAGTTGCCGGGAAAATTGGAAAAAAAACTGAAAGTGCTTTTTATATTTTTATTAATTTTTTCCGAAATTGAGGTCATAACTCATGATTTGAACGATGTTTTTGGTTCCTTATACGTCCCGGGTAGAAATAACTCAAATATTTTCCATTGAAACACAACTGGAAGATCTGGAGAAAAATCTAAAAAAAAAAAAAAACAAAAAAAAACGTATTCCAGTCTAAATTTAAAAAAAAAAACCTTTGTTTTTAGTATTGCGTTGTTTCGGGACCTGTCGAACAAATTTGATTATTTTATTTCTATTACATTGATATTAATTGTGGATATGTACTTGATGATATCGAACAAGGTATTACTTCAATAGTCGGCAATGAGAGCGCCCAAGGTCCGATAAACGACATATTTAATTAAGATTTTAAAAGCGTAAAACAATTGACTGTGATACAGTGAGAGAATCAGTTAGAACGAATGTTCGACTGTTGAAGCGGCAGCAAAAATATGCTAATGAAAGTTGTGAACGATGGCAGCATAGGGATTTTTTTGTTGTAAGCTTCCGGTGAAAATGATCTCATTAATTTTGGCAAGGAATCGCTAACAGAATCAAATTGCTCTTGCACTTGCTGCATCGGAAATTGCAGCTAGACCGAATGATGCAAGATCTACTAAACAATGAAAACCGTTTGGTGGTGTTATGATCGAAACGTAAATAAAGTACTTGAAATTCATTAAGATTTCAAATTTAATTGTAGAAAATAAATCATTTGGTTAACATGAAATTCTGACTTAATTTAATCGTGACTTAAATTTTTGGACTAAGTCGATCACATTCCAGGCACATCACACATTTCCAAAATTTCAGCGGTGTACTGTCGATAGAATTCATCTCCAATGTAAAATTTCCCACTGGCTTACTTCTGAATGTACTCCTCATCAAATTGAATAACTATGGACACAATAGTTAATACAATGATCACTCAAAAATATGTTTTTCATTTCTCCCTTTTACTTTGTTTACACATTCTCAACAGCTTTTCACAAATTCACATGACGATCACAAAAAAATCTATTCAAATCTGTCGGATCATCTAGTTAAGTAATAATTTATTATTTGCTATGCTATTTGTTCTTGTAATAACTTTAATTTTTCATTAATTGCATCCTGATTAAGTGTGATTGTATATTCATATGGTAGACCTGTTTACTTTCCTATCAAATACTGGAGGGTATTGCTGACTGTATTAGTAACCCAACTATCACATTACCTAATTTTTCTATTGGAGAATGTTAAGAAAAAATGTATCTACACGGGACCTATATTTTGTGATCAGAAGGCGAAATGCATATTGAGGATCCGTTTAGAATGCCTTGGAGACAGTATTTCTTGTGGTTCTTGCCTATTGCTCCATTTTTCGAAGTGTGAAATTTTCAAACCAATAGGAAGCAGGGATCTTTTTTCTAGTTCCTGCAGCTCTTTGATACGACCGTCAGCAGACTTGCTCCTTATATCAAAGCCGCATAAGAATGTCGTTTGGACAATGGCACGCAGATGATCAGTTTAGCTTCTGTTAAACAGCCATCTCCATGGATGGGATGGATGCCGGTAAGTTTTTCTTTTGCTTGTTTCTTTGTTGCATCTATGTGATATAGATACGTCATTTTGTCTACCTAATCGTATCCCAAGACACTTTGCTTCCTTCAGACATTTGACAGGACGGTGTCGTACAAAACATATTGTTTGGACAGCTGGCTCTGCTGGCTTCATCAGGTGTCAGACAGCTTCTGGTGTTGCTAGGTGGTGACATCCAGCTTGCAACATCGGAAGCTATCCGACACTTGATGAAGCCAGCAGAGTCACCTGTCGAAACGTTGTGTTTATGCGACACCATCCAGTGAACACCCGAGAACATTATATTGCAGTTTTTAATTTCCATATGTTGCACCACCGGACTTAAAAATTGAGGTTCATTTAAAGCTTTCTTGCAACGAATCTAAGATGATTGTGCCTGGTGTAAAATTCCGTGATATCTGCATACAGGGTGTTACAAAAAGGTATGGCCAAATTTTCAGGAAACATTCCTCACACACAAAGAAAATATGTTATGACGCTTACTTTCCATGTTAGAGCTCATATTGTTGACGGCTGTGATACAATACGCCATTCTCCAGGGCTGCATCAGCGCATCAGGGATTCCATGCGACGGAGAGTGGATGCATGTATCCTCGCTAACTGAGGACATTTTGAACATTTCCTGTAACAAAGTGTTTTAAGTCACGCTGGTACGTTCTGTTGCTGTGTGTTTCCATTCCATGTTTAAACTGATTTGAAGAGAAGTAATAAAATGAGCTCTAACATGGAAAGTAAGCGTTTCCGGACACATGTCCACATAACATATTTTCTTTGTTTGTGTGTGAGGAATGTTTCCTGAAAGTTTGGCCGTACCTTTTTGTAACACCCTGTATAAGCGGAAAATACTGTTCACCATACGAGGGAAATCATTCACGTATATGAGGTTTAATACTAAGGCTACGACCTTACCTTTGGCAGCTTCCATTGCCGTACTGGGCTTGTATCGCCCTGATATTTGATAAAGAATTTTACCTTTTTGTAGATAAGAACTGACTATTCCAACTGTGGAATCAGTATCTAATAATTATTTAATTTATAAATTCGGCGCCCATCCCGTTGACTCAGCAGGTTGCGGCACCGTGATGGTGTCCACCGCTGACACGGGGTTAGCTGGTTCCAGTCCTGGTGGTAGAGGAAATTTTCATCATCAGGCCTTGGCTGACATGGTAGGAGTTGTGGTAGTAAACAATTCCTAAACTCCACATTGTGCACCAAAGTCTTGGGTTAAGTACTAAACCTTTCCGCACTGCGTTTGGAGTAAGGGCATACGGCACTGTTGAATATGATTCGTACGGCAGATGGGGACGTTAAGCCTGGCGGCACCGAGCGTGGTGGGTGACGCTTTGTCCTCTCATTCGGGAGGACGTAGGTTTGAACCCCCGTCCGGGCATCCAGATTTGGGTGTTCCAAGGTTTCTCAAAAAAAAAAAAAAAAAAAAAAAAAAAAAAAAATCCTTGCGGCATCTACGCTGACCTTTAGGAGAGTAGGCCTAAATGCACTGGTACCAATTTTCACCATTTACCAATTATTAATTAATTCTTAATATTTTACGCTCTACAGGGTACTATAATTGAATATCAAAATCTAAATTATTCAAATGAGAAGTGGATGACTTTGGGATTTGAAAACTGTCACAAAAAGACATTTTAATAAAGATTTTTACAATGGCATCTACAAATCTGAGCGTATTTACCATTACGTTAATAAACAAGAGGTTGTGCAATTTTCTAAGCAACGCTCGGACATACAATGAGCCCTTTAAATGCAAGCAAACAAGTATAGTTGTACTTTAAAAATCTCACAATTATTCTAATACAAAGTATGTTACCAGTTATGATGATAGCAAACAGTAATGAATTTTAATGGGTAGGGACGCCACGAATGATTAACCTGTCATTCGATAGTTACACAGTCTAGCTCAGTGGTTTTATCAGATCAGAGCAAGGATCTTTATCTCAGATGCGCTTAAGGGTACAGTTTCAAGTGGGTTGCAGGCTTAATGGCTTCGTAGAAACACATTACCGTTCTTCATCTACGGCAGGTAGCGCTGAGCGGAGATGACCACATGGTCGATCGTCGTAACTGGCCACGCCAGCAGTACGCGGCAATTGCGCCTCAGATGGTCTCCAGGACACAAGTCAGCCCAGCACACATGGACCCCAAGTCACCAGTGACTCGTCTGGGTTCCGGAATGGAATGATCCTGGCTGCCCTCCTGACTGGAAGGAAGTGTCCTCGTCCTTCTCTGCCACCACGGAGGTAAACTCTAACTCCGCTTGTGGCTCGAAGACGACATAGAACATAAAATTCCCCGAATCTTAGTACTATATTCCCTGTGATTGGCTGACCATCTGACGTCATGTGATCTGTGGCTTCTCATGGCCACGTTAAGTTTCGGCAATCCTCGGGAGCCGATGTCTCCTTCGGGAGGAAGGAATTCTGTTTACGGCCTGCCCGACAGAAATCCCTAATCCTCTTACCATTCTGCCCAAAAGGCGCCAGCCAGACTACCCTTCACTGAAGCGTCAAATCCTTGCCTTTCACCCTTTCGCGCGCATCTTTCGAACATACAGTGGACATCCCAAGAAATGGAAAAACATTCTGATCCTTTACTTTATATACAGTAAAAAGTGATATGTAACAGGGAGCTTAGCAAATCGTTACACATTTTACATCTTTATTCACTAAACACAAACAGCACACTACACCGAACATACACAACACAGCCATCCACACCGAACAATAAACGCGTAAAAACACTTTCATCACTTTTGAAGGCAAGGGGAGGCCACCTACGTACAAAATGTCCCCAGATAAAGTAGTCACAAATGTAACGATTCGGGAGAAAAATAAGATTAAATCCGCTTGTATTGTATCTGGGCTCGACGTTGATACCTCTGTGATGTAGTTACTGAACAATCTTCTAAGACGCCATTGCAGGTTAGTCACCCGAGAAAATTATTTATATATATAGGTTATAAATCTGTTAATAAATACTAATGATAACAGATATTCACGTATAGGCGTAGTGGAGAGTTATAACGAGCCGTGTACCCACGATTAGACAGAGGGGTGTTCTTAAATAATGGCTGATGCCAACAGCTGGGACTCATCGAATGGTGAAATAAAGTAGAGAATAACAAAAAAGGTCTTCTAATAATTGCCTACCATCCGTACCGCTATCAATACGCAAAGCCAAAAATCAAAGAGGTAGGATGAAATTACAAAGCGGAAGAAAATAAGAAAAAAGTAACCAGGAGGTAGTTTGGAGAGAAAAGGGGGGAGGTGGATTGTTCGTCCACTCCCTGGCCGATACGAATAGTCCAACCGTCCAATCATTTCGTCGTTAGCCCCGACTCTCAGGTGTAATTTCAGAAATCGTCCCGGCCTATCCCGACGAAATATTAAGCAGATGCGGCTAAGTGGAATACGAGGGGGATAGGAGGCAATAGAGGCGATCCCCGTACTTAGGAGATGGCTCGTACACAGATTTTTGCCGAAACCAATAATTCCCTGGGCAGGATTCGTTCTTTTAATAACACATCGCCCCCAGATTCCGAATCGGAGCTGCATATGTAGTTGTAATAACGGCGATTGGTCGATGAGGCTGGTGACGTAGACTAATCGCAGCCAATCAAGGGCTCTGGGAAACCACGCTGATCTCCCCTCCCCCGACGATTACTCCGCCGCCTGGGAGATTGGAGTGATTATAATTGAGCAGCGGCCAGATACCAATCTCCCGAGTGTCCGGACCTTCGGAATTCGCTGAACCGAAAAAAGAAGTAATACGACAAGAAATGGAGTCAAATTACGCTGGCGTGTCTGTGTATAATAACACGGTCGCGGGCGTATCGGTATTTATCACGGGCGGCGATCAGAGAGGAAAATAACAGACCGGGGTAACTTCTCGTTTTTTCTGGCTTGCGGGGACGAATGCTTGGCGTCCGGCATTATGCAGATGGAGCATCACCTTTGTGGGAAATCGCTGAGCCCCATTCTCTTGTGACCTTGCTGTAGCTTTTGTTTGAAACGCACAGTGGTTCCGCGGACTACAACGAAAATACCTGTTCGACACATAGAAAAAATATTAGTCTTGTCGGAACAAATTTAGAAACGTAAACAATCTAACACAGTAAAGAACTATTGAAATGTCAGTGCTGTGTTTCACTAGAAAAATAACTTGAGACTATGGTTCTAACTGAACATGCTTATAACACAGTTTGAGCAAGAGTATATAGTCCTTCGACACCAAGGAAAAGTATTAGTCTTGTTGTAACGAGTTTACAGACGTGAACTATCGAACAGACTAAAGAACTGTTGAAATGTCAGTGCTGTGTTTCACTAGAAAATAACTTGAGACTATGATTCTAACTGAACATGCTTATAACGCAGTTTGAGCAAGAGTATATACTCCTTCGACACCAAGGAAAAGTATTAGTCTTGTAACGAGTTTACAGACGTGAACTATCGAACAGACTAAAGAACTGTTGAAATGTCAGTGCTGTGTTTCACTAGAAAATAACTTGAGACTATGATTCTAACTGAACATGCTTATAACGCAGTTTGAGCAAGAGTATATACTCCTTCGACACCTAGGAAAAGTATTAGTCTTGTTGTAACGAGTTTACAGACGTGAACCCTCGAACAGACTAAGGAACTATTGAAATGTCAATGTTGTATTTCACTAAAAAATAACTTGAGACTATGGTTCCTGAACATGCTTGTAAAAGCAGTTTGGCAAGAGTATGTACTCCTTCGACACCATGGAAAAGTATTAATCTTGTGGTAATGAGTTTACAGACATGAAAAATCGAACAGAGTAAAGAACTATTGAATTGTCAGTGCTGTGTTTCACTAGAAATTAACTTAATACAAATGTGGCAGATCATGCTTCCTAAAGCAGTTTGAACAAGAGCTTTTTCAAAACAAAATTATTTTCCCAAAAATGGCATACTCGATTTTTATAGCAAAAGGTTTCAAAATTTATTATTTACGCGTGATGATGATTCGTGGAAGTACCAGAGATGTTACGGAATTGGTTTACATATGATTTGTAAGACCATTGCTTGATATGGTGGTAAACAGATGAGTGCACCAGTTTATGTCCGTGATTAAGTGCCTCAATACGTTTAACCTGACGTGCTAGTTTTATCTTTTACATCTGTTTATATCTTATCTCCACTCACTCACCAAGGAATACTTTGTCATTTTTAAAATCAAATAGGCATTTCACTAAAATATTACTAACTATAAAACACCATACTAAAAACTACACTGGTATGCAAATAATGTTGGAAAAAAGACTTACAAAGGTTAGAATATCCAAAGTATGTTGCAAAGAGTATCGGAAACACTAGAAAGGAACTTTATACTTGGTAAGAAGATACCTTAATGTCCTATGATTCAATACAAAAGGTATTACATCTCCTTCTAAACAAAGGTTAATAGATTCATTCGCCCGAAAAATGAAATATTATATTTCTACAAGAAATGCACACTGACCCAAAGTCACTTTGCGTGTTTTATATGTACCGCGCGAACAATTCACGTATAAAATATGAGCACTGGAGCAACAATCGCAAACGATGTTGGCCATTTTGAATTTTCCAAGATTATTGTATTGGATGTAAGCGTACAACTATTTGAATGGTTGTTGTCGTTACGAGTATAATAATTGTAATTCGAAAAAAATTATGTTCAAAACTCTCACATAAAAAATTCATGTAAAATTTTTTTCATGTAACAACTTAATTAAGCAAAATAATCCGAAGGACGGTTCATAATGAGGAATTGTGTCAAAACAACCACCAATCTTTGGGATAACTCAGAACGTGCTTGCATAGATACCCTAAACTTTTATGCGGTCAGCCACCCTTCTTTCTTTCACAGCGCTGTCAGCTGATGAAATACACAGCTTCGTAGTAATAATTTGTCTGTTTGCAGTGTCAAGGCTCATTTTAGGCAGAAGTAGTATCAATCTACAGTGAAAATCCAGTATTGTTTTATTAGTGTGCAGTGACAATAGCTACCTGGTTGTATTCTTCATGAATTGACTATTTTTTTTTTGTTACTAATGAGATGAGCTTGAACTACAGTAAATTACGTTCGTGATAAAGTGGGCCTAAATCATTATCCTTGATTATTAATTACAGTAATTAAGCAAAACAATCTAAAGGATAGTTAATAATGAGGAAAGATATCAATATAGCTGACAAATCCAAACATTCAAATACATAATTCATTACGTGCTTCATAGATACACTAAAGTTTTATGCGCTCATCCAATATTCTGTCTTTCACAGTGTTCTGAATTGGGGAAATATAAAGCCTTCGTATATCTGTTTGTAGTGTGAAGATTCATTGTAGGCAGAAATAGTGTCACATTGCAGTGTAAATACAGTTTTGTATCATTAGTGCGCATTGGCGCGTTGTAGCAAGAATGCTTCATAAATTCACTAAATATTTTTGTTACTAATGAGAACTGCTACTGCAAATTACGTTCGTGATAAAGTGAGCTCAAAACATTATCCTTGATTATTAATTAGACTAATTAAGCAAAAGAAGCCGAAGGATAGATCATAATGAGGAAAATGTCAATACAGTCGACAGATGTAAACTTTCAAATATTTAATTGCGTGCTTCATTGATACTGTTAGGTTTTGAATGCTCAGTCAAACTTTTATCTTTTATGGCGTTTTCATTTTGTGAAAATACACAGCTTTGATTGCAGTAATTTGTCTGTCTGTATTGTCAAGGTTTCTTGCAGACAGAATTAGTATCACTTTGCAGGCTGTGTCTATGCAGGTAATTTTCGTCTCAGGGCTGCGTTTCAGAATGTTGTAACCCTTACAAAAACCCGACATTGTCAGCCCGCAGGCTTTTAAGCTGTCTGACTTTATTGGTCTCTTTACAGCGTCGTTGCTCGGCCCTAATTTCACCGTGGTAAGCTTTTTAACTCGGCCACAAAGAATTTCTCTCCGTCTTTTCTTTTCGGCTTTGCGAGGTCTTGATGTGACGAAAGGTCTAGCCAACTTAAAGGGTTACTATCTCAGTAAGTAATACCTTCAAAAACGACGAAAGAAGAAAAAAGTATTGCATAATTCGAAACTTACATGCGACATGTTTTTGTATGAAATAGCATGAAGTTGTATTTTTTAACGATCAATGTATATATTTGTTATTTTGATAGAGTCTTAATCTCAGAACATCATTTTCAAATGACAGATTCCATCTTCCACGCCATGATAAATTCTTAAGTCGGAGAGTCAGAGATCCCAACATATTTTGATTCCTATGGCGTAATTTCGAAACCGTTTATATTGCTCCATTTCGTGTATACTTCTATGCCTGTCATCGAGGTGGCTAGAATACAGTGGCTGCAGAAGAATGCAGAGTTAGGTTTCTGCCAGTAATAAATAGGGAGTTTTCAAGGCGTATGTTGGAAAGATAGTGGACAAAGAAATAGGAGTAGTGCAGGGAAGGGAAAAGATGACCATGAGCACAAACTGGCACTCGATTTCTTGCATAAGGGTGTGTGGAAATTTTCTTTTGTGCTTAAGTGTATCGGGGATTGGAATAAATTAAGAAGAGAAGTGACGAATAATTTATCAAAAACACTGAAGGAATTTAAAATTAAAATTCGTAAATGCAAAAGTAAACGGGTGGGAGAATTTACATTCAAAATAATAAAATAATAAAAATAATGATAAAAAAGAAGACAGATGTAAATATATGACTAGCGAAATTGCCACCGTAGCATGCCCTACACTCCAATTGAGTTCAGTTTAGTGTTAGTTTTCGGACTAGACAACACGAAAGGAAGAGTGTTTGTGTGCGAATCCTGATCTCCAAATTATGTACCAAACGTCTCGGTAATATCTCACACCTCTGTTCAGTATGTATAGAGGGATGGCATACGGGAATGATAGATTTGACAGCATTCTTTACCATATTGCACGGAGGAAAAACCAAATATGGACAAAAACAGTGTTAGAGTGGAGCCCAAGAGACCACCACAGACCAAGAGGAAGACCACCAGACCAGGGGACAAGGACACACGCAGGGTAGTCTGAGTTAACTGGCAGAAGATCGCCCAAGATCGTGCGACCTGTACAAGACTGCTCAAGTTCTACTTGAATTCGTGACATTAAGAGGTCTCATCAGTAAATGATTGAACTGCCTGATGATGATGATGACGATATGTTTCATTCTTCCAAATCAGAATATCGTATTTAATACTTCGTTAACAAAATTTTTTAGGGTATTCCTACAAACAAAGAGGTCAAAAACAATATCTTTTTTTCTTAACAAACATGTGAGGTGCATATGTTTACCACCCGTTTAGTAAAAAACTGAGACTTGTTTTCAATTTTTTCATTTCAAAATAAAGAGAAAATGATATGCAACTATGATAGAAATATCTGTGAGGAATGAAACTGTTCTGTATAGCAGTAACATGGCTTCAGGCAAGACTTTGATGCATATATCTGACATGCAAGATATTTGGGATGAAATGGACATGGGAGACCAAAATAAAGTGTGCCACTAGATCCGTCCATGTATTTGTCACACTGAGTCATAAATTATATTAAATAAGTTGAAAACTATTGGAGTGGGTGAACAAGTGACTTTCTGAGTAAACGAATTCTTTAAAGGTAGAATCCACGTATTAAAATATGAATTTCCGTATTAGAAGAGCTGAAAGTGAAAATGGGAGTGCCACAGAGTAGAGTACCGTTTTTTGTTGTTTTTTTTCGTTTTTTGTTAATTTTTTTGTTTTTGTTGATTTTTTTTTACTTATGGCTTTACGCCTTCTCGACGTCGAGGTATTAGAGGCGGGTTGGGAGTGGGGTCAAGGATCGGAAAGGAATTCGGCCACGGCCTTTAAAAGGAAGCATCCCGGAATTCGCCTAGAGTGATTTGGGGATATCAAGTAAATCCCATATCTGGATGCCCGGAGGGACTTCGAACCGGCATCAGAATACTGGTAAAATTGCTATTCCTTGGTCTAATGAATTATTATGATAATGGCTTACAATCAGAGGTAAGGCTACTTGCAGATTACATAGTGTCAAATAATAGGATTAAAACAGGAGAAGACAATGAACAACTGCAGGGTGACCCGGACAGGATTTAATTTAATTTAATTGCAATGGAACACAGGCTCCGGTGGCAATTTCCCTACACCCCCCCCCTATCCTGCACCCACCTACATTTGCCTTCTACAAATTTTATCATTAAATTCTTTCAATGTTTTCGGTAAATTATTTATCATTTCTCTTGGTAACTCATTCCAACCTCTGACACCCTTACCTAAAAAAGAGAATCTTCTCACACCCTTGTGCCTGAAATTGAGTGCCAGCTTCTGGTCATGGTCATCTTTTCCCTTCCATCCACTACTTTTCATACCTACTCCAATATCTTTCCATGCTTCATCGCCAGTATACGTCCTGTACACTCCCATGACCCTCCTCATCCTCCTCCTGTCTTGCAATGAATCCCATTCCAGCTCCTTTATCACATCCGTTACTGATTGCATTCTGCGATAATTTCCAGAAACAAATCTAACAGCCCTTTTTTCCACCATCTCCAACTCCTGTATTTGATACGTAAAATAAGGGTCCCATACTACACTACCATATTCGAGCAATGGTCTGACCAAAGTTCTGTAACCCAATTCTTTTACTTCTCTCGTACATCCCATCACTCTCTCCAACCAGGATACCCACCTGGGTAGGTCAACGTGGGATGAAGATAAATGCAAAGAAGAGTCAGTTTATTCGATAAACAGATTAAAAAATTTAAGTTTGTTCATGATTATGGAATGGCAAACGAATTACTAGTTGATCAAATTAAATGGAAATACTCTGGCACAATGTTTGATAATAAACTAAACTAAGCAGGACACGCTAGGCAGGTGACATGAAAAGATTTCAGAATCATCTGTTTATTGGAAATGGTCATAAAAACATGAAACAGAGAAATGAGTAATTAGATTAGAAAACTTTTTCCTGACTGTTGCTTGATTGGAAACGCGTTTTGGCTGACAAATTCCGAAGTTGGTTTGGCTGTAAAGGATAGCAACAAGATTTTTTGTGGAATTATTAACAGACCTATAATTTAATTAATAAATCCTGTTAACTGGGAGTTAATTGCATATTAATATAATTATTTTACACTTTTCCACTTTGGCTGGTCACTTCTAGCTCTTTTCTCTTTCCAGAGTCTTGTGCTTATTTTGGAAACATAGAGTGCCCTATAACGAACCGCTCCCCCTAAAGTAGACCCCCGGACTCCTGCCGCTGAATTCTTCTGAACTCTAGCAGGATCAAGTATAAATGGTAGTTCAGGCTTCTACCACTTTGTAGCAGAATGCTCGCGTCGCCCGCTTCATTGGTTGTTCATTAAATCACCATTACGTGGTTTGGCAGTACACAAACTTTTTATATTCTGCTATATTTTTTAAAAATATCTCCTGGATATGGGCAGGTAAATCTTCCAACCTATACAGTCCAGTCTCATTAATGTGACCACCACCTACTTTGGACGTAAACGTAAAATAACCAATCACAGAAAGCAGGTGGCAGCACATTACAGTGAAGTGTATATAAAGGATGTCCTAGAGCATCGGAAAGGATTTCAATCGTTGGCGTAATGCAGAAACGTAGCGATTTATCCGACGTCCAAAAGTGCACGATTATTGGCTTTCGGGCCAAGGGTGGAAGCGATTCGGAAACGGCTAATTTTGTGAACTGTTGACGTGCCGCCGTGGCGAAAGTATTCAGTGCATGGCAAAATGACACTATCCAAAATCAGCAGCCTGGAACATGTGGTGTACCACGGGCTATAGATGTCATAGGCGAACGAAGGCTACGGAGATTCGTTCCGGCAAATAGACGTGCAACTGTTGAGCAGCTGACCGCCCAGATGATCCAAGGGGCTACCAATCTTCAACAACGGTTCAGCGAACGTTGCTACGCATGAGCCTCCGCAGCAGACGCCTGGTTAATGCACCTATGCTGATTGTTGTTCATCGGCGACGAAGGCTGGAATTTGCACGCCAGTACCGCAACTGGACGTCCACAGAGTGGCGACAGGTGGCTTTTTCCGATGAATAACGATTTATGTTCCTTCGGACAGATGGACGTTGGCGCATACGGCATGAAAGCAAACACCTTGCAAGAATTGCCGGAAGGGTCCAGGGTCAAAGAGGGAGCATTATGGTTTGGGGAATGATTTCCTGGCATTCACTGGGAGAACTCATCATCATTGTGGAAGGCACATTGGATCAGCACATGTACGTATCTGTCCTTGCGGACCATGTCCACCCCTACATGCGAATAATTTTTTTCTCAGAATGATGGCACCTACCAGCAGGACAATGCGATGTGTCATACAGCTCGCAGTGTATGTGCGTGGTTCGAAGAGCACCAGGATGAGTTTACCTTACTCCCCTGGCCAGCAAACTCACCGGATTTAAGCCCAATCGAGGATCTGTGGGACCACCTCGATCGTGTTGTTCGCGCCATGGACCCCCAACTGCGTAATCTAGCGCAGATGGCCACGGCACTGGAGTCGGCATGGCTCAACATCCCAGTGAACACCTTCAGAAACCTAATTGACTCTTTTCATGCACGCCTCGCAGCGGTCCGCTCTGCCAAAGGTGGTTATTCTGGTTTTTAGAGAGGTGGTCACATTAATGTGACTGGACTGTGTATATATACCGTTAAATGATATGGTTTTATGTTAATATTTATCGCTAAACCGTTTTGTTGAGAAGTTTGGTTAAAATATTTTGGGGTTAACAAAATACAGGCTATAGATGCGCAAACCTGACCCCTTCCTGTTGCCCATTATTTTTTTATGCTTTAAGTCAAATATGAAATGTAATGTATTTTTACGGTGACCTTATGTACGCCATATAAAGCTCTATTGATGGAAATTAAAAGAGCTTAAGACGTCAAGGAAGCTCAACAGCAAGAACGTAATCGTGTTGGAGGATGCAAAAGCTGCCGCGGGCAGGAGCTTGGTCAGCTGAAGAGCCTCTAGAAAGAACTTGTGAAAAGAAGCCTTAATTTTTAGAAAAATGTGAAAGAATCAAGCACTGAAGATGAGAAGACCTCTAGAACATAGGAATTAAAGATTCTTCCTGGAGAGTTCCCTTCAAAAAATGATGGTTTGTGCGTGTTTGGAGACAGGTGATTTGAGGTTTCAGAATGGAAATATGGATCATGTGCTTTATATGTTTAGTATGGGCCAATGTGGGTTGTGTTGAGGCTGAAAAGAATGTGTACATCTGCGAATTTTGTCGCTAAACGATTTAATTCTTGCACGTATTTTCTGTGTTTTATGTACCTTACATATATGTTATATTTCCATATTATTTAAAAAATTAAACCTGTCACTGTTATATTTCAGTTTAAAATATGTTTTCTGTGATTCAGTACCATTTTCTAATTTTGTTTAGTGTTATTTCGTTAATTTTTGAGGGGTTCGGTTTAGCCAACTATTTTTCATATCGCCAAACTGTAGCGTTTTTTTAAAATATTTTTTTGGTAATGATTTTGAATGATATTTTTTGAAATCAGAATTTAAATGATTCATAGCATTCTGACGTAATTATTTAATGCTTTAAAAACAGATTTTTAATTAATTTATATTTTTTAGAAGTAAAAAATGAAATGGCAGTTAGGTTTTAGGCACCTTCCTCTATTTGTCGATCAGACTATCCCCTTGCTAGGCCTGTCTCAGTCTTTGAGGGGATGGGACCTGTAGTCATTTGGCTGTGAAACGCGTAACAATGTTCTGTTAGTAACGTGTAGTTTAGGAGGTGAAGATAAGGGATGGTTGAAGTTCTCGCCTACGTGACTGCGGAAACCGCCTGAAAATCGCAATCAGGACGACTGGAACGCGGATCTCCAGAGTGGTGGCACCGTTATTTCTCGCAGTTGTTTTATAAAAGTTATGTTTACAAATACTGTTATTGCGTCCATTGTACCACAGTAAACTTAAAATAATTTTGGCTAATTTTTTGCAGTTTTAAGAGCTGTTGATATCATGGTTGTTGATATATTTAGAAATATCGGATTTTCTAAATTTCGATATTTTTATTTTTTTTTATTTTTAAGGTTGATAATCAATACAGTTGAGGCATTTATTTAGGCAGAAGTTTAGCAATAAAACTTATTTTTTCATAAGCTTTTTTGTTATTTCATTTAGTTTTGTATGTTGATAACGTATTGTGAGTTGTCTTACTTTTCTTACTCTCTAATTAGCAATTATTTGTTATTTACACTTCCACTGTTCCCGCTAACACACTAATTTCAAGTTGGACTTTCCCGGACAGTGCACGCTCATTTCAAACAATGGGCTTCCTTTCGATTCGTGATGCGCGAGCAATGCCTTGGCTGCATTGTTATCACTTGGTACATGAAACTTCAAAATTAATTGTGGAAACGTAGTAACATTTACTTAAGCTTCCCGATCTCTATACGTAACAGAAATTTGAGGGACATAGAGTCAACCGGAGCAAACGAAAATTGATAACCTATTTAAAAAAATATCGACGCCGATATCCAGATTTCAGTATCGATATATCGTCCTAAAATATCACTCATAAATACGGATATTTTCAAAAACTATATCGATATATTATCAACAGTCCTAGTTGACATTCATGTTGTAAAAATTGTTTTGAACCGATAGATATGTTGATTATAATAGAGCGTTATGAATATCTAATACTTGTAATAAATCGATAAAAATTTGATACACAATTATAGAGTTGAAAAGAGTCATGTGTAATTAAGCTTCACAAAATTTAGACCCATAGAAGTTGGTGGCACTTATATATATGTCAACTCTGTGAAATGGTTTTGGGTATGGTTATTGGATTAGAACAGTTCTCAGTTCACGAACTGAATATCATACAACGTTGTAGCAATAGACAGCACAATTTTTCAGTGAAATTTGTTTTGTAAACAAATTTTTGAGATACCGGTACTGTTTGAATAGAATATAGAATAACGAAGGTACAAATACGTAAAATTACAGTTAGATAATTAATGTAATACTAATAAATTTATGTAGAAATAGACAGTAATAGCAGAGGTTAAGTCTTGGCAGATATGATCAGGTCTTAAGTCATGACGAAAAATTTAGTTGTTAGGGAGATAGACCACGTCTGCGCAACCTAATGTTATTTACTTGTATTTACTGAGTTTGTTCATTTTAGGGATTCTAAAAAGTCGATTTGAGCAAAAAATTCATTACTAAACGTGTAATAAATATATATATATATATTTTTTTTACCTCGAGTGATGGCCTCGAGGCCTTATCTAGATGAATTACGATCTTGACATATGTTTCGCCTTAACGGTTTGCTCTGCAATATTTGAAGAATCCTATTCACTTGGAAGGGAATTGCAAGTATCATAGAAGTACAGATCTATGTATTTTTCTAGCTACTGAAGCACTGCATTCAACAGGATATTGATTTTTGTTCTATAAAGTTGTGAATTTTATTTGGTTATACAGCTTTTTAATTTGAGTCTTCAAGCTGAAATTCAAAATTTAAGGCAACCATCATCTTCATTTTTTTTAAGTGCAAGCAAAAAATAATTTTTGTTTTCATTATAGTTTAAGTGTCACTTTACATATATTTTAAGATACGGTATTCCTGGTATTATTGTTATTAAGCATATGCTGCACTGCGATGTTTATGGCAACTAGTTTTAGTATTTTCATTTCACTTACATTCCAAGCTTACAAATTTTTAATTTAAGTTCCGCCAATTGTCTGAAATTTGATTTTCAAGCTCAATTGTGAAACATACTTTTCAAATTTTAATTTTATCATTACGTTTGCTACAGTAAAAAATGTTATTCCTCCTATATCAATGTTACACGTATCACAATTCAAAGAAACTTATGTTCTGTCTCAAAAAATAAACTTTGCTAAAATGGCAATGATACGTTCAAGTATTTTTTTTTATTGAATACAACAGTATTTTAGCCCTAGCTCATACATTGGCATTCTACCATGCTACTAGATTTATTACCTGCTACGGTAACAAAGTGTTTATGACACAAATTGATTTTATTTATTTACTAGCTATTACCCGCGATTTCGTACGCGTGGACTAAGATTTTGATTGCTAGAATTGGATACAGAAAACTGAAAGTTACCTAAGATATGTAGGCATAATATGACTGGAAAGCTATCGATATACCAATCTACCTACACATAAAGTCGTAAAAAAAAAAAAAAAAAAAAAAAAAAAAAAAAAAAAAAAAAAGACGGAGACTTACTTTCGCATATATAATATTATTAGTTTAGATCACACAAAAACTGCATGTGGAACCAGTATACCCTGAATAAAATAAACGCTTAGGGCACTATTCCATCGCCGAAGATTTGCCAGAACATGGTATCCTTACTACAAAATCCTAAACTTGGCTCAAACTATGAAAAACAATTCATAAAAAAATTTTCTCCGAGCAGGGTTGGAACCCGAAGCCACACGGGAGTTTTTTTTAAGAAGCAATCACGTTACCACTGCGCTACGCTGCCAAAAAAAAAAATAAATAAATAAAATACAAATACATATAGATATTATGGGATTTTCTTTCACAGTTCAGATAGTTTTCATAATTTAATGACAATATGTTTTTATCTATACAGAATATGGTATCCCATGTACATCCTATTGTAAAATAGCATCTCCTTGTCAAATTTCATCACGATTGGAGTAGCCGTTTAGCCCAAGAAACGTAACAAACAGACAGACAGACAGAGTTACTTTCGCATTTATAATATTAGTATAGATTTGCTTCTCCGCCAGTAGCGGTGGAAATGGATTGGAGGCATTGAACAGGAAGTAATTTGGCCATTGAATTTTGAAGGAAGCACACCGCCATTCTCGCTGGGAAACGATGTAAAACCGAATGGATAGCCGGAAGGGGGATTCGAACCAGCGTCTTCACCAATGTGAGGCAAGAGCATTGCCACTCACCCACGTTGCTCGGTTTAATTGAAAATACACTCTTGTGATTCATGTGCATGTTTCTTGCTGTGCTGCGTCATGTTTAGGATGTATCTCGAGCGGCCATGACACTGGAGGCAGTGTTACAACCCTGCTCAAGGTTTTTTTACGTTCCTGATTGTACCCCGGCAATTTGCGACGGTCGCGCTGCCTTGTGGGCGGTCTGTATTTTTCTAAATTACAGGTGGTGGCCGCTAACGACGAAATGATTGGTCGGGACGAGGGACCTGCGGCTGCAGACATGGCTGACACAGGACGCAGCGCTGACAGGCTGCTCTCCGGTTGATCACACCAATGACACCTGCATCCGAACGTCATTTGGGACAGCTGGAAGGCTAGTTTCATGCTTCGTGGACCGCAACTTTCCTCACCCATCTTGTCACCGGATATTTAGCACAACCTCCAGCTTCCAACAAGGTCGATAAACGGCATGCCATTTCGGAAGATGTGAATTTAGGCCGCGTTTACACGATTCGAGTTGACTGGAACCACAGTAGGCAGGTCAGTCGATGGTGGGGGCATGCTAGCAATAAAAAAGTTAACCATGAAAAATCACATCCACTATATGGGCATATCCCTAACAGGCAAAGACTGAAGTCCAGAAAACGTTTCCTAAGAATTTCTCAGGAACTTACAACGACAACTGAAGAAGCCAGGTTACAACTATGGGAAGCTAAGGCTCCCCTTCCGCATGGCTGTGGAAGAGTGTCTGAATCTTTGCCACCTGGTTATGACAAGGGATGGTTGACATGGAAGTCTTTGAATAGGCTGAGATCAGGAGTGGGCAGATGCAAAGTGAACTTGGCAAGATGGGGCTATACTGAGGTCAGTGATATCAAGTGCGACTGCGGTGAAGACCAGACTGTCCAGCACATGCTCCAGTGTCAACTGTGTCCAGCATCCCGTTCGGCAGCTGAACTGTATGAGGCCTCAGAAAATGCACTGGAAGTGGCCAAGTACTGGTCCAGTATAATTTGATGATTGTGATTGTGTAACTGTATGTTTCTGATACGAACTAGTAATAATAATAGCAATAATTTTAAGACAGTCCACTGTCAGGACAGTTCTCCAGTCGTACGTTATGATCTTCTTGAAAGTATGTCCATATTACAAGACAAAATTGCGTTAAAGTCGGGTAAAGTTCTAACAAACTAAACAAGTTGCGTCAGTTAAATATGCACCATGTAGTGTAAAAATAAATGCAACTCAGTTGCGGCTAGTGTGTGTTTTGTTCCTGGCAGCAGTTTTTCGTCGCTCCCGTCAAAATTCGTTGGAGGGTATTGAATATGATCCATCAAATATACGCATAGAAACGCGTGCTCGAAAAATCCGAAAGGGCGAGATTTTAACATCTTCACCATATAAAAAATGTGGAGAGAGCGGCCAAAAAAGTAAAGGTAGTTAAAATGGCGAAGCGAAAAAATAAAAAGGTAAAGGCGCTATAACGAAATTGAATACAAAGAAAAGAAAGGAAATCAAGCAAAACATTCCGAAAGAATCATACATGGAGAAATCACTTAAGACTAACTTCATCCCGATTTGAAGAGTTGCTGTTATATATAAAAAAACAATTATGACATCGTTATGAGGCAATTTTCTTTTAACGGTGTCTTCTCTAACCCTTGTTATTATCATTTTTATTCTTAAAATTCCTCAGAATTTCCTCACTTTCATACAGTTCTAAAGATTTTAATGCATCTGCTTCATTCCACTTACTTGACTTGTTAGTTGTCGCCATCTTGATTATTGAACTCGCACGCCAAAAGTTGGTCATGAACTAAGTCCACTACCCACAGTCAGCTGACTCTCGTGTAACTGTTGACACGATGAGAGTGACTATCCAGAGTTGCACGCGCGCCCAAGATAGTACACTCGTTCCAGCCTACTAGCATCGTGTAATAGCGGCCTTAGTCTCCGATGCGAGAACCCAGGATTCGGATTTTCATGATTCCTTTAAATCAATCCAGGCTACTGATTGAAACCCCACGGCCGACTAGCGTTCCATTAGGGCATCTGAACGCCGCCGTATTGTACTCGGATAGCTACAACGGTTTCTTGATCAAACCTTAGATCTAACGTACCAACCATGATTACAGATTTTAGAAGATTTTTCGTTGCCAAACGGGTGAATACTCGATTTCGGTCTCAAAAATTACACTGTTGAGCAACATACCAGCCTGCCCCATTGGCTCATTTGTTGCAGCACTGTGATGGTGATACGGGGTTAGCTGGTTCGATTCCTGCTGGTGGAAGGAACAACTTGCTTAGCAGGGAAGGGTGTTGGCGGTGCACAATTCCTAGACAACAGGTTGTGCACCAAAGTCCTATGTTAAAGCTCAAACCTCTCCTCATTGCGTATGACACTGTTGACGGTGATGTGGTCCTCGGATTGGGACGTTAATAATGACGGCCTCCTAGGTATCTTTCAGAAGAGTAGGCCTAAGTGGGCCAACATCGCATTTCACCCTCTTACTTCTCCCATCTTTGACTAATTCGCAACTCAAGCAGCAAAATAATCATTACAGTCATCCAAATAAAACAATAAACACATTAATACGCTTCTGTTACTGTGGAAATCTTTGGGAAATCGGTTTCAGTTTTCAATGGTTTCCTGAAATCACTCACGAGTAGTGGTAGAAATACCATACACATCTAGCTTAACATTCGTTGAACACAACCCTCCTCCATCTAAAAATAACATCAACTTCGACGATCTTCAAGAGGGGGGAAAAAGGTCATAAATTCGTAGAAACAAGTTTATACTTGGTACTATTGTGTTGTTAGACTGGCCTGGTAGCGCGGTAGTTAAGTCACTTGCCTACAAAACTAAAGGTCTTGGGTTCAAATCTGGGCTTAGCTTTAATCGTATCACAACGCCAAGACGGTACGTGGTTCGGTATCCACGTTAAAGTAGGTCCAGCCGCGACAGAGGTGAAATGCGAGGCAAAACGAAACTATGTCACCAAGGCGAAAGATCGATTTTAATTGTTTTGTCACAACTTCTGAGACCTGACAACTTGGCTGGCGACCTCTTGGACTCTGAGAACTTCAACGGTCTCGTGACAAACCTTGGATCTTACGTAGCGACCATTATTACAGGTTCTAGAAGGATCTTCGTTGCTGAATGGGCGGACACCACATTTCCCGCAATTTCTGCCTCAAAAATTACAAAACTAGCTTAGTTGGCTGCGGCACTGACACGGAGTTATCTGATTCCAGTCCTGGTGGCGGAAAAAATGTTCATCATCAGTATTGGCTGGCAGGGTAGAAATTATCGTTCACAATTCATAATCACCAACGTCTTAGGTTAAATCTCCGCAGTGCGTATGGAGTGAGGCCATACGACATTGTTGATGGCAATTCGTCTGTCGGATGGAGACTTTAAGCTTGGCTGATCCTTTGGTGTTTTTGGGAATGGAAAGCATGAATGGGGAGACACTGAGTTTCATACTGTACTTCGTTCCATCTTTCATTCATTCACAACTAAGGATTGTGGGATTTGCGCCAATCCCGCGGGATCCGTGCGGGATTGGTACAAACAGTTTTTAACGCATACATTTAAAACATAGATACTTAAAACGTTAGTAAATTAAATAATAATTAATTTAATAAATAATTTTTAGTGCTAAATTATAAAATTTAACAGTTAACAATATTTTGATTGGCAAAATGGCATTAAAACTTTTTAGCGTGTCTTAAGTGTATTTCCAGGTTTTACATTTTTGTTTTTTAATCTAAACCAATTTTAAATAAATATTAAAATGGAAAATATTGAGTCTTAGGTCATATTATATGCCTTACAATACATCACATAAGTTTAAAAATATGGTTTGCTTAATGGCCAAGATACCAGGTGCTTTTTTTAAAATTCTAAATAAACGTTACATAACACCGAGAAAAGCATTCCATTTCACTGAAGGGAATATACTTTGTAAAGTGTAGACTTGGCTCAGAACAAGATCTCATAACTTTTTGTCACTGCACAAGCTTTTTTGCGTGATTCATTATTATATCTTCTGATTCCTTGATTGATATTACAGTTGATACAATGTTATTAAAATAAACTACTCACCATCACGTAAACTGTCAAGTATTTCAGATTTACTTATGTGGCGTAACGACGTTTTTAGAGTGGAAATTATTATTTTTTAGTTAGAAAGGAGACTTTCTCGGCGAATGATTGCAGTGAAGTCCTCATAGGTTGTATCTCTTGATTTCATTGCAAACACACGAAAGTACACACGTGAGGAAGACGGCGGAGGCAGTCGTCGAAGTATGGTGTTCCTTCAACACAATTCGTCGATACACCCGTGAAAATTTCATTATAATTTTTTTTACCTTTAGTCGAAATAATAACAAGGAGAAGAGGGATTAATCGGAAGCCTGAGCGGCACATGTAAGCAGGTGGCTTTCGACAAAGAAACGCATTGAGGCAGCGGCCAAAACAACAATAAGGCAAAGGATATACAATTTCCTTTTGATAGGTGTTAAATAAGTAGGTACGCGATCGTGAAAATTACGATAACATTAGTTTCATATCAACGAATAATCAAATTTTCAGCCGCAAATTAGGAAATTGTCACAATTACTTTATCTGCAAATAAAGAAAATGGGAATAATGAAACCGCGAATAAAAAGCTGTAACCGTGTAGTTCAGATAACGTGTGCGACATTTAAAAAATAATTATATAGTTAGAAAATCGTACTAAATACGCACCATAACTCAAATTACAGAAATGTGTACTCGAAACAAATGTAAGTTTTGATGAATACGTAAAAGTGTATTTATTTACTTACGAATGACAAAGGTTGACAAAAACAAACGCTTGTTCACATGAGTCAAATGTCAACTGCTCTGGTACAGGCAAACATGCATCCGACAGAGACCGAGTGGGGCAGCGAGTCACGCAGACTGACACGCGTTTCCGCCGGATTTTGCGGATCCGCTTAATTTTGTGTGGGATCCGCCAGACTGTAAAATGATGCGGGATTGCGGGATCCCGCTTTGCTGGATTGCAAGCCCTATTCACAACACAAATGACTAAAGATTACAGGCAACCACACAAAACAATAAACACATGGATACGCTTCTGCTAGTGGGGAAATCAAGGGGAGATTACCAAGTTTAAATTTATCAAGAAAGAGTACTCACCAACATTACGGTTAAGGAGAAAAAGAAGGGGTACAATATAACGTTTATCTAAAACAAAAAGGTAGATTTCCTTCTCATTCCCTGCCAAAAAAATCACTTCCAGCTGTAACGATTTCGTCAAAGACGTGCTAAATCGTCTAAGAACTAAACTTTCTCGCTATTTCCCGTAGAGAAACGAAAGTACTATGTTGAATCGAGGATTACCCAGTATCGTTATGGCTCTAGGGGAGTGCGGGGGTGGAAGATATTGTTTGAGTGAAATTGAAGATCCAACCACTTTAAAGGGAACTATTATAAACTACGGTATGATTCGTCATCTTTTTCATATCACATAATTTTTATCGGAAGATTGATGGCTGTGTACGTATCTGCTATCAAAATCGAATAACATAGGGCTTATTATCGATGCCCGAGGTAATTATTTAAATTGCTCGACCAATGAACACACTTTTTGCTACGTCTGGCCTTCGCTGGAAAACTAACAGTGGCCAGAGATACTACTAGAAATTCGAATTTATGAGCGAAATTCAATAGCTAATCAACTGCTAGGAAATGAATTGCCAGAATACTTTCATCAAGTCCACTCTTCGTAAAATTTTATTTTAAATTATATACAGTAATTTAGTTGAAAACGTATACCACAACCCTTTCAAGGGGGCCTGCACATTGCTGTTCCGTCACTAATGCAATAATTTTTTTAAAATAATTTGTTTGTTGGTTTTACGTATTTCTGATACTCTGTACGTAAATGGTTATTGGTTTTTCTTCAAAGCAGGTGAGCAGTTGTTGGTTTAGAAGCAGATTACAGTGATGGTGGAAGCGTGATGTAACAGGTGTTTTTAGTGGAGCCCTTGATGCGTGCCTTTAGAGATTGTCGTCCCAGCGGGTGTGGTCGCACCAGGGAAGTGTCTTTAATCAGTGTAATTAGCCGGCAGCAGCACTGGGATGGGCTCAAGTCAAGGTCAGTGGGGACACCCGAGTATGGACGCAGGAAAACTTGTGATGTCGTCAACATCCTCATGTTGCCAGAGGCGTCTTTTGCCTCGGCGAGTACTGATGATGTAATTAATCCTGGAAACTATAATATCGTGCCATAAAGGTGTCACCAATAATAAAGCAATAGCAGATAAGAATTATAAGATACTACTTATTGTTTTAACTTTACGATTATCAATTTTCGTTGTTTGGTTAAGGAAACCGGGTAGTGCAAAATTTCAAATATTAACATTTTTATTTTTTGAGTGAAAAACAATCTAGAAACTTTCCTTATTACGATGATACATAATTTATCGGGTATAATACATATCTTCGGGATTTTATTGACGATTTTAATTAACCGTACACTTACGCCACACTCATATTCCATATATTAATTCAAGTTAATTGAAAACTTAACTTGAATTTTCTAAGAAACTTTAAAATTTTTATTTTATGTTCCTTTTTCTCAGGAGCGAAACTTTCAATCAATTTGAAATTTTGCAGAATTACAGAAGCTTGTAAATCGTGACCTGTAAAGGAAAAATGAAAATAATCAAAGAAATAGCTGTTGAGTTGTAATGTAATAAGTATCTGAATTATTTGCTAAAAATAGTTATATAATTTCAAATTTGTAAAATCTAAACCAGATTCTTATCAACAATAAGTTTGCTTCACAAGTTGTACCATTAACGTTAGTTTAAACATTAAAAATTTTGGTAAGTTATCTACAGTAACACCAGAAAAAAGGTACATAACTAGGAGTACGTTCATTTATTTATTTATTTTTTTTTTTTTTTTTTTGCTTACATGTTAATATTAACGAAAATGTACTATATATTTCAATTATATTGTACAGACACACAGAGAAAGATGTACAAATTCTCAGACGTTATCAGTAACGTCTGTAAATTTGTTCTTTCTAGTTGTCATGGTTACCTAATAATGACGCTTTAACTAAAACGGTGCATTGTTGGTTTGTCCACACTACTCGGTTTCTTTAAGGTATCAAAAATCTCAATCTACTTAACCTGAATGGTTTACTGTGTTTAAGAAGCATAAACCTAATTTAACTATAATTTTTAATATTTTAGAGGTTCAAGTTGCATTCTAATACAGCTAAAGCAAGCTGAATGCTAATGGGACAGATTTAGATACAGTCAATAAAGTTAATTAACTAAGGGACAACAGCGCATTCCAACAAAACAACGTCATAACGTTTATATATATGTATATATATATGTTTTTAATTTTTTGCTGTCATCAGAGAAGATTGATACAGAACCTATATTTACAACAGCAAGTACGAATAAAGATCGGAAACGAGATGTCTGGAGAAAGCAGCTTTGGGAGAGGCGTAAGACAAGGTTGTTGCCTTTCCCCATTATTGTTCAATTTATACTTAGAAGAAATTATTGGAAAAGGCTTAAATGGAAAAAGAGGAGTGCGTATTGGTGGCAAGAAAATAGAGTGCATACGATTTGCTGATGATATGGTATTGTTGGCAGAAAGCGAACAAACTCTAAACAGAATGCTGAAAGATCTAGACGAAGCTTGCGAAGAGTTTGGATTGAAAATCAATGCAGCAAAAACTAAGAGTATGGTGATTGGAAAAATGAAGGAATATAATAAATATTAAGTTAGGAGGAGCTGATATCAGGCAAGTAAGATCGTTCAAATATCTTGGGAGTATGATCACCGAAGATTTGAGGTGCCATCAGGAGATAAAATCTTGCATTGCAATAGCGAAGGAAGCGTTTAATAGGAAAAGGAGGATACTAACTGGAAAAATAGACAAAACACTTAGGAAAAGACTCGGTAAATGTTTTGTATGGAGTGTGGCTCTTTATGCGTCGGAGACATGGACACTGAGACGAGAGGATGAAAAGCGGTTAGAAGCATTTGAGATGTGGATGTGGAGGAGGATGGAGAAGATAAGCTGGGTGGATAAAATAAGCAATGCTGAAGTGCTGGACACGGTCAGTGAAAGCAGAAAAGTACTCCAAGTAATAAAGGAGAGAAAGAAAAAGTGGATGGGACACTTGTTGAGAGGGGAGTGCCTAGTGTTGCAAATTAAAAAAAAAAAAATTTTTTTTTTTCAGCTTTGTGAAAAAAACATGAAAAAAAACTTAGCACCCTTGTTTTTTTTTCTAATTTGTTTTTTTTCTTCAGAAAACATTATATTTGATAAATTATAATTTCATTTACGGAACTTACATTTTACAAGTGTGTTTTAAATCTTACTGAATCATATAATGTTTTACATAATAATTCATAAATGTATCTATATAGGTAACATAATTTTATTCATCCTATGTCAGTACCACATTCACTAGTATCAACATTACCATCACTAGTTCAGTCGGTGTCGGAATTTTCTGTTTCTTCTTCCGTCTCCTCTATATCCATAACTTAAGAAGAAGTTAATTTTCTTTTACTGGTTGTTCTTGTATTGTACACAAAAGATTTTGAGATTGCAATTTTAAATTGTGAGCAAAGTACACACTGTGCTTAAAGACTACGCCGATAGTTCTGTATTACGGTCTTTTAAGTTTGAATTTACAGTAATTCTATTATCATACAAAATAGGAGCTTTATTTCTTTCCAATCGTTGGTTTACGCCAAAAGTTGCAAGGAAACGATTCATAATTACTGACAATTTAATGACTTAGTATCACTATACGCTGAGAGTTTAACAAGTATACGAATACAAGGAAAGCACAATAAGTAATAAAAAGAGGCAAAAAAACGTAGATAAATTTTAAATTCCTAATTTTTTGAAAAGATCCATAAGTCTACAGATTAATTCGTAGAGCTAGCAGCACTAGTTCAAATAGTGAGTATCAATCCAAACAATGGGGAACGGGGATTCCTTCTCGCGCAACATAGCCTCTTCGGGAAGTCCCCATTCATAAAAGAAAATTTCAGTCAATGTTGCCAATATTTTCGGTTTTTTTTGTACTAAACCAGAAATATATATTAGATTTGAAAATTAAGAAAAGTACTTAGAATAAACTCTAAAACAGTCATATTAATCAATAAATGCCTTACAAATTTGAGATTTAGTAGTTATGAAAAAAACGTGTCCCATAAAAAAACATGTTTTTTTCTAAGTTTTTTTCATGTTTTTTTTTCAAGCCAGAAAAAAAACCTTTTTTTACAACACTAGGAGTGCCTGATAAAAGACGCCTTGGAAGGTTTAGTCTGTGAAAGGAGAATAAGAAGGAGAAAGAGATACCAAATTATAGACAACATCAAGGAAGACGGCAACTACATGGGTCTTAAGAGAAAGGCAGAAGATAGAAGATCATGGAGAGCAGCCAAGTGAAAACCTGCCCGAGGGCAGAAAACTAATGATGATGATGATCAGTCTCTCGACTGGTTTGATGCATCCTCCATCCCTTTCTTGCGCTAGCCTCTTCGTCTCAATATACCCTTTACAACCTACATCTTCAATTATCTGCTTGACATATTCTAATCTCTGTGTTTGTATACAGTTTTTACATTCAGCTGTTCGTTCCACTAACAAATTAACCAATCCAGCGTGTCTCAAAATCCAGTCTCTTCTTTCTATAAGACCCCTCCACAAACTCCTTTCATCATCCATTATTTCTAAAACTCGTTCATTTAGAACTTTATCCACTTGGATAAATTACCAACAGAATTAGGTGTTTTTAATTTTTTTTACCACTTTGAGTCTCGTCGACGTTGTGGTGATTAGAGAAAGAAATCGGTTATTGACGTATGGTGCCAAATCTTCGAGCCGCAATTTAATCGTACCTGATTCCTGGAATACAACGTAACCAAAATTGTTCAGTGGCCAATTTGTCGATTTGAACACTTACTGCTGCTTTGATCAGAGTTAGTAACAGGAATTTAACAAGTTATTTTATTTCGACAGATATTGTTAATCAACAAAAGATCTTGCGATCAACCAAGTTCAGTGAAGTGTAATTATAGTACTATTGCGACAGGTAGGCTTCTAGAGCTGCGGAAGAATCCTTATTTTTCCGGGCAGTGTGCACGGCTTTGTGGAGCGCAGTAAGGCTATTAGCTGGCCTCTAATCCTACAGACCGCCTTCCATTTGTCAAGCTGACGTCTGCTTGGGTTCCGCAAGAGCCAGATCGCTGTGGCATCTCTCGTCAGAGAGAGCAAGGAAAGATCAAAAGTGAAACAGTCCCTGATAGTATAAAACGCAGTTCAAAATCAGGATAAATAATTTTGTTGATATTAGCTTCTTTAAAATTTCATTTCTGGCTGTGTTTTATTTAAAAGCCACAGTGCTGATCATTACGTTGCAATAGAAGTAAGTAACATTTTTTGACGGTCGGTGATATAGTACTCAATATATCACTATATTCTGCTATCTGGGAAGCAAAATTACAGCTGATGGCTGAAGCAGGAATAATCATAAAAGCAGATTAGCACTGGCAAAAGGAACCTTCATTAAAAAGAGAAATCTTTTAGTTGCAAACGTTGATCTAGGACTTTAAAATATCTTTTTAAAACTCTGTGTGTGGAGCACAGCACTTTACGGTAGCGAAGCATGGACTTTAGGAGTACAAGAAGCAAGAAAATTGAAGCATTTTAAAGGTGGTGCTACAGAAGAATGCTTAAAATTAAGTGGACAGACAAAGCACGAAATGAACGAGTTTTGAAAATGATCAGTGAGGAAAGAAGTTTGTGGAAGAAGCTTACAGAGAGAAGAGACAGGCTGGTAGGTCATGTTTTGAGATATAATTTGTTAGTGGAGGTAGGATCTCTAGAGGAAGATCCAGATAATTGAGGACGTGGGTTTTCAGGAGTATGTAGAAGTTAGTACTAGATAGAAAGGGATTGAGGATTGCATCAAACCAGTCGAAAGACTGATGACAGCAAAAGAAAAAAAAAAAGGTCACGATTCGAATCCTGGTATCGGCTAAGTTTTAGCAGCTTAATTAACATTCATCTCTGCTTATGTCAAACACAGACTGGCTGAGATCGTAGTAGGTAATAAATATTGACACATCACAAGTACCTTTTTGAAATTTCTTTCGTCTGTCGATAGAAATTACCAATGCAGTAATACACACACACACACACACACACACACACACATATATATATATATATATATATATATATATATATATATATTTCGCCTCTTCTTCTGTGGTTATTGTGTGTCACTGTTTGACAGCTAAAATATCTCGTAAAAGCAATATAAATTTGCCAAATTACTTTCCTAGTTTACTTTATTATCAGTTTAACTTCATCACAGTAAAGACCATTCTACAGCCTGAAACGAAATAATTAATATCAAAAGATCAGTGGCGATACGATGCGTATTCAAGTTGGAATCTCGTATCATGCGTAACAAAATCGTACAAATCGTACAAATCAGAAAACAGACCACATTTCGCCCTTCATCGGTATCCCATTTTGCACCAAGGATGGCTGTGAAAGTACTGACTTTTGTATATGATTATTATTTACGATGCAATGTGCAATTATGGGCATAGAAGAGGTACATCCTCAATGGGAATTCTCTTGGAAAGGTGGACTGAGGTGGTTTCCTGTTGTCTTCCGCAGTTTGTGCAGTAGCTGTTCATGACTTGTAGCAGAATGACCAAATATGGGTCATTCCGTACATTTTTATATATATTATTTTGCATATTTTTATATATAAAAAGAATAAGAAAGGAATTATCGGAGAGGATTGTCAGTGTTTGTGGGACCTCCCAGCTAGACGCGCCAGAGGGTCGCGACAGGCGGCGGCGGCCAGGGACAATGGACACCACCTACCCTTCTCACGCAGTTGGTCAAGCGTATAATCCCTTGGCTCCGGGGAAACGGTAAACTGAGGTGAACAAACTACCCAAGCCCCAGGTCTACGAACGGGAAGTTTTGGAGGTCACAGGTGACGAAAAAGTCCGAGGCTATCCCGAGTTCACACGAATCAAGAAAGACAAGGTTCGCCTATCGTGACAGCCGAAGGGAGGAGCTTAAAAAATGGCAGAACCAATCGAGAGAGACTTTCCTTTGCATTTTGTAATGATGGTGTATTTTTTCTATGTAAACCACTAGTGACGGGAGGAGGCTTTTTCCGGCAGACGCTGGAGAGAGGACTTGGCTCCGAGCCTTCAGACGAGAAGGAGCGGATCTTCCGAAGCTGGAGATCGCTCCTGGCTTCGAACCTGAGGGTCAATAAGCGTGTTGTACAGTGAGGTCACTGTGTACGCATCCATTACGCTTGCACGGACGTGGTGGATAGTCCGCTATAGCCAAGGGGCTATAGTAATTCCGCCGTCACGGGAAACACATCGCCGTCACGGTAATAATTCTACAAGTGCAGTGTGGTACTTTTATTCGGTCATTGAGTACAGCCCTGTAACGACCACTGACTGATTAGGAGTTCTCGCACCCCCAAATATTGAGCAAGCTGGGGCAGACTTTCTTAAAGCCACACTTGGTGGATAGTTTAAATTATCCTGGCGCCCAGCATTTGAGATCGAATACAGTTAATGTAAATACTGTGTTTGATTTATGGTTCCCGATCATTGTGAAGGGAACTTTCATTTAAACAAATCAAGTGTGTAGCTTTCTTGCTTGCCAATTAAAATTGGGAGTTTGTTTAAAGATTAATGTAAAGGTCGTTGTGTTTTGAAGCTTTGTTTATTTGTTAATATGTTGGCAATTGTAAGAAGAGGCTTTGCATAGTTCTTTTTATCATATTTCAATGTGTCAATGTTAACGATAAATAAGCCTCGCCTGTATGCCATTATGAGTACCCAATAAATTAGCAGCCTAAGGTTTCTTTTAATTATAAAAAAGAAATAAAAGGTTTTCACCCATACCTCCCAGGCAAAACCGCCACAATTGGTAGTGTGTGTATAATGTTGTCTGTGTTGTACGAAGTGAGACAGGAAGAAGGAAGAGGGTGAAGCAATTTGCAGAGTCACTGAATCCTACTCTTCCGAAAGACACCAAGGGGGATGTTAGTTTGAATTCCCTATCGGAACAGCAATTGATGATCAACAGCGCGCCATGTCCTTCTGCCAGCAGGATTCGAACCATCCAACCCCGGATCAGCGCAGCACACCCTCACATTGTTCCAAGCAACTAAGCCAACGGGCCAAGCTATTACTTTATGAAGAATTCAATTGTTAGGTTTTCGTAGACAAAATGGCAAAATTCCGTTTTGGTATCCTCATGGTCGTTCATGCGTATGTCACAGGTATTTTTTTGGAAATTGTAACCAGAGAGGTAACAACATCAGTGAACTAAGTTTTACAAGGAGACGTAAGATGTCCTGGCTGGAAACGACCAAAAAGACTTAGTAAGGTAAAACTAAGCCAAAAATAATTAGTTTAAGACTCGCTCATCGAAAGTAAACGTTTGATAGTTGCATATAAGAGCAAAGAAATGTGTTCTTCCCTTCTGATTTTCCAACATTGATGTTTCCCGAAATCATTCTTGACGAATGAAGACATTGTTCATTCAAGAATTCATGGCCGAATTCCTCCCGATTCCTTGTCACCAGTCCTTTCTCGCCTCTGATAACCTCTACGTCGACGTAGCTAAGTGTATATGTATGTATATATGGTCAGCTGATTAGATATAATCAGCTGACCATTTATGGAGCACCGGATCTTACCACAAGGCGTCTTGCATTTTTCCTCATTAATAACATCAACAAGCACCCCTAATATTCTCCCCCGTCGCACGCATTCAGGAAGAGCATGAAATGATTTATTATTTAATTAATAACTGCTTTAGTTCGAGGAAGGAATCGTATCAGTGACTGTCGTAAGGTTACAGGACTACGTTGCAGCGATAAGTTCTGCACTTTGGTTACGGCTTGAATTCCTTTTCTACTGTGTGTAGACCTTCGCGGAGCGCGACGCACAGTAGTGTGTTATTAATAGTGGACGCCACTTAGGACAGGCGTCGGCTTCATCTCCTCGCTCCGACGCCCTCTTGCTCTGACAAAAGTCTTTCCGCCCTTTTTCTCCTCTCTGCCCGAGATGACTGATTTCTCTCTGCTGTAGACGGCTGACCGCGCTCATATCTCGACTCGTCATGGAGACCAATCCTCAAGGTTATCGCGCGATCTCCACTTGCCACGTAGCAGCTCGGTAAGTCAGTGATAGAGCCCGTGGTAAAATATTCATTTAAAGCAGTGTTTTTCAAAATTTTTGAATACGTGACACCCAAACAAGTAAAAAAAAAAAATTTGCGACCCCCCAGGCCCGTAAAAGAAATATGTCCGTAATTTCAAAATCGACGAATTTAATTGTATTTAATTTTTCTTCTATTGAGACTATGCCTACTGATCGAAAAATCAAGTGCTGTGCAAGGTAGTCATGGGCATTCTGCGGGCTGTGATATATTCTTTACCGCGGTGGCGGCGCGGGAGGCGATAAGGTGGGGGTCGTTGGCCACAAAGGAACAGTTTTTCTTTTTCTGAATTCTGTTGTCCGAGTACAGCAGCAAATGCGGATTACCTTCGCTGCGAGTGAGGCTGAAATGGAGTTCTCAAAAGATCTGCGCAGTCCTCCACGTCTCGTACCAGTGGCAGTGGAGGAAACAAATCGAAACTGAAAAAAAAAAAACCTTTATAACAATTCCCTGAAATATGGTATAAATAGGCTCCAATGAGAAAATGCGTTATTTGAGTCTCAAAAATAAACCACGATTCGACAGTTTATTGAAAAATAATAGCCTTCCCATTGAAAATTTCGTAATTTTTAAGTATTGCAAATCAATAAAAAAATAAATGTTGATACATTGCTACCGAGCATGGCGGTGTAACGGTTAGCGTTCTCGCCTCGCATTCGGGAGGACGGCGGTTCGAATCCCCGTCCGGGCATCCAGATTTGGGTTTTCCATGGTTTCCCCAAATCACTCCAGGCAAATGCCGGGATGCTTCCTTCAAAAGGCCATGGCCGAATTCCTTCCCATTCCTTGCCCCCATCCTTGCCCCCCGTCCTTTCCCGTCTCTAAAGGCCTCGATGTTAAAAAGAGACGTAAAGCAGTTAAAAAAAAAGATACATTGCTCTGGTGTAACTAGCCGAGAAAAACTTCGTTCTTTGAATAATATTATTACGTGTTGGTAGGCATATAGAGGTGTTTGCATATATTTTCGTATGGGCCAACTAAGACCACGTTAAGCCTTTATTTAAGTTTGAATTTATGCTGTGGATATATACACTGGGGTTGTTAGCCGTAGAAGGGACCAACAGTTTAACGTGGAATCCGTACCATGTAACGTCCTGGCGATGCTAACAGGTTCAAACACAACTCTCAAAATTCCTGTGCCTGCCGTGATTCGAACCGAAGCAAGCTCCTTAACCACCGAGCTACCAGACCACTCGTAGGGGTGCTTAATTTGATGGAATGGGATATTGATGACGTGGGGTTGTATCAATTATTTTCGGTGCGTGCCTTTTGAGATTAAAATAGATTATAACCTCTTGTTCCGCCTCCCGGTAACGTTTATTCATAAAACTAAAATATCTGCTGAAAATGGCCCGCGATATAAATGAGGTGACACACGGATTCGTGGAGACAGAACAGGACCATGTTTGAGTCCTCAATCTCACGTACCTGATTGTGGATTTTAGCGGGTTTACTGTAGCCACTTAGGAGAATGCTGGGACGGTTCCCAATCTCCGCTTCATAAACTACACATTTCATTAAAAAAAAATACACTAATCGTATTGAACAAAAGTTTCGCGAATAGCGTGCGGAAGGCAACATTTAAGCTCCGCCCATTGTTTCGGGAACTGACAATTTTTAATTATATCTACCATGAGGAAACAATGGATAAATTCTTAATAAAAAGCCATTAAGAGAATTAAGGCTTTTTGTGATATGATAGGCTCCACTCACAAGTAATAATAAATGAAAATGTGTAATACCAATACCACTGCAACATTATTTTACCTGGAGTATCTTATAAAATATACGTAACAGCTGCTGTGGAACACCAGTAGAACTAGTTACTACGCTAATTTTATCATCATTGTAGAATACCATAGTCGAAGCAATACGAAGGTAAAACTATTTTTCGTCCAAGCCACTAGGGATTATACGACGGGAGTGCTGTAGGTGGAAATCCATATATCCTTTGGATAACTCGGCATTGATTGAAGATGACGTGGTAAGGATTTCGATCAGCCCACTTTAATCGCAGCTGCTTCATCTCTGGTACTTATTCGACAACAGGCTGAGTGGCTCCAGGGACCTGTTCCGTACTCTCAGCATGTTGACCTTGTGTAGCATTTTCCAGTACCCAAGGAGCGTCCATAAACCACGTAGCTCCATTTTGGCTTCTTGCAAATCTCCTCTCCCCACTCCTCCCGCCCCACGTAACCCGATATGGCTTTTGCCTCTACACCCCGCCCCTCTGCATGGAACGTAGGACTATGGTAAATTACATACGGAATTAATTAAACGACGGAAATAAATATTCACATGCTGTACCCTACTTTAACTGTGACAAATAATATGAATGAAAGCTACGTGGCTGGGCTCGGAAACCTCCCTCCCCACGTAGCCTAGTGTAGCTTACCAAACAATCCCTCTCCACTCCATAGACCTAGCCACGTAATTTATGGACGGTCCCCTGGTCCACCACTCTATCGAGTCAGCTATGCAGTGCCACATTTAAATAGTTGAACTCTGTGCTGATTTTGGTGACTCTTGGCGAGTTGGCGTGACGCTGGGCGTCGCTCCGCCCGCGACGTCACGGCGCCCCGTCCCCATTGGTTGGCGCTCGGCGCCTGGCCGGCCCCTGTCGACCCGCAACCGGGCACACACGCGCCTCCTACCTGCACAGTAGACAGAGGCGAACTGGGTATGGGGCGCAGGTCACGACCCTGCTGTGAGGCAGCGAATACTGGCTAAAAACTAGTAACATTGCCACAGTAGGTATTTTACTGTTAAGCTGACCGAACATCATCCATTTCTTTTTATAATATAGCCGGCCCATGGGAAAATTTCACGTATAATATACCACGTATAGCTCTCACACCCAACTCGTGGACGTCAGCTTCGCCAAACAATGCGCGTAGTAACTGGCTTGCTTCTATCTACACCTACCAAAAAAAAACAAGTGCACCAGCCCCAACACTGTTGCAGCCACGACCATAGAGAAAAAACGGACAACCAGTTGGGGAAAGTCGTCCAACTATTAACGCAGCTGATTACGACGATGATCCCCAACAGATGTAGTAAAACCTAAAGGGTTTTTCAATAAGGATGTCAGTGACATACCATAGCCATTTTCCTCCTTAAAGTGAATTAAAAGCGTCCCCAAACAAACCCATCCCAAACAAGCAACACATTAGGTAGAGCTACCCAGGTAGCGGGACCTTTACATAAACATGCCGTTGAGGCAGTGACACATAAAAAAAAAAGTGCTCAGCACCATCCCACCAACTCACATCAGAAGGCAAAAGATCCTAATTACACTATGATTGAGAATTCTAAGCAACGAGGCTGTTCTCGTCCATGGAGATATCGGGGAATACAAAACATGGCTGAAGTCACGACACTCTGCCAGGAAGACTGCTGTCAGTCTAGCATCTAGTTCCTTCAACCCTACAGATAGCTGGACTGCAGGATGAGCATCGTCAACACTACAGTGCATAGTGAAAATCTGCTCAAACCTACCAAGATTCAACTTAACGCGGTCAATTCGGTGTAAATTAAATCGGGTTAGATGTAGTACGGGAAGAACTGCTTCAACTCTCCACAACTGTGGATGGGCATATTCTCCGTACTGCGACTGCGGTTTCACAAACTGTGACGCACATTGTTCAGGATAGTCCTTTGCGTGTCTTTCCTGGTAGTCCAGAAGGCTTAAATCTGATTACGCCGGAGGCAGCGGCCTGGTTGGAGCATGTCAATGTCATGTTATAATGGTTATGGCTGGCGATCCTGCCGTACTGGCCTCATCACTTGCCAGCTGCGGGTGTTTTTTTTTACGTCTGAACTACGGGAGGGAAGAGGGATGGAAATTGGCCGTGGACTTCCCCTCAACTATACACACACACACACACACACACACACACACACACACACATATATATATATATATATATATATATATATATATATATATATATATATATATATATATATACAGGGAGTTACAAAAAGGTACGGCCAAACTTTCAGGAAACATTCCTCACACTCAAACAAAGAAAATATGTTATGTGGACATGTGTCCGGAAACGCTTACTTTCCATGTTAGAGCTCATTTTAGTTATGTTAGTATGTACTGTACTTCCTCGATTCACCGCCAGTTAGCCCAATTGCAGGAAGGTAATGTTGACGTCGGTGCTTGTGTTGACCCCGGTACCAAATGTAGAGACTCTTCGTGCTCGTATTGTGGACGGCTGTGATACAATACGCCATTATCCAGGGCTGCATCAGCGCATCAGTGATTCCATGCGACGGAGAGTGGATGCATGTATCCTCGCTAACGGAGGACATTTTGAACATTTCCTGTAACAAAGTGTTTGAAGTCACACTGGTACGTTCTGTTGCTGTGTGTTTAAATTCCATGTTTAATGTGATTTGAAGAGAAGTAATAAAATGAGCTCTAACATGGAAAGTAAGCGTTTCCGGACACATGTCCACATAACATATTTTCTTTGTTTGTGTGTGAGGAACGTTTCCTGAAAGTTTGGCCGTACCTTTTTGTAACACCCTGTATACATATATATATATATATATATATATATATATATATATATATATATATATATATATACTAAAAGAACGTTGCTCAATAATTACGGTATTATTGTTGTTGAGTATTATGAATGTCATGTAACATCATAAGCAAATTATTTGAGTATCGAGGTTCATGGATTTTAGTAGGAAGCCACTCATTTGTAGCAACTGCGTATTAGTTAACTGAAGTATATACTGTACTTAGCAAAACACTGACAACGCGTTACGAAACAACAAGAAACCACTTTTAAACAAGTCAAACATACGTATCATACAAACACGTGGTAATTTACAGCACAAACCAAAATGTAAGCCATATTGCATCTTACACGTAAATGACATTACAAAATATTTACATCCAAAATTTAAATTACAAAATTTTTACTTTACAAAACCTTTTAGTACACAACACTTGAAGTGACCCTGAACTATCTCTTTTTCAGTAACCATTGTTTATTCAATTAGCGGCAACGCGATCATGGTTCGTGCGATAATATATATATATATATATATATATATAAAGTGCTGCTATCTAGCGGTAATTCGATCGCTCATTATTGACGCCAGCGATGCCTAGGAGCTAAACCATGAACTTTCGCATAAATCCATTACCTGGATTGATCAAGATCGTAACATTTACGGATTGAATTTCGAAAAATTCCTTCCTTAATTAAGTATGTTACCAAAGGGGAGAATTTAATCTTCAGTGTCACACCTCATTTATCGATTTTGGTTAAGTATGAAAGGAGGACAATTGCTCATCACCAAAAAAAAAAAAAAAATAGAAATAATTGGACAAATAGAGCTTCTGAGAGAACCTGGTAGAAATTGTCTTTTATATCTTTATTCCTAACACCAAATAGATGAGCAATGAAGTGGTAACATTCTCCTCGGAAGCTACAATACTACGCAATCTTATATCTAACTATTAATCGTTTAATATCATTGACCGCGTCTAACGTAATTCAACAGTATGCTATTTTTACCTTTTTTATAACTTCTTTAGTAACTTCTGGGATGAGAAACATTCTCTGCAGTAGTTATACATAAATGGCTATTATGTATAGCTCTCTGCTTATAATTATCTCTCCTTCATTTTACCGAGTGTGGTGGGTGAACGGTTAACGTTCTGACTTCGCATTTGGGAGGACACGGGTTCGAATCCCCGTCCGGGCATCCAGATTTGGGTTTCCCCAAATCACTCCAGGCTAATGCCAGGATGCTTGTTTCAAAAAAAGCCATGGCTGGATTCCTCCCCGTTCCTTGTCCCCAGTCCCATCCCGCCTCTAATTACCTTAGCCGTCGACAAGGTGTAAAGCAAAAAAAAAGGCCTCCGTTTTCCTTAGGTAGGATAGGTAGGTTACTACAACCAATTTCGTTAGCAATGTGTTCTTCCATTCTGATTTTCCATTATCAGTGTTTCCAGAAACTTTTCTTGGCGAATGCATACCTTGTTAATTCAAAAAATCATGGCTTAATTTATTCCCACCTTCGAGCGTGGTGAGTGAGTGGTTAACGATCTGGCCTCGCATTCGGGAGGACGCCGGTTGGAATCCCCGTCGTGGTATCCAGATTCGGGTATACCATGGTTTCCGCAAGTCACTCCAGGTGAATGCCGGGATGCTTCCTTTAAAGTTGCTTGTCACAAGTACTTTCTCGCCTCTAATGACCTCGACGTCGACGAGGTGTAAGACTAAGACAAGAAGTTAAAAAAAACTTCAAGCTTCATTGTTATTTTTTCTTCCGTTCAATCTAATGTTCCTTTATCATTACACTATGTTTCTACATTCTTCCTGACAACTTCGGAATGGACTTCTTTCTTCCTCTGCCATGGAATCCTGCCATACTTAATTGCTCCTTTCTAAAAATTAGTTTTCAAAGATTTCCTCTTCTCTTAATTTAGTTCTTTCCAGTTTTTCTTGACCTCTTGAATCCAGCTTCTTGTTGATTTTTCTCCTAAAGGGAATTAAATACATTTTTTTGTTAATCTGTAACCATCCATGCTATACATATTTGCGGAAAAACAGCAATCTCTTTCATCGCTTCTGTTATATTTTCTATATGTATATATTATTATTACTTCTTAATTCTGCTGTTTTCATTGAACGCAAGATTTTTTCATTCATTTCTTGTTACTTTTACTTCAAGAGTATCAACAGTTATATGAACAGAACTAAACTTTTCAAGTTTTATTCCGAAACTTCTCAGTTACAAATTACTGAACATGACGTTTACAGACATGTAACTTTTACACAAATAAATTGTAAACATCCAACTATTTCCGTAACCTTAGCTGCTTCCATCTAGCCGCCTTCAATCCATCTTGTTCATGCCTCTCCATCTCCATTATTAATTACGTACACACCGTCGTCGTCTCCTTGGTCTCTGGTATACTGCGGCCAGTTTATTCTTTCTACCGAAGATTCCCCCAAATATGCCATTAATATGCATCAATCGCAAATTAAAATAAACATAATTAACCACAGTTGTATTTTTACATACATTTGTAGGCTGGCTTGTCGTATGAGCACTACAAATGAAGCATTCAAATCCATGGGTAGAAATAATGGATATCAGGGTTCAAGGAAACAAACTAAACAAGAGAGAGAAAACTAACCGAAGAATCGTATAAAAAGAAGTGAAAGATCAGACACTACAGTACAGCAACAAAAACCAATAAGCCTTTCGATCAAAATAGAAGAAACGGAAGAGAGGCTAAGAATAGTAAATAGAAATTCTTTTTAAAAAATCTGACCACTGTAAGCAGAGATAGTATAGGAACCACACAAGTATGAAGGAAACAAAACATTTTCTGAGGCAAAAGGAAAGAAGATTATTTGGTCTGATTATGAGGATGGCAATGGAAGATTAGTAAAACTAATTTACAACCAAGTTTAAAAAACTACGATAGAGAAGGAACAAAAATAAGAGAAGGCACAGTAAAATATCTTTCAGAATGTTGATGTATGATTTCCATGAGAAATAAATTAATAATATAAGTAACGTTTCCACGAAGGAGATAAGTAAACAACGAAATGTACAGGAAGCCTCGAAAAGAAGGAATTGTATATGTGGATTAGTTTGTTTTGCATACTTCTTACATGGCCAAATTTGGAAGTCGAAAAACTGCGTTCGACTACTAACAGCTAACCTGATGGGCAACAGAGAATGCTCTCTCCCGGAGTTCTAGAGAACGTGAGCTCGAATCACCATCCGGACATCCAGATTTTGGTTTTCTACGATTTCCCGAAATCACTCCATGCGAATTCCGGAATAGTTCCTTCAAAAATGCTATTGCTGTTCCGGTTCCTTGGTCCAATTCCTTTTCCATCTCTGCCTGCTATGGCCTCGACTTCAGCGAGGCGTAAACCATAAGGATAAAAAACCCTTAATGTTTATATAGTACACTTATAGTCCGTTCAGTTAACAGAGGCGGCTCAAGGTCAGTCTGCTCTAGTCCCCCCCCTCACCTTTCCCCCACATGCAAAGGGGAAATTTAACACCCACCTTCCTGTACACAGCGGTTAGCTCATCCGGGTAGGAGCGTGATGGAGCGGTGAAGTGAATCGCTGAGCCACGGAAACATAACCACACATGGCACCGTCACTGCCTTAGGTTACTGGAAGTTGGGCGGGGGGGGGGGGGTGGATTATTTGTCCGAAGACATTGCCTCCAACTTCACGAAGGTGCTACAATTCTTAACTGTCGGTATGTCTTCTTGTTGGGTGTCTGTTTGCTAGGAGACTGAGCGGTCTTCTATGCCTATCGTCGCCATTTCCGTAGCGACCAAGTGAGTTGACCGCCGGGTTGTTGTATTGTCTGGTAGTTTTGTAAAATATTTCCGCCGGCTGGCGGAATCTGTCCTTCAATTTGGGTATGTCGGCGGCCTCATCAAGTGCATCCGTGGGGAACCGGCACGGGAGGTGGAGGGCTCTCCTTAGGGCCCTATTTTAAATAACCTGGAGCTTTCTGATTTGCCTGTCACTGGCGTATGCCCACACAGGACATAAATACTCAATAATGGGGCGTATGAGCGATGTATATATCTTGACTCCAGTGGAAGGGGCAAGTTTGCTGTCCTTATTTAGAATAGAGTAAAGACTGTGGAGTATGGTGCTTGCTCTCCGACGGAGTTCATTGATGTGGCTACACCAGTTCAGTCTCTTGTCTAGAGTCACCCCCAGGTAGCGTGCCATGATGGACCATGGGATTTCTCTACCATACAGGCGAAGTGTTGGGTAAGATGATTTGGTTGACGGGCCCCAAGTCGCTTGGTTAATATAATGGCTTGGGTCTTGGTGGGATTTGTATCAATACGCCACCTCCTAGCCCATGTCTCCGTTACTTGGAGAACTTCCTGTAGGCGTCGGGTGGCTAGTGCTCTACTGCGGCTGGAGGCAAAGTAGGCAGTGTCGTCGGCGTAGGTAGCTGTCAGAACACCACTGCTAGTCGGTACGTCAGCTGTGTAAAGGGAGTGTAGCACTGGTGCAAGCACAGAACCCTGTGGGACTCCTGCCCCATTGTTCCTGGCAGAGGAGTAAGCCTTGTCCACCTTGACGCTGAAGGTCCAGCCGGTGAGGTAGGATTTTAGAAACTTCGCGTATGGCCCCGGGATACCCTGTTCATAGAGCTTGAGCAGGAGCCCCGGATGCCACACGGAATCAAAGACAAGCGAGATGTCAAGGAGTACCACAGCACTGTAGTTTATGAAGTTGAAAGCGTGGGTCACCGCTTCTGCTACCCGCATCAACTGCTGAGTGGTGGAGTGACCGCGTTGAAATCCTAGCTGGTGATCTGAAATAACATTGGCGTCTTCGATGAAGGCAGACAGGCTTTTTAGTAAAAGCCGTCCGAACACCTTGCTAATGGCTGGGAGAAAACTTATAGGCCTATAATTCTGTGGTTGGTGTTTGTCTTTCCCGGCCTTGTGAATTCCCACAGTTACAGCGTGTTTCCACAATCGAGGGTAATGCTGACGTCTCAATATGGCATTGAAGATAGCGGCTAGGAGGACAGAGGCCTCTGGTGGTAAGTGCCTGAGGAGAGTGTTGCTGATCTCGTCACGACCTGGTGCTTTGTGTGGGTGCAGTTTCGACAGGTCGCTAACTACCTCCTCCGGGGTGATGTCATCTATTTGATGTCATCTTCGGCGTCGAGATAGACTCTCAGGCGTCGGTGGACTGTAGTGAGGTGAGGTGGGTGGAGTCCACGTTTGTTTGCGAAGGCCGAAAATTCTTTACAAAGACGTCAGCCAGTGTGTTGGCCTTTTCCTCCGGGGTGACGGCTAGGCCTCTTTCGCCTTGCAGTGGGGAGAGCCGCTGCCCTCGCCTCCTGAATCTTCTTGTTTGTAGCCATAGAGACCCATCCTCTGGGTGCAGTATGAAAACTCTTGCTTCCCACTCTTGGTTCCGATGCTGAATCAGGGAAGCTTTAATATCCCTCTGCAAGCGATTTAGTAGTCTTCTGGTCACCTGATTTCTCGTGAGCTTCCATTCTTTGGCAATCCCGTTTTTGTGGCGGATTTCAGCCAGGAGGAGGGGGGGGGGGGGCGAAGATGAGGAGTGGGAGCTGATCTAGTTATCTTGAATGGAAGGGAAATTGCGGTTGCATTTTTGACTGCTGCCTCAAAAGAGTGAAGGGTGATGTCTATTTCGGGTGGGTCAAATAGATTAGTCTGTAGATGCTCCTCGTAACGCCTCCAGTTTGTTTTGTGGTAGTTGAAAGATGGTTCTTCTTGAGTTTGCCAGGGTCCAACCTCAACCTCAATCATAACCAATCAATGATCTCAGAGTCGGTTTATGACTGAGTTGGCGACATAGCCCTGGATGACCTTGGTGATGACTACATCTAGTACATCTGGTCTGTTGCCGTTGCTCGGGTAGTGTGCGGGCTCTTCTGGTTCCCATACGCACATGTTGTATCTGTTTTTGAGGCGTCTCAATGCTATACCCGCTGTGTTGTTGTACCTACTATTCCAGTCGGAATGTTTAGCATTAAGTTCGCCGCCAATCAGGACTTTTCCGCTGACATCTAGCAGAGCCGTAAAGTCGGCTTCTTCGAGCTGTCTTCAAGGATGTCGGTAGCATGAGCTGATGGTTAGTTTCTCATTAGCAGTAGCCACTTCAACTACAACGGCTTCCATCTTTTGAAGGGGTGGTAGAACTATTTCATGATGTGGAATGCTGTTCTTAATGAAAACCGCGACTCCACCTCCACCTCGGCGGTAATAACTGTAATTGGCTACTGCAGCTCGCAGACTGGGTTTCAAGAAAGTCTCTGATACTAGACACACGTCAACATCTTTGTCTCGAAGGAACTGCCTACACTCAAGCAGTTGGTTGAATATGCTATTACCATTCCAAGCGCAGAAAGATAAGGAGTGAATTTGTGGCTGTCTATCCATTGTGGTTGCAGTGTGGGCACTTTGGGACAGCTAGAGCATTAGTTACGACACTGGTCATTTTCTCCAGCTGCTCAGTAAGGTGTCACATCATCTTCAAGTCAGATTCCAGCATGTTAGTAAGTCTGTCTATGTTGTATTGCGCTTCACGGTCCGTTTCGCCTGTAATTCTTTCCTGTTGCGGGGAGACGTGGTGAGAAGTAGGTGAGTCGGCTGATTTGATTCGTTGCTCAGGTGACGTTGATGCAGACGGATCAGCGGGGCGCCCGGTAGGGGCGACTCGTTCTTTTCTGGAAGTGGAATTGTCTTCTCTCTCCAACGGGTGTTGTTGCTCAGTTACACTGTTCGATCCCATCTTTCTCCTCGGTCTGCGGCGCAACTGCGACTCGGGCTGCTTCTTCGCTGTGGCAGTGGGGGCCTGATCATGCCCTGTTGCGGGAGAGTTGCCCAGCCGCCCTGGACCTGGACCTGGAGTCTGGTCTTTCCCCGCTGTGCTGTTTGTTGTTGATGCACGGTCTGATGGTTTTTCTTGTTCAGTTGGAAGACCTCTTAGTAGGTTTCTGGCTCTCTTAAAGGCCGGGCAGCCTATGTAACTGGCCACATGTCCACCTCCACAGTTGGAACACTTGGCGGATTCTCGTATCTTCTGCGAGTTGCATTTGGTGGAATCGTGTTGGTCTGCGCACTTAACGCAGACTGGAGGCATTTTACAATTCTTGGCCACGTGGCCTAAACGCTGGCATTGCGCAGGTCCGGTCGTTGTCCGAAGTTTCTCTACCTTCACTTTGAGGTGGCAAATTCTCTCCACCACTAAGATTGCTCTGTTTTTCCTAGCAATCTGCAAGGATCACCAAGAATAGTGGCATTAATATGTTGCTGCCTGGGCGGTGAAGTTGGGCCACCGTTTGAACAGTAAAGCCCATCTCTGAGAGTTCTTCTTTGAGATCTTCAGTGGGCAGAGTTATTTGGATGCCCCTGAAGACGACTTTAAGTAGTGGGACTCCTCCGCCTGGAAACGTGTAGTATGGGACATTGCTGTCCTGCAATATCTTCTGCCGTGGTGAACCACACGTTTAGAGTTATCACATAGCCGACGTTACATCGTCGTCGTCGTCATCACCATTAGCTGCCCATTTCCTCCTTGGGCAGAGTAGGGTGGAGTGTTTGTCTTGCGACATTTACTACTAGTCTTATAGATGGGTTCTTGCTTCAGGTTAGATGTGTCTAGCCATTTGGCGTAGTTTTTTTCCAGATGGATTGGGGATTTATTGAAGAAGTGAGATAGGTCCGATGTGTGGACCTATTCCAACCGGATAATTCCCCAGGTCCTTGATAAGTGGGTTGTTAGATTTGTGGGCTGTATTATATAATTTGGTAGCAAGGTCCTTAAATCGTTGTTTCAATGTTGGTAGCCCTGCGGCTTCATGAAGGGCTATTGTGGGAATTCTGCAGTCGAGATGAAGGGCTCTCTTCAGAGCGCGAATTTGAATGACTTGGAGTTGATCTAGATTTGTTTTAGCTGTATATCCCCACACAGGGCAGGCATATTCAAGTATTGGTCTTACTAAGGTGCAGTAGATCCGTAATCCTAAGGGTGCAGAGAGCTTACTGTCCCTGTTTATCACTGGGTACAACGCTTGAAGTCTCGCGTTAGCTCTTCTGCGGAGATCGTTTATGTGTGCCCTCCAGGTTAACCTGGAGTCAATCAGGACTCCAAGGCATCGAACTGTATTTGACCATGGGATTGAGTTGTTATGAATTTTGAGTTATGGATCCAGCTGAGGTCTCTGACGAGGTCTTATCCTTTTAGTTAGTAAGATGGCTTGGGTCTTCGTTGGGTTGATTCCAATGGCCTTCCTCCTCGCCCAGGCGTCAGTCTTTTGTAATACTTCCTGCAGACGATTGCTTTGCTGCGGCTACGGGTGAAATAAGCTGTATCATCTGCATATGTGGCGGTGTGAATTCCGATTAAAGAGGGTACATTAACCGTATATAGGGAGTATAGCAGAGGTCCCAGGGTCGAGCCTTGTGGTACTCCTGCCTGGATGCCTCGCCTGGTGGAGTAGACGTTCCCAATTTTTACTTCGAAGTTGCGGTTTTCCATGTATGATTTTATCAGTTTGACGAACTAGCCCGGGAGTCCCAGTTCAGAGAGTCGGAGTAGTAGTCCGGCGTGCCATACCGAGTCAAATGCCCGGGAGATGTCTAGTAGCACTAGTCCACAGTATTCTTTACGGTTGAAGGCCGTCGTAGCAGTCTCGACCATCCTCATCAGTTGCTGGGTGGTGGAGTGACCCTAGCGGAACCAAAATTGATGGTCATGGAGAATACTCTGTCTCTCGACGTAATGGTTTAGGCGTTTGAGAAGAAGACACTCAAACACTTTGCTGATTGATGGTAACAGACTTATGTGCCGGTAGTTTTGAGGTAGTGAGGGTTTTTCCCACTCTTGTGTATTACTACGACTTCGGCCTGTTTCCACCTCGTGGGGAATTTCTTCATGTCGACAATCTTGTTAGACAGCATCGTGATGTGGTTTATTGCCGCTGGAGGCAGATTTCTCAAACAGATGTTACTAATTCTGTCGTGGCCTGGGCTTTCCTTGGGTTTAGGCTGGCCATGCAGGGGAAGACTTCTTGAGGAGTGAAGTGCTCGATGTTGTCTTCGTCTTCGTCATCTGCTCCTAGGTAAAACACTAAGACGATTGTTGACTGCTTCAGTTAGATCAGGGACACCGGGTGCTGGTTGAAAGTTTCGATCGAAAGCTTTAGCCAGGGCATTGGCTTTGTCTACAGGGCGATATAAGTATCCATGATCTGCAGGTAGAGGTGGGATTCGGCTTTTCTTTTTAGTAAACCATCTGGTCTGTGACCACAGTGAGCCATCGTCCGATCGCAGCATTGATAATTGGGCCTCCCATTCGCGATTTCGATGTTCAGTTAAAGCCGCTTTCAATTCTCTTTGGAGGCGATTAAGTAATTTCCTCGTATTGGGGTTCCTAGTGATCCTCCACTCCTTGGAGACTCGATATTTATGTCGAATCGCTGCTATCAGGTGAGGTGGGAGCTGGAGCGATTTGTCTTTTCTCTTATGCTTCAAAGTGGAGGCTGTGATGGCGTTTAAGACGGCGCTTTCAAAAGCCTCCAGCGCTGTTTCAGGATTGTTATCAGCAGGATGGTCCGCCAGTTATTAGATCCTTATACATCCTCCAGTTGATAGACTTGTAGTCTAAAGTGGGATTTAGCCTGTCATATGGCTGTCACTGGCCTATGCTGACTTCAAATATAACTGGTAAGTGGTCTAATGAAAGTTTATCCACATTGGATGCTGAGATCTACCCGTTGAAGTTCTTTGTAATGAGCACATCTAGGATATCAGGCCGGCCACCATTGTAAGGATAATGCGTGGGCTCGTCTGGAGCCCATACACACATGTTATGTCGATTTATAATTCTTCTCATGACAAGTCCCACCTTCTTAGAGTTCTGGCAAAGCCAGTCGGTGTGTTTAGCGTTAAAGTCTCCTCTTCCTAATAGTAGTTTGCCTCGCAATGCTGCTAGTGCCTCTAAGTCTGCATCCAGAGGCATTCGTCTGGGAGGTCGGTAGGCAGAAATGACGTTGATGATCTGATTGGCAAGGTTTAATTCTATGGCGACTACTTCGATATTTTGCAGCGCTGGGAGAGGAGTTTCGTGGTGAGGTAGGCCCCTTTTTATGTAGATTGCAACGCCACCTCCAGCTGTGAGTCGGTCTGTTCTATAGCAGTCATAGTTAGCAATCGACGCACGTAGTCCTGGCTTAAGGTGTGTCTCGCTAACGAGGCATAAGTCAATATTGTTCTCTGCGATGAATTGTCTAAATTCTGTGAGTTGTAGGTAAAGCCCATTTGCATTCCATACGCATATGGAGACGCCGTCTATGTGGTGCCTTATATCCATTATTGGGTGGGTTAGCGCTTGAGGTAATAGCTGAGGCTGTCGTGGCTGCTGCCTGGATTTCTGCAGGCAAGCGGTTCATCTTTTCGATGAGGCACATTAGGGTGTTGAGGATTTTATCAATCATATTGTAGAGCTTGTTGAGGCCTTTATTCTGCAATTGCTCACCAGTGCCTGTATTCTGTGTTCGCCAGGGGGACGGTTGCGGCGGCGAGTGCGATTCCTCGGTGCAGCTGGGCGCAATGCCGGAGCTGAGGAGTTTGCGGTTTCAACTGGTGGTGTAGGAACAGCTGGCCCTGCAGATTCGGCTGTTGGTTTAGTGATTGCATGTTGGGGGGAGTTGCTTTTTCCGGCTCCTTTGGTGGCAATGGTTGATTTATCCTCACGCCAGTTCTTTTTCTTGTCGGCTTTTTCTTTCATTTTCTCTTGGCTAAATTGCTGATGCTGTTGATTTGATGTCTGTGATTGTTCGACAGCAGTTAAACTGTTGGACGGAGGTTCTTTGTTCACTAGTTTCTGCTGAGTTGTTCCTCTGAGTCGATCATGAGCTAGCTTGTGAGCGATGCAGCCTTTGTAGCTGGCTACATGATTTCCTCCGCAGTTACCACATTTGGCTGCATCACGATTTTTCTGTGTTGGAGTCATCACTGGTGTAAGGAGCAAGATATTATACAATTAGGAGTTGTAGAAAACCCGTTAATTAATCGCTGCAATTCCCTGAATTACGAATTTGATGACTACTATTTAGTACAACAATAAAATAAAAATAACTGCGAGAAAGAAAACGCATTTTCTATTATTAAATTTCTTATAAAATCAAAAAAAATCTGGATTACAATTCTAGTTAAAAATTCGGTTTATCCCTAAAATTTAGCTTTATTGCCAGTGCTAAAAATCAAAATTATTCGATTCTTAAATTTTATTGTTGCGTTTATACTAATATCAGAAGCAGTGATGACAGCTATATTAAAGCGAAAACTTCAATAGACCAATAGGCGCGTAAGGCGATGTTTGGACGGGGATAAATCTATGATTTCGCAACTTCCCGTCACCAACATGCTGCGCGTGTGATATCCACGATGGACGCTATTTGAATGGGTAAAATCTTAAAGAGTTCACGTCACCAACAAGTTAGTGATAACAGTATATCTGCAGCTACAACTATGAGGGGTTAGGCATGGACAGCAGTGAAAGTATAGACTATACTTCTATCTAATATGTAAAAAAGAATGTTTGCCAATGATCTTCATACAAGCATACAGTTTTTATCCGAATTTGATGGAACTTTGGATACATATACTTCAAAACAATAGAAAAACACTGTTTACATTTGATTTGCAAAATCCTGAACCCTCTCCTCCTTTCTCAACTCATATTACAAGGGGTGATCAAATGAAAAGGTACGAAACGACACGGTGGGTACAAATGTAGACTTGATTCAAAATATACACCATAGGCCTGAGCAAAACGATCCCACTGATGAACAAGCCGCAGGATTCCTTGTTCCCAGAATTCCTGTGGCCGTGACGAGACCCAGTCCTTCACAGCGTCCTTTAGTACGTCGTCCGAGTTGAAGAGCTTCCCTTTCAGGTGTTTCTTCAGTGGACCAAACACATGGAAATCGCAGAGCGACATGTCGGGACTGTAGGGCGGATGGTCCAACGTCTCCCACTTGAACTTGGCTAGTTCCATTTGTGTGACTCTGGAGACGTGTGGACGCGCGTTAGGGGGCATCCATAAATTACGTGAGGTGAAATAGGGGGGGGGGGGTCCGGCAAAATCTCACCAAATCTCACCAAGGGGGAGGGGGGGGGTCTACGGAAATCTCACGTGAGATTTTGCGAAAAATTTGGGGACAGTAGAGCAAAAAAAAAAAAAGGTCTACAATTTGCGGCAAAGTCGATTTTAGGAGGGTATTTCGTCAAAAAAAAAAGGGTTTGACCTTAAAAAAAAAAGTTCCACAATAGTTTCCAGGGCGATTTCTAGGGAGGGTTCTCACGGACCAGATCTCACCAGAGGGGGGGGGGGGTGGGGGGGGGGGTGGGGTGGGGGGGGGGGTCCGGCCAGATCTCACGAAATCTCACCGGGGGGAGGGGGGGTCCAGAAATCCGGAAAAACACCTTACGTAATTTGTGGATGCCCCCTTATCATGGAACAGAACCACACCCTCCGTGAGCAGCCCCGGTCTTTTGTTCTTGATGGACATGCGTAGGCGTCGGATTGTCTCACAGTACACATCCCCCACCTGTACGCCATCCTGTCCTCATACGGACTGCGCATCATTTGGACGCCGCTTTTGATAAGAGCCTTTGTTCTCTACTGCGCATGCGGGCGCCCGCGCATGCTCCTATCCCAGTCAGAGACTCCAATCGCATCCCGAGATGTCTCGCTACGTTCTCCCATGGCGGAATATGCAAATATTTAACTGTTACGTTTTTACGTCGTTTCGTACCTTTTCATTTGATCACCCCTTTTAATTTCTATCGACGTTGATCATACAAGCCACAGTTTTAACCCGATTCTGTTAGTACTTAGCACGCGTATACTTCAAAACCAGGCGGTCTCCTAACTCAGTGGTTAAGGTATTTACTAGCGAAAGTTTCTCTCTCCGGTCGCGGTTTGATATCCCGCTGTGAGCAGGTATTTTTAGGAGTTGTATCTGATTATATAAGCTATGACGACACGTTCTGTGGTTCCAATACCACGTTAAACTGTAGTCCCCTGAGGAACTGAATTGGCGTTCCTCCCCTGACACAATAGCTTGGTACATCTCCTTCGGGAAGATTCGACCAACCTTCGGGTTGTAGACGAAGTTAGAGTTTTAGTTTTTGAAGTGAAAACTTCTTTAGGCGCGTTGGACGATTTTTGGATTGTAAAATCTTATGAGTTCGTGTCAGCAACATACTGATGTAAACAGTATATCTGCTGTGGTCTGCTGGCTGAGTGGTTAAGGTATCTGATTGGGTAATGAAAATTCGCCAGTTCGAATTCCTGTTCTCGGCGGTGGTTTTTATAGAACCTTAAATTTCAGCTTGCTGTATAGTGTGAAGTACGTCAAAACGCTTCCGTGGTTCAGATTCCATGTTAATCTATCGGTCCGCTGTACCTGGTATCACTACCCGGTTAGGGTATGGCGGCTAAGACAGGACGTTACGCGCAGCCAATAGAAACCCTGTCACCAGGCCATTACGACCATGCGGAATTATTATTATTTAGTATTTCTGTAGCTATAAGTATGACGTGTTGTGGGTATGATGTTCATAGTTTTTACTTCCGTCGGCAGTTCCCAATGGCAACCGGTAGTTGTTACAACGCTTTCCCATCTGGAGCTGACATTCACAAGCACATTCCTCAGTCTTTCAAATGTAAATAGTCAATTTCCAGTGTTGTTACATTTTCGGAAGAAAAAAACATAACAGATATAATTTTTTGAATTAATCTTTAAAACTGATAAATTTACTACAATCAATCCTTGAATGATTCTAGCAATGTTGGTAGCTGCCAGAGAATCATTTTCACTGAATTATGCAGCTGTTACACAAAGATGTGACCACTACGTGTACGAAATGCTTGTCGAATAGCACTGAAGGAATGGGAGAACCAACTAGGTGTGAAATATCTAATTTATGCTGTTTACGCTAAACGTAGAATTTGATCCGAAATGTCTGATTTGCGTGGAGGAAATTGCAGACCGTATTGTGGAAATGAAAGAAGAGGGAAAGTTAAATATGATGACCGAGCCGGGTAGTTGAGCGATAACGCTCTGGTCTCACATTTGGGTGGACGCATGTCGAATCCACATCCGGGCATCCAGATTTTGGTTTTCCATGGTTTCCCAAAATCACTCCAGGCGAATGCCGGAATGATTCCTTCAAAAGGCCACGGCCTAACTCCATCTCGTTAAATGCCTCAATCTTCGACAAAAAAAAAAAAAAAAAAAAAATAATAATTGATGATCGTGTCGCTTTCCGAAAGAAATCAGTTACATTTCATCTGACGGGCGACTTAGCATAAATAGTCGCGCGCATTTCATTCTTTACGTACTAGGTGGAGTTTTGGAATTTACCCCAAGACTTTGGTGAGGCAATTGGTTGGTGAGGCAATTGGTTGATTGATAATGGTACTTCAATACCACCAACATTTACAACATTTGTATAGTGCTGATGATGTAATTTGAAAATTTCTTAGTTTCGGGACTCGAACCAAGTAACCTCGTAGAAGGCACCGGTGCTGGGTGCATTATGGTGACTCTGTCATTTAAGTCAACGTTAGCTGAACTTCAATGGATAAATGTGTTACAAATAGGCACCACTCCATCCATCCATCAATCCTGATTAGCGCAGACAACTGCATATTTTCCAAAGCTCCAGGAATTTTTTCTGTGGCCAATATCGTAATGTAGATTTTTGACGTTGATTTTTTGATATTGTCATAAGTTGAGTGAAATATTTGGTGGCTACATCTGTGCTTTGATTTTTTTTTTTTTTTTTTTTTTAGATGTTGGTTGAACTGGCTCTGCCTGCAGAGGAGAAGACTTTCTTGGCTCGTTCTACGTAGCTATATACCTTCTCATAGCTGTGGTGCAGGCAAGGGCTGCCTCTATTAGCTGGTGTGTGGTGTAATGTTGGAGTTATAGCGCACTAAACCATATTACCTAGTAAGACCAAGCACAGGCATCTTGGAAGACAATGCTGGAAAATATTAATTTTCGGATTTTATTCCCCGGAGGTGTCCCCTTCTTTCAGCCGTCACGAGGGACAGACGGAAAGAGGGTCGGTTTCCCTTAAAGCCAGCCAGTGCCGCGGCTGCTGCTTGCACTTAATTTTCCAACTGTCACAATTTGAAATTGGAACTGTTTAAGGAGAGGCGGGACAGGGCTGGCTGGAGTCGCGTGCCGTTCGAGGAGGAACGGGAGTAGTGAGTCGGGATAAAGAACGGGTGAGGCAAAACAAAAACGCGGACGAAGAAAGGGGTGGTCTGAGTCGGGGAGGGCGAGCGCAATCAATCATTCCGCGCACACTGACAGACAGAGAAGGGCTCTGCTCGGCACGTGTGCCTGCCGCACAGGAGTCGGGCGCAGACTGACAGACGCGCTGCTGTTGTTTACATCACATTGTCCCTGTGTTGCACAATACTACATGGAGATACAGTTACATCTGTAAAAACTTAAGCTTAGATGTCGCAGTGTTGATGTCAAATTTGGATTGACGAAAACACTTTTGTTTTTCATTGTTTATTGTTTTTCTATATGTTTTTTTTCTGTATGTTTGTGTTTTTGTATGTGTTTTTTTGATTCGGTTTTTGTTTGTGTTTGTGTTTGTGTTTTTTGTTTTTTTTATTTTTTCGAATACCTGTTTTCTATTTGTGTGTTTTCTGTTTTTTGTTTATTTATTTTCTGTTGTTTTGTTTGTTTGTTTTGGTAAGGCTTGATGCTTGTCGGCCTCATCATTAGAGCCTGGAGAGGACTTTGCGCAATCAATGGGAGGGAAATCTAACAGTGCAACCATTCTGGCATTTGTGTGGAATCTGAAGGCTGAAGTGGGGATAGAACCAGCATTCTCCCAAGTAATAATAACAATGTGACATTCGTCGTAGATAATAACCCCTTCTGTTGTATAGTCTCATCAGGTAGTGAAAATTTAGCACACTAGCGTGTAAGAAGTAAGTATCATAGGAATGTTACTATCAGGGGAAACGTATTACCTGATGAGCGGCAATGTTTAAGCGACTTTATAGAGAGAACGTGGACTTGTTCCGAGGCTAGTCCAGCAGATTTCGGATTTTCATGTTTTTCCTAACTCCAGGCGAAAACCGAGTTACCTCAAAATTGTCATGGCCCACTTCCTTCCAGATCTTTCGCACAAACCTTCCGCTGCTCTATAGCTAAAAACTGGAGTATTACTTTTTCTGTGTTTTGTAAAGTCGTGACTGCTCGAATTGGCTGCTCCGACAGATGTGAGTGCGCCATCACGTTATTAGAGACTGGAGGGAAGGTGGGGTAACGAACGGGAAGGAATCTGGTCATGGCCTTTCGAAAGAACAAACCCGGAATTCGATTACGGCAAACTGTGGAAAATTGAAATTCGACTGGTCGGAAGGGAATCGAACCTAAGTTTTCCTGAATGCAGTGTCCAAGCGTTATCTTCTCTGAGTAATTTTATCCACTGCTCTTCACACGTGAGGATAATTGTCAGTGTTGGTCATTTCCTGTTTGAATTCAGGTGACCACGTATATACTTCGCAATTGGAAAGATGAGTTTCATTTAATTGTAGCACCATATCTTTATTATCGTCTTTCGGTGATAGCTCTTTCTTACACTAATGTTTAATTACGTTACGATTAATCTTTCACCGCACCTGCTTACTGCGCCTATAGTAAAATGTAACTTATTTCTAAGATGTCGTAATTTTGAATAATATTTTACAAAGTTCTAAGGAATTATAAACAACATTTCGCTAGACTGTGCTGTTTCGAATCCCTGATCAGATCAATAATCTATGGAACGAACTAAGTAGTTTCGCCCTCCCGTGATTACTGTTTAAATGAATTAAATTTAATTAAAAGTGACTGGAAAGTTTATTAAAACACTAGTGTAAGCCCGTTACGTTGTTTTAGGAATGATCAGGCCAGTTTTATAAGATTAAATGCCATGACAGGTTGCCCCGATCAGACAAAAATGCGAGGTTGACCTGTGTTCTGTTTTCATAATTGGAATTAAATTTCTTTAGTGTGAAGGGGCATAGAGATGACAATGGAACCATTAAACGTTTACAGAGGACACTCCCTCGAAGTACGTAAAGACGTCAGAGTAAATAACGTAATGATCCAGCTACAGTGTACACACTTCCAACTTAAAGAGCAAAGAAAACCTGATAATAAATCACCGAAGTTTTTACTTTTAATAGCCTTAACAATGTGTCTGATGTCGAGTGCAAATTCTTACATGATGGCGGAGCAACGTCACTGTTGTGACTGAAAAATGTTAACGACAGGAAGCACAATGTTATTCCACGTTTTTTTCAGCCGTAAAGCTGTACCATATTTTTTAACTAATTGACGTATTGAATACAAAATGAAATTCTAAGAAAGGCAAAATTAATGAAAGTTTTCTGGCAATTCGTTTCTTCGCAGTGACATAGCTATTAAATTGTGCTCATAACCCCCAATTTCTAGTAAAATCTCTGGCCGCTGTCAATTTCCAACCAAGGCTGGGCACGTGACGACAGCGTTAACTCCAGACAATAGGTACCGAGGTGAGTACGAAGAGAACCTACGAAATTATATGGTAGATTTGAAGATGACGGTATGACCTGAACCAGCCAAATTCTACCTCAACGACTTTTCTACATATGACGTATTGACGGAAATTGTGAGAGAAACAGTACCGTAAACCTGGGCTGCTTTGGGACAGCAGAGGTAACTTTGGGACACCTACGTTTTTCAAGAGTTTTAAATCTACTACAGCCACCAGTTACGAAGTATTATTTCTTTGTTATGGTCATTTGAAGAGTTTTTATTTTTTATTATTATTATTATTATTATTATTATTTTTTTGCTGCTACATATCAGCAGTCTAAGAATTTCGTTCACCAACTTTTATGAAGGGCAGCCATTTTTATTTTGGAGACGATTTTCAAAATTTTCTGTTCGAAATACATATATTGTGGATCAAATTAAAACATTCACCTTTTTTCTTTTTTCTTTTTTTGCTCTCAGTTTTGTCGACTTGATGCAATCCTCCATCCCTTCCTGTCTTGTGCTAACCTTCCTATCTCTACATATCCCTTAAAACCAATTTCGTCAATTATCTGCTTCATATATTCTAATCTCTGTCTTCCTCTACAGTTCTTACCTTCGACTGTTCCCTCCACCAGCAAATTAACCGATCCAGCATCTCAAAATATGACCTACCAGTCTGTCTCTTCTTTCAGTAAGCTTCTTCCAGAAACTTCTTTCCTCTCCCATCATTTCGAAAACTCGTTCATTTCTTATTTTGTGCAAACCCTTACACCCCAACAAACACTAATAAATCCTTAATGGAAGACACAATCAAAAAAAACTTTGAAGTCACCCAAGTTTATCA
>CM061918.1:82108226-82146538 GCA_031002005.1 Vandiemenella viatica
TGACGTGCGACTTCGAAAATCTGACACCTTTTGTCGTCTCGGATCTTGTTGTGGACTGGAATGAGTTCTTGCGATCTGAATATTCGATCTGATACGAGTGGCTAGTGCGTTTCTAAATGAAACGGTTGTGACGAATGAAAGATCCGATTTGATACAAATCCGGCAGCAGCCAAGCAAGTAACTACCCAGTTGGGAAGTGTAATGTGTAGTGTTTGTAGAAGGAAATTAACTCCTGCTTGAGTTACGACTGGTCATATCATCTCTGTCGTTTTTTTTTCTCGTTGGCTTGTTATCTGATGTATTCGCATTGATAGAATGAGCTGCCTTAGCAACCAAGTCAAGACTCCGTTGTTTTTCTGCATGACAGTTGCAGCAGTGCTGGTGACAGTTTTTCTTCTCTTTGGTTGGTTATTTGATGTATTCGCATTCAGGTTGGTGAGCTGACAGAATGAGTTGCCTTAGCAACCAAGTCAAAACTCCGTTGTTTTTCTGCATGACGGTTGCAGCAGTGCTGGCGACAGCCATCACCGGTCGCCGGGTGTTTGGTGATGGGACTTTGACGACGTTTTGTCGTGGCCGCTTTCTACAGGTGGGACGCTTATTGTTGATAGGAGGTAAAAGCTCTCTCGTGGATAGGTGGACCTCACCCTTGGCCACTCTGTGGTAGCTGCATGTTGTGTCCTCTCGGCAACCGTGTGATATCTGACTGGGAGCCCAGTTGATTTTCTGTTTGACTTTGGATCTTGCATGTCTCATGGGTAAGTTGCGGCACAACCCCCGTACGATGCAGCATGTCTGGCTCCGCAGTGGAATATGGTGGCGCCTTGCCCTTGTTGTATGCAGTCAGCAACTTTGTGGCTACCCTCGCATCGGATAAATTTCAGTACAACGGTGCATTCATAAGCGTAGTGTCAGAATTTCCGCAGTGGTAGCACTCGATAGGGTTGCGTGGTAGCTGTTCCTTGGTATGCCGCGTTGGATCTTCCTGTCGTGGCGTGATAGCACGATCTCGAACTTTATGCCATAATTTTTAAGAGTCTTGGCGACTGCCGCGAAGTCAGTGGGAGAGCTGAACATTGGCATCACTGGGACGAGCTGAAGGTACCTGGTCCAGAAGGTTGCCACAATTACCAATTACTACAAGTCTGCATTAAATTTCCTTTTTAAGCAGTAAATCACTGAATAGCACACAACCGATCATGCACTCTATTAGCGGCAACCCACTTGCTTGTCTGAACTTAGATATCAATTCGAGAAATGGAATGAAAGTGACACAACATGCAGCAGCAGTCATTTGCTGTCCATTTCTTTCAATAGGGAATGTACAATGGAACAATGGAATCTTTGTCTTTCGGCGTTTACTATATTGTGTGAATTTTTTGGAAGCGTCTCGAGGACTCTTTTCAGCCGAATTAACCTGAGGGGAGGGAATGGGAAGGAAGTCGGCCGTTGTCTATAAAAGCAATCATCCTGGCTTTCGCCCGGAGTAACTGCGGAAAACCAAAGTCAGGAAGGCCGGACAAGTATTCCCAGTTAGATATTCTATCTAGGTGACCCTGCAGCTACTCAGTCTTTCACCGTTTTGATCCCATAATAAAACAACGGCTCATCTCCAAACAACCTAAATTCTCACTGTAATCCATCAAGAAAATCATTCATTAGAATGATAAATAGCAATTGTACCAATAAGCTACCGTGTGGCACTCCCAAATTCACTTCCACCTCGTTTAACACTGCATTTCCAAGTTTTACGCTTTGATTTTGACCTATTAATAATTTACCTACCCGACAAGTCACTTTTTTATCTATTTCAGTAGTATTCACCTTATTAAAACCATTTTATGATTTACTCCTTTAGAAAGATATAGCGCTACAGTATTAAACTGACCCTACTTGTCCAATTCATCCGGAATACCTTGCTCACCATCTGAGATTAACAGAATGTTTTTGTGTAAAACCATGTAGTCGATTTGCAATCTAACATTTTTGCTACCTTTTCTATTGCCTTCCTCAAAATAGTTTTCTTGTGTCTTCACTTTTCATGATGCCAAGTTCTTTAAACGAACAAGGGATGTATACGTGATTCTCCCAGTCACGTGACCGTGTCTCTCGCTGTGATCGGAGTCTGCGAGACGTAAGGCTCGATGGGTCGTGCGTTAGGCCGTCGCATGTCCCGGAGACAGCCCTGAGTGAGTGAGTGAAGCGGGACGCCGGCTGGCTGCTGTATCGAGCGCTCACTCAGCGCAAAAAACAGGAGAGACCTCGGCGGGGGGCGAGGACAGGGTTCCAGCTAGACGGCGAATGTGGAGCAATCCTTCACCGTGGCCAATCCTACGAAATCGAATTCATCAGGCAGTGGACGAGGCCTCGCGATAGGTGCTGTGCATGACGGTGCTCTTTACCTAACATCTCATATGTTGGTATAATTGCAACAATATTCCACAGAATACGAGTGTTTCTCTTAATTACTACATTAATTACGCGAAATGTTTTTTTCAGAAATCCGGATCCCCCACACCGTAGTGAGAATTGATGAGATTTGGTGAGTTTTTGTGAGATTTGATGAGTTTTGGTGTTATTTGGTGAGATCTGATGAGGTTTGGTGAGTTTTGGTGAGATTTGATGAGATTTGATGAGATTTGGTGAGATTTTGTGAGATTTTGTGAGATTTTGTGAGAATTAGTGAGATTTAGTTAGATTTGGTGAGGTTTAGTGAGATTTAGTGAGATTTGGTGAGATTTAGTGAGATTTGGTGAGATTTTGTGATATTTAATGAGATCTGCACCCCCCTTATGGTAAGCTGAGATATTGAGGGAACCTCCATCTGCCGACAACATGGTAGGTTTTGGTGACTATTGTTTTTTTGCTCTACTGTGCTTCATTTGTTTAAAAAGATGACGTGAGATATCTGTCGTCGCCCTCCCCGTTGGTGAGATTTCGCCGGAACCCCCCTTTCCCTATTTCATCACACGTAATTAATGGACGCCCCCTTAGCAAAATAAAAAGCTCAGAAAATTAATCCCTTTGATCGAATGTGAGAGCAATCTATGGAAAATAGAAAAGGAACCTAGATAAAAAACAATAATAATAATTTGACTTCAGTATTACTCAGTTTGTTGAGGTGCAGGATTCTGAAAGGGGTGGGGGCATGAGCCTAGGAGCCCACATACCGGTCGTTCTGGACTGCGTATTTTAGGCTTTTTTCGGCGCTCAGGGATGGCGAACCAATGGCACGCGTGCCGATGATAGCACGCGATCAAATACTTTGGACACGGCATTAATTAACTGCGTACCTAATCGATATAAGTAATTTATTTTTTCGTCAACGTAATTTAAGATCATAGTGTCAGAGTTCATCGTGAACGAAACTATTGGTGCAAGAAAGACTACAGATTTAGCAAAAAATTTAGATTTCGAGTAGGTTTCTGACCGAACGGATTGAGTGAGCAAGTGTAGGCGGTGAGGCGGCGGGATTGGAGCTTAGCCAACTTATTCAATTGTTTGTTTCAGTTGACGTCGGTGCTTACTTTACCATTTATGCATAGTTCTTGAATTTTTAAATTAATTTCGTTGAGACAGCTTCTTGTTTAACATTGTTTAAGTTATATTACCACTATTCAACATGGTTAATTTGTTTTAAAAATATGCAAGATAAGTGTAATAGGGAGTTTTGACCTTGGTTGACTGAAAAATATGGCATGATTAATAAAGGTAATAAAGTGGTTGCATGCTTTATGTTCTGTAACAGTGATCATCTGTAAAACGGTACTAAAAACAAAATTAGCGCATCTCTTTGTCAAAAAAGGAAACTTGAATAATATTAAAGGCTCGCTTCGAAGCCGTTTGTTGGACGACTCGACTTCAGCTTGCATGCTGTTAAAAGCAACAAAGTATGAAACTAATATATATTATTTGGCATCTAAATTGCAAGGACAGAATTTGCACTAGTTTCAGATACTTAAATAAACACAAAATTGTTGATCTTATTAGTGCCTAGTGTAAAATAATGTATATTTGTGGTTGCATATAACTATTTAGTTTTACTTCTTTTCCCATTAATTACTAAGTCATTATTATTTGATGACACGTCATGGTTTCAATCAACATTTCTTTTTTTTAAATGCCACGTACATCAATAGAGGTTCGCCATCGCTGTTCTAGACGAATGGTGCGATTTTCAAGAATCTCCACCTCATAAAATACACATTTTACAAATATAAAATACACTTACCATACAGAACACACAAAATTACACGTTGCGCGGATATAGATGGCAGTACAAGACTATTTTACAATTGATTAGGTAGCAGGTGCGGTTCGACTTCGGCAGGAACTCAGTTTCTTTCCGTCCACCGCACATTACGAGTGTCCACGTGGTTCTTGGTGGAAAAATTCTGGAAAAATAAATTAATTTTAATTTACCCGCCACCGCACTGGGTTGGGGAAGTCAACGGGACTATGTGTGAGTGGTAGACTCATCATACCTGTCGTCCTGATTGCAGTTTCTAGCCGGCTTCCCAATCACCCCCCGCAGGGGCCTGGTACGCAAGTGCCAGGTACGGGTTTGGCGAACCCGCGGTGCCCGAGCTGGAAACTTGTGAGCGCCGCAAGTTTCCCACACCGTAAACTCCTACCATGCTTCAACGACCACCGTAGGGCGTGGCGGTGGAACGTTGTGTGCCTAGGAGAACGGGGATCTTGGCTTCATCGCCCTGGATCGCGAGGACGGTACAAACCTCTATAAAAAACCCCTCAACCTCAAGGTCAGCCACGTGCCGAGGAGGTGCATGTGTGAGAGGTAGATCACACGCTAACGTGCAACCTCAGGGGCACCTGCGCACCCCTGTTGTATCAGCATTTCTTTTTATCATGTTTTTTGCTCGTGGGACCAAAATGCAATCTCACAAACAAAAACAAAACCCCTGCGGTTCGGGTGTGCCGCAGGTTAAAAAAAATACACCCAGTTCCAACAAGCGGGTGAGGGTTGACAGCCCTCCCCCGGAACAAGACAATAGTAAAAGACAGGGTTGTCTTATAGACAACGCCTTTGTTATCATGGCAAGAACGGAGGGGTCCTTTGAAAAGGTCTCTCCGTTCTATATACAGAAAGGCATAGAGGGGATATCTGGTACCCTAAAAGTGTGAAAAAGCTGAGGAATGGGACCCTGCTTCTTGAAACATCTAACCGCAAGCAGGCTGTTTCACTCCTTAAGTGTGAGAAGCTCGGGGAGTTCGCAGTGAAATGCGAACTCCATAAAACTCTAAACTCCAGCAAAGGAGTGATCACTTGTAGGGATCTTATTGATATAGAGTCCGAGGAACTCCTTAAGGAGTGGGGATCAGAAAACTGTGGTCGAGGTTAGGCAGATCAAACGAAGGGTTAACGGCAATCTTGAGAAGACTGCCACCTTCGTCCTGACGTTCGACACTCCGACGTTGCCGAAATCCATTAAAGCTGGATATCTAAATCTGAATGTTCGCCCGTATGTCCCGGACCCGATGCGCTGCTTTAAGTGCCAGCGGTTCGGGCATACGACGGCGAACTGTAAAGGCAACGCCACTTGTGGGAAATGTGGAAAATCGGCTCATGAACCGGGTGCAAGCTTGCACCCTCCCACAGGTGTGCATTAACTGCTCCGGGCCACATCCAGCCTGGAGCAGGGAGTGTCGAGTGTACCTTGAAGAAAAGAAGGTACAGGAGTTGAAGACTAAGGAAAGAATATCTTTTGGCGAGGCGAAGAAACGGTTTAAGGCGCTGGCGCCACCGGTCTTCGCCACTAGCTTCGCCAAAACGTTGTCAACTCCCGTCAGGAAGGAGAGCGTTGCTACGCAGACGACCGTAGTAGACACGGGCACGAGCATGACATGCTCGTGCCAGTGCAAGTGTGGTGCGCAGCCCACTAAGGTCCTAACACCAAGGGACCGCGGTCGTCGGTAGTAGCGCTTCTGCTAACCCGACCACTACAGCAGCAGGGTCATTAAGTCCACCAGCCAAAGCACGGCCATCCGCACCAGTAGCTGCAGCCGTGGGTGCCTCTGCAATAGCAGAAGCAGCACCCATGGCAAAAGCTGCATCGGCAGCGGCAATAGTAGCAGCAGCAACGCCATCTGCTGGAAGCGGATGGCAGGTAGTGCAGAAGGTTCGGGGTCCGAAGTTTAAACACACGGACCCCACCATGTTCTTGAAGTCCCCTTCAACTTCTCCTCCCAGTTCTCCAACTGGGGTGGGGAGGAAGGGGACAAGGCCTCGGCGGAACGAAAGATTCCGCAAGACGCCGAGGCCTTAGAACAAAAGTCGTCTTCGGACCCCGAAGATGACGTTATGCTGGTGGACGTAGACCCTGGTCCCGTTCCTCAGCAGACACCAGACCCTGACCCACCCGACCCGGGGCGGGTGGTTTTAAATAGGTAGAATGGCTCCCATACTTCAGTGGAACGTAAACGGATTTCAGGCTCACAAAGAGGAAGTCCAACTCTTAGCACGGTCTAATCCATTGTGTCTCTGTCTACAGGAGACACATTTTAGACCACAACATCAGCCAGTGCTAAGAGGTTATGACATATTCCGGAAGGACGATACCGAGGGTGATCGAGCGAAGGGCGGAGTGGCCGTGTTTGTTCGGAACACTGTCCACTCCGAACCCATTGCTCTCACCTCTCATCTGCAAGCAGTAGCGGTGAAAATACACGGTCCAATCCAACTGACCGTATGCTCTGTCTATCTGCCACCCAGTGTGTCAGTCGGCTACGACGACCTGGTTGGCATTATACGACAACTCACTCGGCCCTTTCTCCTTTTGGGAGATTTCAACGCCCACAGTGCGTTGTGGGGTTCCACCACCGATTGCCCCAGGGGCCGAGTGGTTGGTAGATTGATAGAGCAGGAGGAAATTTGTATCCTGAATACAGGGCAAATGACTCATTTCACCACTGCTACCGGTACGTCTTCTGCCATTGACCTTTCCTTGTGCTCCCCCTCCATCGCGGACTCCGTGCATTGGGAGGTGGATCGCGACCTACATGGAAGTGACCACTTCCCTGTTTGGATGCACGTTGAGTGTGAGCGGGGAGGAGGTAATAACCGGCGTAAATGGAACGTCAGTGGTGCAGATTGGCAGCTCTTCTGCCGTTCTGTACTGCTACAACCCTGTGGTAGTATACAGGAGAAGGTGAATCACTTCACAGAAGTGATTCACCGTGCAGCTGACGTCTCCATGCCGAAAAGCTCCGGAACGCTGCGAAGGACGCCCGTCCCCTGGTGGAACGACGATTGTCGTTCCGCCATCCAGGGTCGTAGACGGGCGCTACGTCGTTTTAAGCTGTGCCCAACAGCTGACAACCTAGCAGCGTTCCGTATTGCCAGAGCTAAGGCGCGTCGAGTTATTAAGGAGAGCAAGAAGAGGTCATGGCAGAACTTTGTGAGCACAATAAATCGTTCCACACCTTCATCGAAAGTATGGGAGTCCATTCGCCGTATATCCGGAAGGTACTCCCGCCCACCAGTATCTGGATTACTGGATCATGGACGTATTATTACCGACGAACGAAGCATAGCGCAGCTGATGGCGGAGAACTTCGCCGCCGTCACTTCATCGGCCAACTTTGAACCTCGGTTCCAGCGACAAAGAGTTGCTGCCGAGAGGCGCGCGCTGTGCTTTGATTCGTCGAATACAGAGGCATACAACCGCCCATTTACATTTTGGGAACTGGAGTCAGCGTTGAATAGCGCTAACGACACTGCTCCAGGGCCTGATCTGATCCAGTACCAGATGCTGAGGCATCTTAGTAAAGATGCTAAAGAGTACCTTCTGGATACTTTTAATGACATATGGACCGGAGGACACTTCCCCGACTCGTGGAAAGAAGCAACACTAATTCCAATTTTAAAACCTGGCAAAGACAAATTGTTGCCAGGTAGCTATCGTAGTATCGCCCTTACAAGCTGCGTGGGTAAGACACTGGAGAGGATGGTTAATCGCCGCCTCGTCTGGTGTCTTAGAATCCCAAAACCTACTGAGCCGCTTTCAGTGTGGATTCAGGAAGTTCCGTTCCACCTTGGACAACCTGATCCTGCTGGAAGCGGCGATACAGGATGCGTTCGTCCGCAGCCAACACCTTGTGGGTGTTTTTTTCGACCTTGAAAAGGCCTACGATACTACCTGGCGGCATTTGATTTTAAAACAGTTACATGAATGGGGTTTTAGGGGCAACCTACCCCGTTTTTTAAAATCATTTTTATCTGGTCGTTGCTTCCGGTACCGAGTCGGTAGTGAAGTGTCTGATCTTTTTATTCAGGAAAACGGTGTTCCTCAGGGTTCAGTTTTAAGCGTGACTCTCTTCGCTATTGCGATAAATAGCATTTTAAGTGTTATAAGGAGTCCTATACGGTCCTCCTTGTATGTGGACGATTTTTTAATTTTTATTGCATCTTCCAGCCTGAGAAGCGCAGAGCGGCAGCTGCAACTCGCGCTGAACAGGCTGGATGAATGGTCAGTGCACACCGGTTTTCGTTTCTCTGCCGAGAAAACCCGGTGTGTACTTTTTACTCGCAACAGGAGTCTCTTACCGGAGCCCCACCTTACCCTGAGGAACACTGTTTTATGTTTTACGGAATCTGTCCGGTTTCTGGGCCTAATTTTAGACAATAGATTAACCTGGCTACCACATCTCAAAGATGTGAAAGCCAGAGCCTCAAAAGCTCTAAATGTTTTAAAATGTCTGTGTGGCAGGTCATGGGGCGCTGACCGCTCCTGCCTGCTACAATTTTACAGAGCCTTTGTACGGTCGCGGCTGGAATACGGTTGTATCGTGTATGGTTCGGCACGGGACAGCTATCTCCGTATACTAGATAGTGTCCACCATGCTGGAATTCGGCTCGCCACGGGTGCATATCGCACCAGCCCTATTGTCAGCATTTGTGCTGACTCGGGCGAGCCGCCGCTCACCATCCGCCGGCAACTCCTCATGGTGCGACACTACCTTCATGTTGCCATAACACCTGGCAGTCCCGTGTACGACATAGTTCTACACCCCAACCACGAACGGCTCTATGCCAACCGGCATAGAGCCACTAAACCGTTCAGCTACCGTACAAGGGCTATTTTAGAACAATATGGATTAGAGCTTCCATCTTTTTATCACCAGGGTTGGAGTAAATCTCCTCCCTGGCTTTTAAAGAGGCCCAGAATAATTTTAGACCTGTGTCGGTACAACAAAGTGTGTACCGCTGACAGTGTTTTTAATAATGTTTTTAGAGACGTTCTAAATGAGCATCATATTTTTACCCCGGTGTATACGGATGGGTCTAAGCAGGCTGACGGAGTTGGCTGCTCCGTCGTGTTCCCTCGAGCGACTTACACATACAAACTTGATGGCAGGTGCAGCGTTTTTACTGCCGAGTGCTACGCCGTGCTAAAGTCGCTCCAGCATATGAAAGTAAATCGCGAAAAGTGTTTCATCATATGCTGTGATTCCCTGAGCTGTGTTCAGGCCATAGGAAATATGTATCCAGCAGATCGTCTAGTCCAGGACATCCAGGACGCCCTCCTTTCCCTCCAATCTCGTGGAAAGGAGGTATTATTCTGCTGGGTACCGGGCCATGTGGGAATCAGGGGGAACGAGGCAGCTGATGTAGCTGCCAAGTCAGCCTGCGACAAGGTCAGAACCGACTTTGTACCGGTCCCAAAGTCAGACCTTGCCTCGGCGGCGAAGAGATTTGTTTTTGATGTTTGGCAGAGGCAGTGGCTGGAAGTTGAGCATAACAAGCTCCGGCTGGTCAAACCGACCGTTCAGCCGTGGAGCAGCTCCTTCCAGCGGGCGAGGAGGGATGAGGTTCTCCTTACTCGCCTCCGTATAGGGCACTGTCCTCTAACTCATAGTTTCCTTCTCCGCCGAGAGGACCCTCCGGAATGTGATGCTTGTGGCGTACCTTTGACGGTACGCCACATTTTAACTGATTGTGTTTTATTTTTTGACTTAAGGGCAGACGTTGGCTTAGCCAACGATCTGTCCCTTATTTTAAACGATGAAGGTGACAACGTGGCTAAGGTTTTAAAGTTTTGTAGCTTGGCCGGTCTTGTCCCAAAAATTTTGGGCAGATCGGCCTAGGTTTTAGATTGGATTGGTGGCCTTTTACAGCCACCAATCCAAGTACTTTTTTTACTTGTGACACTGCTTATATGGCTGGCCCTTTTACAGCCAGCCAGCTAACTTGTTTTTTAAACTGGTTGACCCTTTTACAGCCAACCAGTTAATGTATGTGGTTTTATATTTTATTGCCTTGTCTCAGTTTTATATCTTATGTTGCCGTCTGTGTGGCCGATCTCTTTACAGTCGGCCATGCAGGCGGTATTTTAGTTGATATGTTAGTATTTTATTGTGCCGTCTCTGTGGCCGAACCCTTTACAGTCGGCCACACAGACGGCAATTTTGCCACGTTGTCACTCCTGGTTGTTGCTAGGGCGCTAATGACCCCGTCGTCGACGCGCCCTAAAATCCTAATAACAACAACAACAACCAATCACCTAGGCGAATCCTAGGACGGACTATAATCTGCTACACATTTCAAAAACTAGAATACATGTCTCATAGAAAACATAAGTTACGCAGATCGCTAAAAGATGGCAACACTTAAGCTTCTCCCGTTGCTCCTTGTCTCTAACTACCCATCTGAAACATTGAAGAAATTCTGTATTACAAAACATGATCGCAATCAAGGGTAATTTAGCAAATTCTAATAATAATTTGACTTCAGAATTACACCTAAATGCATACAGTTTCTTGTTTCTGTTTCCTCTTCTAATTACGACGTAGTACAATTTTCCTGAACTACTTACACATTTCACGAATTTTCAGTCTTAATTCTTTCCCTATTTAAAGTAGATCGTTTAGTGTATCCTAGCTAATTCCTAACTTACTTACGAAAAAAAAGAAAGAAAACCTTCCTCAAGGTCTGAAAAGTATTGTTGGTACGTACTCATTGTCATATCTACCCTTCCAAAAACTTCCAATACATCTCATTAGGCATTATAATCAATCATTCACAATGACCGTGGCGTGGTGGTTGAGCGGTAAGACTCTAGCTTCACATTTGGGAGGACGTGGGTTCGAATTTCAGTCCGGACATCCAGATTTCGATTTTCCATGGTTTCCCCAAATTACTCAAGGGGTATGCCGGTATAGTACTTTCAAAAGGTCTTAGCCGAAATCTTTTCCATTTCTTTCCTGTCTCTAATGACGTCGACGTCGACTTGACACAAAAAACTACCCATATCTGTTACTAATTCTGTTCTCCCTCCAACCTATAATATCCTTACAATGGATTCCTTTCTACAACACTATATTCAAGCAATAGTCTGACAAACGTACGACCTGGGTGACATAGTTCCCGGAGTATGGGGAAGTTCTTACGTTTGTATGTATCTCCTTCCAGTTTTTAGGTTTGTGTCATCATTAGTGTAGCATAATCGGAGTTGTCAGCTCCATGTGTTTCATTGTAATAGGAGGTGTTCTGGCCACCGGATGTTATCGTTGTAGTTTACGCTAGTGCCAAGGCTGGCTATGAGTCGGTTTTCCGACCGCGCACACTTACTGTAGAATGTCGTGGCTGTTTGCTTGAAACGCTGTTTCAAGGTTTGTAGCCCGCTGACTTGATGTATGTGCAAGGCGTCTCCCTCGGGAGTTTGTAAGCAAAGCGGATAGCTCGATTTTGAACCGTTTGAAGCCTTTTGATATGTGTGTTCGCGGCGTTTCCCCACACCACAGCAGCATATTCTAGCACCGGCCTGACTAGCGATGTATAAAGTCTGATGACCTGGTAAGCTGGTAAAGTAGATGTAGGATCTTTGGTCAAGCATCACGCCTAGATAGGTTGCTGTCCTAGTCCATTGGACTCCCTCGTTGAAAAGTGTCACCTGCTCTAGTTGTGGCACTTTTCTCCTGGAGATTATTGTCGCTTGACTTTTGTTGGCATTGAAAGCTAGGCGCCACCTTTTGGCACAGTTTTTGACGTTGTTGAGGCTCTTTGTAGTTTTATCCTCACATGGGTTGCCCTAAAACTACGCGTGTACATCACCGTGTCATCCACGTATGAAGCAGTTTCCACTTCAGTCTGTGGTACGTCAGCCCCATACAGATTGTACACTACGGGGCCTATAACGGAGCCTTGTGGGATGCCGGCACGGATGTTTCTAGATGAGGATACTGCATCTTCAGACAGTGCTCTGAATGTTCTGTTTTCCAAATAGCTCTTGAGCAATTTTATGTGTGACATGGGGATCCCCTGCACAATAAGTTTGTACAATAATCCCTGATGCCACACAGAATCAAACGCACGTGAGACGTCTAGGAGAATGACACCAAAGTATTCTCTTCTGTCGAATGCTCCTAGTGCAACTGCTGCGGGGTGGAGTGATTCTTACGGAAACCAAACTGTTCGTCTGACAGAAGGCTCTCCTGATCTATGTGGAGGCGTATCCTTTTGAGATATAATACGTCTATTAAAAACTAAGGTGAAATTGTTTATAAAATGTAAATTCTTTATTTATTCTTCCAAATCAATTTCATCCCCTTCAAAGTAATCGCCGTCCGATAAAACGCATTTTTTCCAACGCTTTTTCGAGTCCTCGAAACAGTCAGAATAGTCTTTTTCCTGTATAGCCTTCAAGACCTTCTTCGATTCGGTTTTTATCTCTTCAATCGTGTCAAAACGGCGTCCCCGCATTGGCCTTTTGAGTTTGCTGAATAGCCAGAAGTCGCACGGAGCCAAATCAGGCGAATACGGTGGTTGCGGAACAATATGAGTCGAGTTTTTGCCAAAAAAGTCGCGAAGAATCAATGCAATATGACATGGTGCATTATCATGATGAAGAGTTGTTCGCCCATAATTCTGGCCGTTTCAGACGAATAGCTTCACGCAAACGACGCATAACGCTCAAATAATATTCTTTGTTGACAGTTTGACCCGGCGGAAGAAATTCATAGTGCACCACACCACGATAATCAAAGAAAACTGTCAACATGACCTTGATTTTCGATCGACTTTGCCGTGGTCTTTTCGGTCTTGCTTCACCTTTTGCACGATATTCGCTGGATTGGTCGGTGGTTTCAGGGTCGTATGCGTAAATTCAAGTCTCGTCTCCAGTAATGATGCATTTCAAGTGGTCCTGATAGTCAGACAGCAAAGTTTCACACACATTAACGCGATGCTTTTTTTTCCAAAAAATTGAGCGATTTTGGCACCAATCGAGACTTGACACGTTTGAGACACAAAACATTCTTCAAAATGGTTTGGGCTGAGCCAAATGATATTCCAACACTATCAGCGAGTTCTCTAATTGTCAATCGACGATTTTCAAGCACAAAATCTCTGATCTTTTGGACGTGACCCTCGTCGGCAGACGTTGATGGTCGTCCTGAGCGCGGTTCGTCTTCAACACGTTTTCGGCCCGCTTTGAACTCGTTGTATCACTTGTAAACGTTTTTTTGCGCCATTGTTTGATCACCAAAGGCCTTCCGCAACATTTTCAACGTATCCGCACAAGAATATTCGTTCCGAAAACAAAATTTGATGCAAGTTGTTTGCTCAACAAAATCACCCATTGTAAAAATCGAAAAATGCACTTTGGTTGTATACAAAAGCACGCGTAACTCAGAGATAATTAAACCCTTTGACAAACAGACGCTTGGCAAATGTTACAGACAGTCCTACCAACATAGGAAAAAATTTACCTGCCTCCCTAATACCCGGGAGTTTTAAATGACAATTTCACCTTACTTTTTGAAAGGAGGGTGATGGGACTATACGATCGTGGAGATCTTTTATCCTTGCCCGACTTTGGTATGGCTTCTATGTCCGCCTGCTTCCAAGTGCTGGTAAATACACCAGTAGTTAAAACTTGATTGAACATTGAGGCTAGGTATTCCATGGCTTGAGGTGGTAGTTGCCTAAGTAGTGGTGCACCAATGTCATCATGCCCAGGACTTTTGTTAGCAGGTAGCTGCCTGATAGTTGCAACTACTTCATCGACCGTGATGGGGTCTATGATGTCATCAGCAGGAGTGTTTACATTGAGAAATCGTGCAGTCTCTCCTCGTCGTGCCTTATGTGTGCTTCATCCAGATGATCTGTAACAGATCGAAAGTTGGATTCTAAGACATCCGCTGGGGCTTCCGCATTTTCTATTGGGTCACAGACTATGCTGTTACCCACAGTGAGAGGCGGGAGCCTGTTGTTTTTTCTCAGTATTGGCTTAGTTAGTTTCCTGCCGGACCCGTCATCAGTGTTGATCGATCTCAGTAGGCCAGCCCAGTCGCCGTTCTTATGCTTCTGGACTTCTGCTTTGATCTCCCTCTGCATTTGATTTATGCGCCTCTTTGTGGCTGGGTTTCTCGTGATCTGCCACTCCCTGGTGAGGTTGTTTTTGGCAATAATGGCCTCCCTGATGTGAGGTTTCAGTTGCTTCGAGCGACACCGTTGATTTGCTCGCTGTGGAAGTGTAGCTGCATCGGCTGCCTCGTTTATCGATATTTTCAGCTGCCGCACTAGGTCCGACGGCTTCAAATTATGCGGCATTGTGTATGCGCTGTACGATGATGGCTTTATAATCATCCCAGTTAATGTTGTGTAGGTTTCTGTGTCGTCTATTATCACACAGGGACGCACTCTCAGTGAGGTAGAATAATACAGGGACATGGTCTGACGAGAGTGCTTCCTTTGTTGTAATTGCGATGGTGTGATTCATCCATTTTGTAATTGCTTCATCCAACACGTCGGCTGACGTCTACTATGAAAAATGGTGGGTTCAGTGGGTCCCCATATTACCCCGTCCTTGGCTTCAACTGCTTGGAGAAGCAGCTTTCCGGCGGTGTTTGTGATTCGCAAGTTCCAGCGGTGATACTTCGCATTTAGATCGCCGGCAATAAAAACATTGCCACGTAGACGCAGTAAGGTTGTAATGTCATCTTTGTCTACTGCATTGTTTGGTTTGCGGTAGGCTGCAATAAGGAGTAGTTGGCCGCGTGAAGTCTCAGCACCAACTGCCGTTGCTTCTCGTATCGTCACCCTCTCCAATAAATACCTTTCTACCGCCTGCCCGATGGGGAATTTACCATCAAATATTAAACCTCAGATATTTACGCGTAAGGTATTCAAGAAGCAGTTTCTTCCCTTCCCCCACCTCCCCCCCTCCAAAAAAAACCTTTAGATTTTTATGTGTGTACCGAAAAATTGCCTCTTCTTGATATTTATCTTCATTTCATGTTGACATGCCATGATAAATATTCTTCCATGATCCTCCCGTAGCTATTATCAATCCTCTCCTATTTTAAACTTATTGTATAATATTGTGTCATCCACGAAAACATTAACTTTGGCAGAAAATCACCAACTTTTATTACATTAATGAGCAACAGTAATCATGGAAATCCTATTTTAATTTTCATCTCTATTGATAATGCATTTCTTACCATCAACCTTCGCTTTCAGTCTTTTAAAAATTTCTGCATCCAGTAACTAATTTTTCCATCAACCCTAACTGGTTTCACCTTATTTTTTTTTCATCTAGAAAATCTGGTCAGCCATGTGAGCCATTTACATGCCGAAATAACGACCTAATTCTCATCCACCACAGCGTTGCATGTCCTGCTGACAACTATGTTCGCCTGAATGAGTCTTGTAATGCAACCTTTCCTCACTGTGTCTGTTTTACCAATCTGAACTCTTTTAATTCTCTAGCCCGTGCTTTTATATGTTGGAAACTGCAGCCTAGTCTGCTAAAAGACTGATGATTGATGCGAGAGCCTGGGCTTATACAAGTTTTTTTTTCAACCTCCGATTGCACAGCATAGAGACCAGACGAGTGGCAGGTGAGTTATGTGCATAGTAGACGATTTCGCATCTCCCCTATCACACACTCTGTTGTTGCCGCGTTCGTGACCTCATTATGTGCCAAGCTGCAGTCACAGAAACATGACCGCGTTGATCAGTTCTCCCGCCAAGTGCGAGTTACGAAGCGTTATTCGTCGTCTGCAAGCAGAAGGAAAAAGAGTAGCAGAAATCCATCGAAGAATGAGCCAAGTGTATGGAAAGAGATTTATGAGTGAAGAAGTCGTGCGTGAATGGAGCAGAAAATTTAAACAAGGCGTATTGATTTGTACGTTGAAAGAGGTAAAGGACGCAAATCTGTCGCTACAGATGACCTTGTTCAACGAATTGACAAAGTGGTAAGAGAAAACCGCAATTTATCAATGAAATTTCAAGAGGTGTCATGATCTTCTCTGTACACTATCGTAACAGATAATTTACGCTACAAAAAATCTGTGCTCACTCGGTCCCTAAAATGTTGACCGACAACCACAAATTCATCGAATGGGGTCATCTTTGAAGTACCTTGACCGTTATCATGTAGATGGAAAGATTTTTTTAAATCAGTTGTGACTGGAGATGAGACGTGGATTCTGTATGACACACCCGAAACGAAACAACAATCCCAACAATGGATGCACAAAAATCCACCGAACAAGCCTAAAAAATTCAAGGATACCTTCAACAACCGAAAGGTTATAGCTACCGTGTTTTGTGACCAAAAAGCTGTATTGGTTGTGGAGTTTATGCTGCCGGGGATTACGAGTAATGCTGCTGTTTACTGTGAAACTTTTAAACGTTTACGGAGGGCCATTCAGAACAAAAGAAGAGGCATGCTGACTTCTGGCACTGTTCTGCTCCACGACAACGCTCGCCCCCACAGTGCTGGTGTCACCCAGCGACTTCTTGAACAATTTCAATGAGAGATTTTTGATCATCCGCCATACAGTCCCGACCTAGCACCAAGTGACTTTCATCTTTTTGCTAAACTGAAGACGTGGCTAGGAGGGCAGCGATTCCGAAGCAACATTGTGATGACTCATTTAAAGTCATTGACGGCAACATTTTATCAAGAAAGTATTGGACAGTTTGTCCACAGGTATGAAAAATGCTTTAATCTTCAAGGTGATTATGTTTAAAAGTAACCATAAGTGTACATAAAAGTTTGTAATAAAACATTTTTCCATGTCAATTTGTCTTTTATTGATGACCTATCGGAGGTTTAAAAAAAAAAGGCCCATCGTATATATTGGCAAAGGCGATACAATAAAAATCAATTCTGTTGTGTCAACTCCAACGTGGTGTGTGTTTAACCATCCGTATTTTGTACAAGGAGTCTAAGGGTTTGGGAGAGACAATACAAGCATTTTCCAAGCAAATGTCAACCTCTCGTTCATATGGTGCACCCTGTTTCCACGGACGAGGCTCTGGCGACTGAAATATTTACGTTATTAAGAGTCACCCACTGCTCTCCAACGGCCTCTAACAGGAGGGCGGAAGAGCGGGGAGCAGTCCACGGCATCCTCTTGCCCTTGCGGTTGGAAACGGCGCCTAAAGGCGGATGAATCAGAAATGCTCAATGGCATGGGGATGCAGAAGCCAACGGGAAACCACTGCATTAAAGATCCAAAGGGTATCCCTAGGACATGTAATCCTCTCAAATTACATATATCATGATGGCTTTTTACTGGGTAAAATATTCCGGAGGTAAAATAGTCTCCCAATCGGATCTCCGGGTTGGGATTACTGAGGGAGGATCATCAGAATGGATAGAAACATTCTACGAGTCGGAGCGTTTAAGGTTGGAAGTCTGAATAGGCCAGGTAAGTTAGAAAACTTAAAAAGGGTGATGGAACAACTTAAGTTAGATGTAGTCGGGATTAGTGAGATTAAGTGGAAAGACACACGGGATTTCTGGTCTGGGGAACACAGGATAATTAGCACACTAACTGTCAATCGGGTGAGTTATTATGAACAGTTTAGTAACAGGATTATTTTGATGAGGTTAGAAACTAAGCCCGTCCCAACCACGTTAGTACAAGTGTACATGCCAACGGTTCAGGAGAATGTCGAAGAAATAGAGAAAATATACGCAGAAATTGAAGATTTAATCCAATATGTGAAGGGGGAAGAAAATTTAATAATCATGGGTGATTGGAATGTGATAGTGGGACAAGGAAAACAGGGGAATACTGTAGGAGGTTTTGGTGTAAGAGAAAGAAGTGAGCGAGGAAGCAGGTTGTTAGAATTTTGTGAAAGATATAAGCTAGTCGTGGAAAAAACACTGTTTAAGAACCATGCAAGAGGGATATACACCTGGATACGTCGAGGGGATACAAGCAGATATCAGCTAGATTATATCATGGTCAAACATAGATTCAGGAATTAAGTTCTAGACTATAAAGCGTGCCCAGGCGCAGAGATAGACTCTGATCATAATTTGATTATAATGAAGTGCAGGCTGAAATTTAAGCGAATAAGGAAGGCAAAACAGACTGGATGTGAATAAACTGAATCAATCTAGCAAGAGAGAAAAATTTGTAGGAATGGTAGACTTTGGTCTAAGAAGTAACTCTGAAAGGAGCTCAACCGAGGATTAATGGAATACATTAGACACCGAAAAAATGAAAGCTTGTAAAGAAACATTAGGCTTTAGGGAACAAGCCGCAAGAAAACCTTGGATCACAGAGGAAATTTTGGAGCTGATGGATCAGAAGAGAGGGCACAAAAATGCTCAGGATGAAGCAGGAATGGAGCAATAGAGGCAATTTAGAAATTAAATAATCAGGAAATTCAAAAGAGCAAATGAAAATTGGCTACAAGAAAAGTGTGAAGAAGTAGAAAAGGAAAAGGTCGTAGGAACAGTAGATGTTGTATATAGGAAGATCAAACAGAATTACGGAGAAATGAAGAAAAGAGTCGTAAATATTAAAGCTGCCGATGGGAAACCTCTTTTATGCTCAGACGATAGAGCTAACCGATGGAAGAAATACATTGATGAACTGTATGATGGAGATGACTTGAATAATTGCGTGATGGAAAAGGAAGGCGATGTGGACGTTGATGACTTAGGAGATCCTGTTTTGTGGAGCGAATTTAATAGAGCTATGAATGACTTGAAAGCAAATAAGGCAGTAGGAACTGATGAGATCCCTGCAGAACTCCTTAAATCTCTAGGAGAAGAAGGAACCCAAAGATTATTCAAGCTAATATCAAAAAGTAATGAAACAGAGGAAATTACAACTGATATTAATGAAAATATCATTTTGACACTTTCAAAAAAAAACACAAGTTGTCTAATGTGAGAATTATCGCAACATTAGTCTAACATCACATGCTTCAAAATTACTGACCAGAATAGTATACAGAAGAACGAAAGGGTAGTAGAAGAGATAGTAGGTGAGGATTTGGTTTTAGGAAAAAAGGCGGTACAAGGGAAGCAATTCTGTCTTTAAGATTAATACTTGAAGGTCTGATCAAGAAAAACAAAGATACTGTTATGGCGTTTCTTGATTTAGAAAAATCTTTTAATAATGTTAGGTGGGACAAGATGTTCAAAATTTTAAAGAAGACAGGTCTAAAGTATCGAGATAGAAGAATACTTTATAAACTATATACGAATCAAGTGGCTATAATAAAAGTAGAGAACTATGAGAAATGTGCATCAGTTAAAAAGGGTTTGAGACAGGGTTGTAGTCTATCCCTGTTAATAATTAACTTGTATATAGGGGAACCAATAAAGGAAGTAAAAGAAAAATTTCATGTGGCTTAAGTGTTCCAGAGAAAAAATCAGTATGCTACGATTTGCTGATGACATTGTCTTGTTAACAGAGAAGGCTTAGGATATTGTGAAGTTACTGAATAGCATGAACCAAATACTGGAGGAAGATTTTGGACTGAATATAAATCAAAGCAAGACAGAAGTGGTGGAAAGTAGCAGACATGATACTAATACTAGTAGATGAAATGTAAAAATAGGATCGGATGCAATGAGAGAAGTACGTTAATTCTGCTACTTGGGAAGTAAAATTACAACTGATGGACGAAGCAGGAATGATGTTAAAAGCAGAATAGCACAAGCAATAAGAGCCTTTATGATAAGAGAAATCTTTTAGTTTCAAACATTGATCTAGAAATTAGAAAGAACTTTTTAAAACTCTATGTGTGGAGCAGAGCTCTTTATTCTAATGAAACATTGGGAACATCAGAAAGAAAGAAAATTGAAGCTTTTGAAATGTGGTGCTACTGAAAATTAAGTGGACAGACAAAGTACGAAATGAACGAGTTTTGGAAATGATGGGTGAGAAAAGAAGTTTATGCAGAAGCTTGCAGAAAGAAGAGCCAGGCTGGTAGGTCATATTTTGAGACATGCTGGGTTGGTTAATTTGTTAGTGGAGGGAACAGTCGAAGATAAGAACTGTAGAGGAAGACAGAGTTTAGAATATATGAAGCAGACAGTTGAGGACGTGGGTTGCAAGGGATATGTAGACATAAAGAGGTTAGCACAAGATAGGAAGGGAAGGAGGATTGGATCAAACCAGTCGAAAGACTGATGGTTTCCCAAATCACTCCAGGCAAATGCCGGGATGCTTCCTTCAAAAAGGCCATGGCCGAATTCCTTCCTATTCCTTGCCCCCCATCCTTTACCGTCTCTGAAGATCTCGCCGTTAGAGAGACGTAAAGCAGATAAAAAAAACCCCGAAAGACTGATGACTAGGGTTTGGATCTTTATGACCAAAATAATAGAGAAACATACAGATAAATATAACCTTCAAATGGGTAAATATGACCTAAAAATGACAAAATATGACCAAACATTTAAACTTACTATACATGAAAACATGTTCAATTATACATCATTTATTTTATCTAGTAATATCGCTTTCATTTAGACAGCATAATTTGGTTCGGTGCACTGACTGCGCCACTGGGAAATTAATATTTACGTCGTTTTGTCGAAGTTGCTTTAATTTCAGATAATTTACAGAATAGAACTTTTTCATCTGTACTAAAATACTCTTCTCTAAATTACCTTACTTAATTTCGTACTTTCAGAAAATTTTATTTTCGGCATGGCGGTAGGTCTTTTCAGTGATCCAATGCAGATTTAACGGTGACTGAGGATATTTCATTGAGACATTGATTGACGCGGAACAGTAGGTTTAGAGAGTGACGATAATGTATTACTTTAATTCTTGACTGGTTAATTCTGTCCACACTGAAAATTAGTTCACCCCCTCCCTCCCCCCCCCCCTCCCCGATCTGTATAGCAGAAGTACAGTTCTGTTAATAATTATCTCAATTTCTTCTTATCTATACCTAATGAATCCCCGGTACCATTTAAAACGTACCAGATTTTTCCTCACAATATGACCATAAATATTGTCGAAATATGACCAAAACTAGAAAAACGGTCTGAATATGCATTTATACGCTATTTAAAATACATCTAAATACAATCAGAAACGTTGAATCAGTGTTTAATTCATCATTTCAGCTCAAGATCCGAAACCTACTGATGACAGAAAAAAAATATAAAATCACCTTTTTTTTGTATCCTACATTTTATTTTAAAGCGTTCAGTGTTTCTCGCAGTCTGTTGAAAGTGAGAATTAATTAAATGTAAGGTCCCGTAGTTATCTTGTATTGTTTGGATTTCAATCACTCAACGTTTTCTTCGACATCATGAAACCATTCAATTTCGTTAGGTGATATATTGATTCCGTCGTCGGCCAGCCAAGTAAATGCTCCTTCCGAGCCGAATACGGCGGGGTTGGTTGTCCTGCGACATTTACTCCAAGTTGTTACGATTGGTTATAGCTTTACCGTAGACAGGTCTTCTTATTTTGACTTCTGTGTGTTTTGCTGGCTGGTGTGTCGCCGTGGCGTCTTGATGCAAGTTAAGGCAGCCTCGAGCACGGAGGCGTGTCTCATTGCGATGATAGATGGTCGACAAGTTGGGTGAATAGAGTAATGAGGACATCCAGCCTATACTCACGAATGTCAGCCACGTGGAGAGTGCAGGTGTGGCTGCAATGCACTGGGGAATATTTTACCCAGGAAGAAGCCATCATGATATATGTAATTTGAGAGGATTCCATGTCCTCGGGATACCCTTTGGATCTGTAATGCAGTGGTTTCCCGTTGCCTTCTGCATCCCCATGCCGTTGATCATTTCTGATTCAACCGCCTTTAGGGACCGTTTCCAACCCCAAGGGCAAGAGGGTGCCGTGGACTGCTCCCCCTCTTCCGCCCTCCTTTCGGATGCCGTTGGGTAGCATTGGGTGACTCCTTATACCGGAAATCATTCAGTCACCAGAGCCACGTCCGTGAAACAGGGTGCACCACTTGAAGTAGAGATTGTCATTTGGTTGGAAAAGGCTAATGTTGTCTTTCCCAAACCCTTACATCCCTTGTACAAATTATGGATGGTTAAACACACATCACGTTGGAGTTGCCACAACAGAATTACTTTTTGTTGTATCGCCTTTGTCGATCTATACGAGGGCCGTTTTTTTTTCTTCAACTTCGGATAGGCCATAAATAAAAAACAAACCAGCACAGAGAAGATCACAACGCCACGAAGATCGACGAAGGATAAGACCACCCACGGCCACCTGACCAAGCATAACCACCTGACCAGGCACGATGAGCATCTACAAAACAACCTTTGTCAATGCCAGCCACAAGAAAATCAACTAGGGATGGTCGTACAACTGCTCACGCAGTTGTTAACTACGCTCATCCCCACCAGGCGATAAGAATAAGCAAGGGTTTCCCTCTAAGGTCATTATGTAATGGCCAAAGCCGGGTTTTTCCCTAACGTGTAAATTATGTTCCCAAAACCAACCAATATGATACAGTAGATAAAGCTACAGACAGTAGCGGGGCTACATAATGCGAAAAAATAAAATAAAAAAATAAAAGACAACTGGAGATGGAAAAAAATATTTTATTACCCACTGTTACGCAAACTTATGGTTACTTTTTAACATAATAACCTTGAAGATTAAGGCATTTGTCATACCTGTGGACAAGTTGTCCAATTCCTTCTTCATAAAATGTTGCCGCTAATGACTTTAAATAAATCATCACACTGTTGGTTAGGAATCGTTGCCCTCCTAGCCACTTCTTCAGTTCAGCAAAAAGATGAAAGTCACTTAGTGCTAGGTCGGGGATTATACGGCGGGTTATCAAAAATCTCCCATTGAAATTGTTCAAGAAGTCGCTGGGTGACATGTGAGGGCGAGCGTTGTCGTGGATCAGAACAATGCCAAAAGTCAGCATGCCTTTCCTTTTGTTCTGAATGGACCTCCGTAAACGTTTTAAAGATTCTCAGTAAACAGCTGCATTAATCGTGGTCCTCGGCATCATAAACTCCACAAGCAATACACCTTTTTGGTCCCAAAAAACGGTAGCCATAACATTTCGGTTGTTGAAGGTCTCTTTGAATTTTTTTGGTGTTACCACTACTGCGATTCCCTCCAGCCATCTTGGTTGTCCTGCTGGTTCTTCTTGCAGCTAGGGTGTTGACTGATGTTCGTGGAAGCGGCGTGGTGGTGTGTCGCTGATTTTTTTTAATCACTGCCTCAACGGCGTTATACAGCCCCGCTTTATCTGTGGTTTCAATGATGGTGATGGATTTTATTTTCGCGAACTGTACACTTTGGGGGAAAACCGGCTTTCACCTTAGTGATTACGGCCTATGTGGAAACCCTTTTGATATTCTTATTTGTTCGATAGCTAACTGGTTTCATGTGGTCAATTGGGGGATCATCGCCGCAATCAGTTGTGGTAACAACTCGACGATTTTCCCCAGCTGATTTGCTCGTCTTGGCTCTTGATTACAGCATTGGTGCCCGTGTTGGTCATTTGAGTTGGTTGGCGGATGATTATTGAAGTGGCTTGATGACCATCTCTGAGGTCCTTCCGGTCTTCCCATTTGTTGAGAGTGACTGGGTTGGCGCTGGCGTTGACGGTTTCTGATGGCTGTTTGAAGCTTTCTTCTTATGGGGCATCCCCCATAACTGGCGGCGTGGTCAGAGCCACAGTTTGCACACGTCGGCGTTGCGTCACGCGGACGTGTGCAAACCAGGTCGATATGACTCCCTCGACCCCGCGCTCATGTTTGCTTAATGCGGGCTGCGTAGGAGAACTTCGCCGATGCTGGTATCATCACAGCACCAGTCTCTGCCATTTCGCTGTAGGCAGGGTTGTTGGAGGTATTGTCCTAGGACATTTTCTGCTACTAATAATGTTTTTAATGTCTTCGCATGTGATGGGTCTCCATAGTGGTGTGGTTAGTTGAGGAGGCTCAGTGGTCGTTTGTGTCGGTCGACAGTAGGGTCATATTCGCCGATGTTGCGAACCATTGGATTTTTTACAATTTTAGTGCTATTGTAGAAATTATTTGCAATTTAGCGGAATCTTTCTTTAAGTTTAGGCAACATTGTCGCCTCATAGAGGGTCAGTCGGAAACCAACATTTGAGGTGTAAGGCTTTTTTTGATGCTCTTTTTTGGATAACGTGAAGCCTATGTATATGGCTAACAGTCACATATGTCCACACTGGACAGGCATATTCTATTATCGGTCTGATTAGCGTAATATAGACTGCGACTCCTATGGGTGGAGGTATAAGACTGTTTATGTTTAAGAGCTGATACAATTCCTGTAGTCTCGCGCTTGCTCGTCGTCGAATGACTTCAATGTGTGCGCCCCACGTGAGTCTCCTATCGAGCGTGACGCCCAGGTAGCGTGCAGTAGTCGACCAGGAGATGTCTTTGTCATTGAGTTGTAGTTTAGGCACTGGTATTACCGGCTGCATCTATACGTCATGGATCGCCGTGCTCCCATTGTGGCTTGTTAAGGGGTGCGTATTGAGCCCTCGGCGTTGCTGTAGGAGCTTCCATGTGCTGCTTAGATTGTCTTTGACGAACCATACCCATGTTTTCCCCTCAAAGAGTAATAAAAAGTGTACCCAAAAATTCCTCATCCTATACAGAGTTACACGTAAAGTTGAGCTATCATGGTAGCGGGACTTTCACAAACACGCCGAAAGGCAGAGACGAAAAACAACAACAACAACTATAAATACAACTATAACTACAACTACTACAACTACAACAACTACAACAACTACAACTACTACAACAACTACCACAACAACTACAACAACTACAACAACAACTACAACTACAACTACAACAACAACTACTACTACTACAACAACTACAACAACAACTACCAGAACAACTACAACTACAACAACAACTACAACAACCACTACTACTACAACAACTACTACTACAACAACAACAACTACTACTACTACAACTACTACAACAACAACAACTACAACAACTACTACAACAACAACAACTACAACAACTACTACAACTACTACTACAACAACAACAACTACAACACCTACTACTACAACAACAGCAATTACAACAACAACAACAAGTACAACAACAAGTACAACAACAAGTACAACAACTACTACAACTACTACCACTACTTACGGCGGTGTCGTTCAATGCCTGCCTCGAAGACCGAATGGCTGGTACACAGTTTGCAACGTCGACCGGAATTTATCAGAAAGGGCTGCATCTAGGCGTAACACGTCCATAATTTTGCCGTGGTGTTCCGGAGGAGTCACGGCTGTCAGTTGGCCCAGGAATACTTGTAGAGTGGTTTGTTGACCGTCATTCTTGGGTCGCAGCTCTTTATCCTCGATTTTCGGCATGGAGGAGGTCTCTTCAATCACATGCCAACTTGTGGTCTGGGGTCATCTTTGCTCTTCCAAGAACCTCCCTTAATTTTCCCACCAATATCTTTCAACGTTTCATCACCAATATAGGCCCTGTACATTCCCATGACTCTCTTCACCCTCCTTCTATCCTACAATGAATCCCACTCCAGCTCCTTTATCATGTTAGTTACAGATTGTGTTTTGCGGTAATTTCCAAAGACAAATCTGGCAGCCCTTCTCTGTACTTCCTCCATCTCCTGTATTTGATATCCAAAATGTGGGTCCCATAAACACTACCATATTACAGCAGTGGTCTAACCAGAGTTTTGTACCCCAATTCCCTAATACCCTTATTTTCCTAGTGCAACCCCTCATTACTCTTTCCAACAGGTGACGGAGTTTGAACCCTTTCCCTACTACCGTCCAATGTGTCCTGCCCAGTTAAGTATGCTATCAAATGTTATGCCGAGGTATTTACATTTCGAGTCTTCAATAAGTATCCCCTTCCCCACTTTATAATCATAATCAATCTTTAGCTTTTTGTATGTGTATCCTAATAAACTGGCTCTTCTATCTATTTGTCTTCATCCCATGTTGACGTACCCAGCAAGTTATCCTATCTAGATCACCCTGCAATTGTTACCAGTCTTCTATTGTTTTGATCCTTTTATATAGCATTATGTCATCTGCAAACAATCTAACCTCTGACAGTAAACCACTAACACAATCATTCATTAGAATAATGAATAGCAATGGTCCCAAAATACTACGCTGTAGAATTCCCACGTTCATTCCTACTTCTTTTGATACTGTATTTCCTACACTTACGTTTGGTTTTCTACCTTTCAGAAATTCTTCTACCAGCAAATCACCTTTTTATCAACTCCAATATTTTTACCTTATTTAGCACCATTTATGGCTCACTCTGTCAAAAGTCTTTGAAAGATCTAGTGTTACACTAGCAACTTAACTTCCTCTGTCAATTTCATCAGAAATATCTTGCATATAGACTACTAACTGAGATTCACATGAATATCCTTGTCTGAAGCGATGTTACCGACTTTAAAACCAATTACGTTCCTCACAGACACGTCTTATACGGATGAAAATTAATCTCTCCATTAATTTACCTACCCCCGACGTCAAGCTGATTGGTCTACAGTTTTCAACCCTATTTGTAACCCCTCCTGTATGGACCAGAACTACTGTCTCAGTTTTCCACTCATCTGGTAAAAAAAACAAGTATCCACGCTCAATTTAAATATTGTTTCAGGATAAGGTACAATGGCCCATCCTACTACTTTAAGACATCTGTAGTAGGGGAGACCGGGTACAGTTGATACATTTTTACTTTCTGAATTTTAAATTGTTTTTTTGCAATTATTTTGAAACAAATCGAATGTAATTCATAACTATAACTATTTGGCGATAAGTTAAGATACTTCTATTATTTATAAAATTAAATCTCCTTTGTTGAAAAAAACGTTTTAAAAACTTTGCATGATGTATCAACTTAACCCGCCTTGGGTAAAGTTGATACGGTGATGGGTAAAGTTGGTACACCTTTTAGTAAGTTGATACGGTGACAGGAATTAATGAAAAAATAACAAAGGAAACGTGAACAAGATTTATTGTTACCACAAACAATACAATAATATTATTAACAACAAAGTTAAAAAACAACCGCGTTTTTGAAGACCTTAAAAAACAACTTAAATGGTTTACAAGAATAATATTTTGAGTATATAGGCTACAAAAGCTTTTGCTTAACGAACTATGTTTAAAATATACAAAATTTTATTAGTTTCTAAAATCTTATATTGAGAACAATTACATTACTCCGACTCTGAAGAGAAACATGGGTCTGATTGGCAGTTAAAGTGAAGTGTAAAGGGGTTGTCTTCTGCACAGGTGATGTGTGCCCACTTCTTGCAAGAAATGCACTGAAACCATTCCTGGCCAGGTGTGGATGAGGAGTATGTTTTAAAACACACCAAACAAAAATACTCTCCGTCTTCATCAGAGTCCGACTCTTCTTCGGGTTTTCTTCGTTTCTGACGTTTTTTGTCTTTGTCTTCTTTTCTTGGTTTGTCTATATCTTTGCTTAGCTTACCATCAAATGATTTACATAATTTTAACTTGTGCTTTTCTGTCTTGATAGATTCCTTTTTTTCTCTCTCTATCGCATCTAGTTAATTTTTATTTTTATTTTTTTTATTGGAGTATCTGTAAGAATACAAGACTTTAAGTGCTGTCTGCCTTTTTTACTTCTTTCAGTGACACCAAGCACTCTTCATGTACAAGGTTCATGTGCTCTTCCCGAAGATGTAGAAGGCTAATTGAATTCTGCTGATATGTGGATAATTCTAACTGTGCAGATATCCTCGTTTTCTGATATAACCCCTACCGTTCCTGAATTTTTGTCCCTATTTATCAGCTTCAATAGATACATCACGTAGTAAAACACATACAACGCCTTACCAAACAATTAGAAATGATGAAATATTTCCCTAATACAAACAAAAATATCCCAATAGCTCCTAACTCTAGTAAACACTCATAGTTTATCAATATGTCTGTAATATGTGCCTCTGCTACCTAACGACGTCAACGAAGCTCAGCTGCTTGATTTTGAACTATTGCCTACCCATGACTTTGATTGCTCATAATTTTACCATTTGTGGTTTTATTATAAATATATCTGTGACATATGGTGCTGCTATCTAGTGGTAGTGTGACTACTCCTTATCAACGCCAGCGAAGCCTAGGAGCTTGACTCTGAACCATTGCATACCCGTGACGTTGATTGTTCATAATTATGCCATTTAAGGGTCTAATTTTGAAAAATTTATTTTTTAATTGAATCGTTTATTTCAGAAACCAGTCAAGCGCCAAAACTAGAAAAAATGAGTTACAGGTGCCATGTTATTCTTTAATTGTAACTGCACACTTCAGTGCAGAAAACAGTCAAATACGTTCAACTGTTGTGGCCAGCCATTACATTTAATTTCGCGTTTACATCAGAAACCAGTCAAACGACACCGCTTGGCTGGTTTCTGCAGTAAACTGTGGGGACATTTTATGTTTTTATGTTGTCAGTTCTTATTCGTGTTCTGAATCAACAATAGTTAGATATTCAGATGTTTTAATTGTCGTCTCTGTTCAATTAACTAGAGCTTTTCAAGTAAGTCTGTTCTGTTTTCCAGTGTACGTAGGTTTGTGATAACTGATCGAAAAGTGTTTTGTGGTTAGCGCAGTGTTTTGATAATAATAACAATAAAACTATACAAAAGTGATATGTCTGCAAGTTCAGAAGACGAACCTCAACATAAAAGAAAACGAGGAGTAGTAAACCATGAAACGTACAAACGTAATCGTATTCGCAATGCAAGGGTGAAAGGAGACGGCTATGTTTCTTACGCTGGCAAGGAAGTACCTGCGAAAAAGAAGCTCAGCAGTCTCATTTGTAAGTGCAATGCAAAATGTTATTTAAACATAAATCAGGACGTCGTTAGTGAAACGTGGGGATATTTTCATTCTCTTGAAAATAAAAATTCTCAAGATGTCTATATTCAGACATTGGTTGAGGTTTCTGAAGTTAAGCGTAGACGGGGGAAGCAGGGTCCAGACCAAATGTTTGGCAAAGAAAGCGGTAAGCCTACTGAAGGCAGTTTTAAAAGAAATCACTCTTACAGATACAATTTAAAGATTGGCGGTGTTTTAAAACATGTTTGCAAGAATGTGTTTATGGAAATTCATGGTATATCACATAACACATTAGGACGAATTTGCCAATTATTACTTCAAAACACTACCCCTAGAGACATGAGGGGCCATAACAGGAGTGGTAATGCTCTTCCTGCCAACATTTGTGTACAAATCCATGATCATATTGAAAAATGTGAAGTTAAAGAGACCCATTATGGTGGGCAACACAAAATTATTAATGATGTTACCGAATCGGAAAAACTTAATTATCGAAATGATACCTTATTTACGGAATTTTGGTTAAATAAGAATTGAAAAAGATGGCTTATTAAAGTATCGCCTTTAAAAAAACTTTAATTTCAACTGCGATGCGGCACCCGCACTCTTGTGGCATAATTCCCCACTCCCACCTACTGTACCCATGTCAAGATTTTTCACCACCTACCTTCGTCCGCCCATTACGAATTACAACTTTAAAATCCTTCAGTATTTTTGGTAGACTGCCTATTATTTACCTTAGGGAGCGTCCATAAACTACGTTTTTTCGGTCTGGGAGGGGGGGAAGGGGTTTGCTGGGAAGCTATGCTGGGCTAAGTGAGGGGAGGGGGGTGCAGAGCCAGGCCACGTAGCTTCTCATTTATATTATTTGTCACAGTTAAAATGAGGTACAGAACACACAACAGCATGTGAAAAATTTATTTTTGTCATTTAATTATCTCCGTATGTAATTTACGATAGTCTGATGAGAGAAAACAGTACAAAAATGTCTTCTGAAATCAATAGAGAGAAAAAAAGCTACGGGAGGTAGGGGGGGATGGGGAGTAGATGCAAAAGCCACTTTGGGCTACGTGGGGGGGAGGGGGGTATTCACAGGAGGCCAAAATGTAGCTACGTGGTTTATGGACGCTCCCTTATTCACAACAGAAAATTTTCCCACTCCTTTCCGCCTGAATTTAAGTGCCAGTTTATAATTACGGTCAAATCTTCCCTTCTATGTAGAACTACTAATAATTCTTCTACAGTAGAACTCCAGTTATACGAATCAATTGGGACCGGACCCCATTCGGATAATAAAAAATTCGGATAGTTGGATTTTTTCCGAAAAAGTGTCTATTTTAATTAATTACTGTATATATGCTGATAATTGAGGACGTGGGTTGTAAGGGGTATGTAGAAATGAAGAGGTTAGCACAGTATAGGAAGGGATGGAGGATTGCATCAAACCAGTCTAAAGACTGACGACAGCAAAATATATATATATATATATATATTTTGAAAATGGGAGAAGAAACTATATTTAAAGAAAAAGATATTTTAATTTATTAAATGAAAAGGCAACACTTTTACATGTTAAGCATAGTTACAAGTGCTGTACATCAGTACAGTATGTATGCACCGTACTGTAAATAAAGGTCATTGCTTGCTGAACATCTCGGTCAAAGTAAGCTGTTTGACTGTATTCATCTGTTTTCTGGAAGCAAAGTCGCGCATCCGCTTGACAGTGAGAAGTTTCATGTGGTGTGTAAGCAGAATCATTATTGTTTGAATCGCAGTACGTTTCCGGTTTAATAAGAAAATTGATTCGGAGAATCAGCGATTCGGATGATTGGAGTTCTACTGTACTGGTATCCGTCCTTGCATCATCGCGATTGTAAGCCCTGAAAAAACCAAACACTCTCTTCACTCGCCTTCAGTCTTCCAGTGACTCCCAACCCAGCCCTTTCAGCGTATCAGTTGCTGATTGCATTCTGTGGTAAATTCCACAGACAAATTTACCAAAATCGCTTTGTACCTCTTTCAGCTATTGAAATTTATAGTTATAATGTGGTTCTCACACCACCATATTCAAGCAGTGGTCTGGCCAAACTTTTGTAATCCAATTACCTCACTTCCCTTGTATGTCCCCTCCTAACCCTCTCCAATAAACGAAGGATTTTGAAACCTCTTCCTACCACCTGCGCAATTTGCCCTGTCCAATTTAGTTTTCTATAAAAATTGTGTGAAGTTATTAAATGTGAAGATCATCAAAAAGCAATTCCTTCCCTTCCCTATAACCATCGAAAATCCTTTCTTTTTATCCGTGTACCTAATAAGGTGACTCTTATTGGTATTTATTTTCGTTGCACGTTAACTACCCAGCTAGATATTCTGTTCAGATCTTCCTGTAACCATTAACTGTTCTATACTGTTTTAATTCTTCAACCTATCAATCGTTAGAACAATGTACAGCAATGGTCCCAATACACTACCCTGAGGAACTCCTATATTAACTTATAACTCTTTTGATACTCCATTTACTTCCTATTTGCTTTCTATCTTTTATCAATTCCTCCATCCAGCAAGTCACTTTTTGATCATTTCCATATGGACGAGTGATAGAGACGGTCGTAAACAGAATGCTAAACCCATCAACATAATCATTCATTAGACCAATGAATAGCAATGGTCCCAATACACTACCCTGAGGCACTGCCATATTAACTTTCACATCTTTTCATATCGCATTTCCCCTTTCTACCTTTTAAGAATTCCTACAGCCAGCAAGTCACTTTTCATCCATTCAGTAATAATATAGAGTAGTATAGGTTTCAAGTTAGATTAGAGTAGACGTAGTATATACATATAAAAAAAATAAAAAAAATAAAAATTGTAACATAAAAACGGATAAGGCCTTATAGGGGAAAAGTAGATTATAATACCAGAGATGATTATTACAAAAAAAAAATCAAATGTATAACTATTAAATTAAGTAATCCTACCATTGTTAGAACGGAACCAAGCCTACTACAGGCCTGAGTCAGAACGATGGCGTGGCAGAATGAGCAAACGTCAGCATACCACTTACAGCAAACAAAGCGCTTCTACCACGGCCAAAACAGTCTTGTTTGTAATGTTGACTTTTGCACAAATACACGATGAATCATAACAATATTTGGGAGTTAATTTCCATATTAATGGTAAGCCAGGATGCTGCAAATTTGAACTGGCTCAGGACTGTAGTGGCTGAGAACATATAATTAAGTGAATGTTACTTATAAGCAATTGTTATTACCCAGTAATCCGGTATAACTAAATGATAAATTACAGAAAGATATGTACAAACTTGGTTAACTGCAACTAACTGAATAATGGGATACTCTAAGAATAACTGCAATATTTCAATAAAAACCACTAGCACTATAACAACAATAAGCGGTATTTGTGATTCAATATAACATTAAAATTTGCAATAGCAGCTGTAACTGTTATTACTGTAAGCAAGACCAAATGTAATATTATAGAATTAATTAGACAGTAAGTCAAAGTGTAACGCAACTGTATGCCAAATTCCTTGCATGTAAATATTTTGTACAAATCTCAAAACACTATGTAATCAACAATGTAAAATTTAATACGTAGGGCCTAATTTAGTCACTAAGATATTAGGCTGTATAAATGAAGGGTAAATAAATAAAAATAAAAAAATTCAATAATAGGCCTATATATGATAAAACTCGCAGCACTCTTTTCAGCCGCCTCCAACGATAAACAACCGAGAAATTCTTCCATCCACGTGGGTGAACTCACTGTACGTGAGATAGGCGATACCAACAGACGAGTGGTAGGGACGGTCATACACAAGAAGACACCTGCTGTGAGGGAAGGATGCGGACGTCGCACCTTCCCTCGCTGCCACTGCCACCCCCGACGCCCGCCCCCGGTGATCCATCACCGACGCCCGGCCTGCCGCCTCCCGCGTCGCGCGACGTTGATTGCTCCTTATTGGTTCGTTAACACGACGCCCGCCGACGGGGCGCTCCTGTCGAGGTGACGCCACTGGCGCTCAACCCCGACGCCGCTCTACGGCCGTTCGACCTGATACTCGCCCACCGAAGACTCACTCCTCACATCCTCACTGGCCAACGTTGCACTGCAGTAATTGTGACTCCATAAAAATGGCGGTTGTTTCCAATACCAAGGAGTAGGCCTCTATTAAGGGTGGAGATACTTCATTCAGCGTAAGTATCTGGGATGGATTCTCATTTTTTATATGAGAATAGATGTGTACGTAAATATTGTTAAAGGTATAGATGGCGGTGATGCTCAAACAGACGCAATAAAAGTGCGAATAATTATGATTAGTAACGGTCTGGTTGTGACATCACGGGAACAATATTGCGGAGGTGGCGGTCGAAAATAAATAATAGATAGATAGATATGTTCACTTTGATCCCATGTGAGAATAATCTCGGGGATGTGGAACAGTACATACACTTATTAGTAATGTCAATATTACTATATAATTGATAATATTATATATTGACAAGAAGTTAGTTACGACCCATTAGTATAACCAATATTTCCTGTAATCTACAAATACAATCCCGAGTTAGTTAATACTTATTATGTGGAACAGTGTATAAACTTGTAACTAGCATCTAACAACCAGTTATTTTCTTACCAACCAGTTACCACAACTCATAAGCAGTCAATTACTTAAAAACCTGTTAGTATGATAATTTTTCACAGCAGTTTTGAGTGCATGCTATCCCATGTTAGTTACTATATATGAGTGAAATTTTGTAAACAGTGTAATTAGTTCATTTGTCAAAAGTTTCAACAGAAAGAAAAACCATATATCATTTTAGTAATTGTGGATAATTTTGTCATCTTCCCCTTCCGTACACCATATATACTATTTTATCAGTCATTCTTAGTTACCAAGTTCGAAGAAGAAAAATTCTTTCACAGAGTAAAATGGGTTCTGAAGCAGAAACTCTTTCAGTTTGGACTTAAAGTAGTTGGGTTTTTGTAGATAACATTTAATTTCTGTTGGTAAAACGTTGAATAAGGAAGCTCCAGTAAATGTTAACCCTTTCTGTATAATTGACAGTGATTTGTAATCCTTGTGAATATTATATTTATTCCTAGTATTATGGCTATGTATGTCAGCATTAAGATTGAAGTGTTCAGGATTTTCCACAACAAATGATAGTACAGAGTATACATATTGTGCTGGCATTGTTAGTACACCCAGGTTTTTAAATAGATTTCTGCACGACGTCTGCATAACTGAAAATAACGGAGAGTGAAGGAACTTACTAGAGAAATGTAAGGGTTAGTACTGAAGATAATTAAGAGTAATATTTTTGGTATATTGAGAAAGAAGAGTAAGGTAAAGTAAAAAGGTGAAGCGATAGTTAAAGACATTTTACAAGAGAAGCTTCTTTGGCAGCCAATAAGGGGTTTTTCGGGCCTTTTGCTGTGACGTTAATCGGCAGACATCTAGCCGCCTTGACCTAGCTTCAGCTAGCCAATCTTAGAAAGTAAAATCAGTCCCTTGTTATGGGAGTGGGAGGCTTAATTCTCTGGTCTTTAGCAGAGTCTGTAAGCCAGAGGATGCAGTGCGAACATTAATGTGTGTTGCTGTGATGAAGATGATTAAAGCTAATGTAACGATCAGATAATGAAACGGAGCGTGGTGGGTGAGTGGTTAACACTCTGGCCTCGAGGACGCTGGTTCGAATCCGCATCCGGGCATCCAGGTTTCGGTTTTCCATGGTTTCCCCAAATCACTCCAGGTAAATGCCGGGATGCTTCCTTCAAAAAGGCCATGCCCGAATTCCTTCCTGTTCCTTGTTTCCAGTCCAATCCCGCCTCTAATGACGTCGTCGCCGACGAGGCGTAAAGCCATAAGTAAAAAAAAAACGATAATGAATCCTATTTGGAAGAAAATAGTAGTAAACTCTTAAAGTTTTCATTAATAAAGTGATGTGCTATGTTTTAAAGTTTCAATAATTTATTTTATTCTAGTTCTCCCCACCTAACCCCTTAAGATTTTTTGAGTGTATATGACTCTAGAGGGAGCAGTCTTTGGGAGTAAGAAGTCCGATATTAGTAACAAAGACACCAAGGAATAAGCGGGAGGTAATAGAAGAAGATGAAGACAAGTCCAAGCAAGTAAGTGTAAAAGAGACGTCGTCATAAAAAAGGAGGGGTCCCTGTATCAACTTCAAAGCAGCAAAAGTCGTCACTTTGGATGGTTATTATCGCTGGAAGTCTATATGATCCGCCATAAGGCAGAGAGGTTGAAAACAACAGAAGGAATTCACGAAGTCAATACTGGCAGTGCCCTTCTCGCAAAGACAGAAGATTATCACAGTTACCTGAAGGGTATTTAAGCTCCTCAGAACACAACAGTAGTCTTTTTTATCCTTAGCTGTTACTACTCATATTGGAATGCTGCTCTGCATAAAGATGTAACTACATTAATTTTCCTCTCTCTATGTGCCTCTGTATAAAATCCTCACTATCGCTAAGTGCTATTGTGTGAATGAAAGTAATTAAGCCAATATAATTGTCAGTATTTGTAATACTTTCCTGAAATATTATATGAACTTATTTAATTGAGGCCGTATCACACATTAAAAATTTTTGGTGTACAGACAAATTGTTGAACATTAAGAACTGTTTGTTACTGGACAACTCCTGTGTATTTATTAATTCCATGCGTGTTCAAATTTATAGTGCTGATCATTGTATCAAGTCTACTTGAACGTAACAGTATATGATTTGAATTTTATGTGGTTCATCGATCCGTTTATCATCTCTCTGTAATTGTTCCTACCTTTCACCTTGCGATTAATATATGGTTTTCTTAAAGTGACGGTAGTCAATCTCCAGAAAAGAAGTCCGGTAGTTAGAAATCAGCAAGAAGCATTGGAGGGGGAAGTAGGAAGTTCACACCACAGTTCAAGTCTTCTTCTCCTGAAGGACTTTCAGGTCCGTCAAGTTTAATATAACCAACCTACATTATCCCTCAGTTTTATTTATTTTTTTCTTATGACTTTAAGTCTTGTCCATATCTACGTAATTGACGGTGGGAGAAAGGGAGAGAACTGCGGTAGAGTAATTGGAAGAAATTCCACCATAATCTTTGCAGGAAGCATTCCGGCATTCATCTGGAGTGATTTGAGGAATCAGGGAAAACCCAAATCTCGCTGGACGAATGGAGATTCAAACCTGCGCTCTCCCGGTTGAGATCTCATATGCTGTGAAATACACAGCTAACTACAAATATCCTGGAGCCAAATTTATTCCATTATCTGTACAACAATGCCTTATCACAATAGGGGTCCTGCAAAAATTTTTCTGATTGGTGAAGAACGATGTATTATAGTTTTTTAGTGTTTGTCCAAGATTTTTTTTTTTTTTTTTTTTTACTAGTATGACAAATGTTCCAGAGAAATTACAGGTTTGACATGTGATCCATGATGGACACAATGACATGAAGAAATAACAACGGTTCTATTTCTTTCCAATTTAGCTATCAAAACCTAAAAATGAAAAATGTTTCTCTCAGAAAAATTTCGTTCATCTTTGGTAGGACTTACGGAACAGCTCTCTTATTTTCACCCAGTGAATCTTCTTCGGCTTAATATTTTTTACGATAAACAGTTTTCGTCACAAGATACTGTGGTAGCCAAATTATTACACTGGGAGTGTTCAACCAGTAGCAATGCAGTTATTCTCAATTCTTTTTACTGAGCTTGGTGGTTGAGTGTGAACGCTCTGCCCTCGCATTCGGGGAGATGCCGGTTCGAATCCCCCTCCGACCATCCAGATTTGGGTTTCCCATGGTTTCCCCAAATCACTCCAGGTGAATGCCATGATAGTTCCTTGAAAAGGTCGTGGTCGAATTCCTTTCCGTTCCTTGCCCCTAGTCCTTCCCCCCTCTAATGTCGTCGATATTGACATCGATAGGGTGTGAAAATTAAAAGAAAAAATGTCATTGCAATGAACCTTGATATAAAAAAGGCATTGTCGGAGCTTTCATATATATAAATATATATATATATATATATTTTTGGCCTGTGAATAATGTATGAGTTACGAAAGCAAGAGTGTTCTTGACGCCAAATCAGGCTGGTTTACGATGGTGTGTTTTTGTCTCCGGTCATTTGAAGGTTGCTTGACCCGCAGTTCGAAGAGGACAAGTAAGAAGTGTTGGGAGACCTGTGTTTAGACACGCTTTGTCGCTGTCAGCGTGATGCAGGAACACGCCCACCTGGGAGAAACGGAATGTGTGTACCTCCAGGGTCCCACGGCCATTGCAGAGAGACGGGAGGAAAAACACTAGACAGTCATGTAGTTACAACACACTAGTACTGACGATATCAGATGTCATATGTTAATGACTATTTCGACACTTCAAGTACTACCTGAATATCACAGATTGTAATGGATTGTTTCTACCGAACCAATACAGATTTCGGATGCACAAATAGTGGCCCTGTTTTCGGGTGACGTAACGAAACTTGTTGGTGCCGATTTAAATTTTCTCGGATTTTGAGAAAGCTTTCAACTCTGTACCACGCAACCGCCTTCTAGAGAAGATTTGAGCAAAGTGTATTTCGAAGTAGATTTGTGAATGGAGAGATTTTCTAACTGGTTGGTCGCAGTATGTCGTTCTTAACGGAGATACCTTTTTCAATCTACGTCTTCCTTCGTGTTTTCTTCAAGGAAGGTTAATTCAACAACTTGCTTTCTTAATTTTTACGGCGGATAATGGAGACAACGTGAATAGCAATCTACAATTGTAAACTAATGATTTAGTTAGGGAACGTGCATAAACCACGTAGCTCGATTTTGGCCTCCTGTTGTGAACCCCCCCTCCCCCTCCACGTAGCCCTACGCGGCTTTTTGCCTCTCCCCCCCCCCCTTCCTCCCACGTAGCACGTAGCTTTTTTCCCTTTTGATTCCAGAAGACATTTTGTACTGTTTTCTCGTGTCAGACTGTTGTGAATTACATACGGAAATAATTGACTCAGGTAAATAAATATCCACATGCTGTTGTATGTTCTGTTCCTCATTTTTAACGTGAAAAATGTTATGAAAGGAAAGCTACGTGGCCTTGCTCGGACCTCCCCCCCTCCCCCCATGTAGCCCAGCGTAGCCTTCCAGCCAACCACTCCCCCCCCCCCCCCTGGACCGAGCCACATACTTT
>CM061918.1:82147538-82186727 GCA_031002005.1 Vandiemenella viatica
CGTATTAATATGTAAGTCCCATTTCATGTTCCTTTGTACTGTTACTCCCAAATATTTCATAGAATCGACCATATCAATAACTGAACTGTTTACCTCGTATTTCTGAACAATTGGATTCTTTTGTTAGTTATTCTCATTGTCTTACACTTTTTACAATTTAGTGTGAGTTGCCACTCAGCGCACCATGTCAAAATAACATCCAGATCACGCTGAATTGCCAAACAATCGGCCAAATTCCTTACTTCCCTGTAAATAACAGCATCATCAGCAAACAATCTAAAACGGCTTTTCACTTTGTCTCCGAGATCGTTTATCGTTTCTAACACCATTTTGTAACATTACACCAAAATAGAGAACTGTTGATAGTAAACCCCTTTAATAAAATACATTGAACCTGGATGCCGGACGTGATCTCGATAATTCGGAAACCTTCGGCTATTCCGATTATACCCGAGTTGTTAGTTACACTGACCACCACCACAGCGCTGCTTGGCTAACCCGGAAATTTTAAATCAATATATGCATTGACGTAATTTACGCATGTACCGTTAAGCGGAATTGTAAATTTTTAATAAATATTTGAGTTTCATTTATTTGCTCTCACATTGCTAAACGGAAGTCTAACTGCGATGTAACCTAAAGGACAACTGTCTGCCGTGGAAGTAACTGCACAAAATTACGATGGATAGAGATAAAAATTAAGATGCAAGGCAGAGATTTAAAGAAGAAGAAGGAGAGAGAGAATACAGTGCGACGCGTACGTATTGTCTTTTGTTTATTTACAGTGACTAGATGCAGAAATTTATGTAAGGTCCAGAGCATTCAATGTATTCTTGTAACAGTTACTAAAACCAGGTAATAACATAACCTAAGATTTTTTTTTAACGGAAAATAAGAAACGGGGAAGTTAATTTAAAGCCGATAGAAACTTTTACGCGAAGATCTGGTAATCGCAAAATATATCAGTCAAATGAACAATAGTTATTCTTTTTTGAAATTATAATTTACATATAAACTTTTAAATTTCCATAGTTTGAAGACAAATGTAGGTATTAAAATCATCCCCAAGAAATACTCCGACAGTCAAATCAGAGAAAATTTACTCGTATCGCGAAAAATATCAGTAAAAAATCGTTATTGGATTTTTCCTTGGAAACTTTTCCAGAAAAATTTCCTAATCCCATCCCCCTCTCAAATTGCCGATAGCCACTGTTTTTGTGGGACATTTAAACCAGTATAGTTACGTTAAGGCTCCACCGCATTGGATCGGCGATGTAGGCCTACAACGCGAACATGTTCCAGCCCTGGTTCCAGCGTATTGGTTGTGTTGATTGCCGTTTCTAGCCAGTTTCACGCAATCTTTTAGGCGAATGTGACAACTGATTATTTCCGAGCGTACTACTGATAAACATTCATCCTGGTTGTTCTGCCGTATACGTTCTACTGCCATAAAAGACGTTTCGACCAGTTTGCTCCGCTGTCTTCTTCAGGTGACCTGAAAGTCGTAGTTTTTTTACTATTTAGGCGAATGATGGGACGGTTCTCAATCTCCGCGTCATAAACTACACATTTCAGAAACAAAAATACACAAAGTAACACGTTTCGCCGACAGGACTGCAACACTAAGATTATTCCCGGTCTCACAAATTCAGTGCTAATTCGGTTAGGACACTGTTACTGCCCTTCCTCATGATTCACAATGGGCGCCTACGTAAAATGTTGGCCGATGTCACGTGGTCCTCAGACGGCTCTATGGAAAAAAAGACATAAATATTCCGCGACCGTGTTTTGAGTGGACGTTTATGTGTCTTCGTTTTTATTGGCGTATGAATTACACAGAATCGCATTTTTGCTGTTAAGAAGCTAAAAACAAATGCGCGTGTGGCATATTAACGGTATGAGAGAGCAGATGCATATACTAAAAGATAGTATAGGCAGCATTTTGCTTTTCTATACCTGTGGCGGAACACCTGAGGAAACTGAAAGAAGCACTACGGTCTAGATGGAAAGAGGAGTGGACACGCACAGCAGAGTACAAAGGAAACCATTACCGGGAAATCCACCCGCAAATACCTAAAACACATTGGTATAAAAAATGGAGGGTAACCAGGAAATTCTACACTCCTGGAAATTGAAATATGAACACCGTGAATTCATTGTCCCAGAAATGGGAAACTTTATATAGACATTCCTGGGGTCAGATACAACACATGATCACACAGACAGAACCATAGGCATATAGATACAGGCAACAGAGCATGCATAATGTCGGCACTAGTACCGTGTATATCCTCCTTTCGCAGCAATGCAGGCTGCAATTCTCCCATGGTGACGATCGTAGATGTGCTGGATGTAGTCCTGTGGAACGGCATGCCAATCCATTTTCCATCTGGCGCCTCAGCTGGACCAGCGTTCGTGCTGGATGTGCAGACCGCGTGAGACGACGTTTCATCCAGTCCCAAACATGCTCAATGGGGGACAGATCCGGAGATCTCGCTGGCCATGGTAGTTGACTTACACCTTCTAGAGCACGTTGGGTGGCACGGGATACATGTGGACGTGCATTGTCCTGTTGGAACAGCATGTTCCCTTGCCGGTCTAGGAATGGTAGAACGATGGGTTCGATGACGGTTTGAATGTACCGTGCACTGTTCAGTGTCCCCTCGACAATCACCAGAGGTGTACGGCCAGTGTAGGAAATCGCTCCCCCACACCATGATGCCGGGTGTTGGCCCTGTGTGCCTCGGTCGTAAGCAGTCCTGGATGTGGCGCTCACCTGCACGGCGCCAAACACGCATACGACCATCATTGGCACCAAGGCAGAAGCAACTCTCATCACTGAAGACGACACGTCTCCATTCGTCCCTCCATACACGCCTGTCGCGACACCACTGGAGGCGGGCTGCACGATGTTGGGGCGTGAGCGGAAGACGACCTAACGGTGCGCGGGACCGTAGCCCAGCTTCATGGAGACGGTTGCGAATGGTCCTCTCTGATACCCCAGGAGCAACTGTGTGCCTAATTTGCCGGGAAGTGGCGGTGCGGTCCCCTACGGCACTGCGTAGGATGCGACGGTCTTGGCGTGCGTCCGTGCGTCGCTGCTGTCCGGACCCAGGTCGACGGGCACGTGCACCTTCCGCCGACCACTGGCGACAACATCGATGTACTGTGGAGACCTCGCGCCCCACATGTTGAGCAATTCGGCGGTACGTCCACCCAGCCTCCCACATGCCCACTATACACCCTCGCTCAAAGTCCGTCAACTGCACATACGGTTCACGTACACGCTGTCGCGGCATGCTACCAGTGTTAAAGACTGAGATGGAGCTCCGTATGCCACGGCAAACTGGCTGACACTGACTGCGGCGGTGCCCAACCGCTGCGCATCTAGCGCCCTTCGATGGCCAACACTGCTGTTCCTGGTGAGTCCGCTGTGCCGTGCGTTTGTTCATTGCTTGTACAGCCCTCTCGTAGTGTCCGGAGCAAGTATGGTGGGTCTTACACACCGGCGTCAATGTGTTCTTATTTCAATTTCCAGGAGTGTATTTCATAAGCAAATTTATATGCGAACTATGTCCAAGACTATATGGTATGACAGAAGCATCAGAGCAATCCAACTAGTTATGTAATATGTACTGAAATCCGGTAATAGGATATGCTATGTTGTAAATCTAAGCCAGATAGTATTAATGTTATATCTGAAAAGTATGAACCCTCTACAACGATGGGTATTACAAGATAGAAGTATTTATGATTTTAAATTGTATATTGTTCCTTTTGCTAACCTTAATATGAAACATGGAAATTGGATTGTGGATTAATGTATATAAACTATATATCTATGAGCAAATTCATATATGAATCTTGTCTAAGGTAGTATGCTAAGGTAGAAGCATCATAGCTACAAACTTGTCATGTGATATGTACTTAAAACCTGTAATTGTATATGCTAGGTTGAAAACACACACTCTATATAGTATCAGGGCCTTATCTGCATGCCAAAAATGTAAAAACTATACATAGTTTGGCTGCATGGTCATGAAACCCAAAGCCAATAAAAAATATTGCTTTCTTGGATAGGGTGTGTCAAACCTATACTTATTTCCTCGTTGTCCTTGACGTAGTAGAACCTCATTGAACGAAAAACCCACCGGATAGCAAGTGAAGTAGAAGCTGACCTATGATATCCTTACAGGACTACCCGTAAGGCAATGCTATTGCCTGTGACACTCTAGAGACACAATATAAAAGTTGGTAACTTGTAAGCTGTCTGAACAGAGGGAGAAAGTGACGATTGGCAATTAAAGTTGAGGTCCCGTTATCTTTGTAACTATTAAATCCCCTCATGGAGAGAGACCACTCTCTTTGTTTTGCTGTAGTATAAATTTTTTCCCTGGAGCAGTGCTTCACGATGTCACAACACACGGTGGCAGTCTGCATACTGGATAGCTGAAGCAACAGGATAAGGTGCTGTAGTAAGTATTACAATTTCTATCCCTGTCTCTCATGTGGTGGATAGAACCCCACTCCGTGAACGATATCGCGTGTAAAAATTGTTTCTGTTAACGTGCGCTTTGCTTGGAAAATGTCTAATGGTTGCCTTATTTGGTAATAGAGATGCAATATCTTTAGGGGATACTGAAAACTGAGCGCAAATAAAATTCGTGATGTACCCAGAGAGAGAGAGAGAGAGAGAGAGAGAGAGAGAGAGAGAGAGACTTAGAAGTGTTATACAGTGTAAAAGGAGTATAAATAATAATAATTCCGTGTTGTCGCAACCTTGTGATAGGGTGTCTATTGGCTGCGCATTCCGCCCCTATTGTAGCCGCCTTAATAGAATCCGACGATCATGCTGGGTACAGGGGACCTACAGTTTAACGCGTTATGGCGTACTTCACATTACACAGCAAGCTTTGTCTTAGGTGAAGGTTGGGTTAAGAGCCTATAAAAATCCTAGCCGCGACAGGGGTTCGAACCGGGAATATTTAGATCTCCAGTAAGAAGGAGTAACGATTCGACTTTGGATGTTAAATAGATGTAATACTGGAAACTAATTTTTTCATACATAATCTTACTCCGAATTAAAATCCCCGCATCTAGATATCGCTTTTCCATGTCTTCCCGAAATCACTCCAGCCTAATGGTTGAATGGTTCCTTCAATAGGCCATTGAAAAAATCTAACTATAAGAAAACAGGAAAATATATTTAGGTAAATAACGGAATGAAGAATCAAATGATACAGTCATAGTTAATAAAATAAAAAAGGAGACTCAAATAGAATTTCGATAAATAATCACAGGGCCATTTTTGTTATAACGTAGTGAAATTCCGATAATGGAATAAAAAATGCCGGAAGGCCGTAAAATTATGAGTTAAACAGCATAAAAAAAAAATACAAAATGATAAAATGAAACAAGAAAAAGGCTGAAAGATAAAGTGGTAAAATTATCGAGACATGAAAAACAAAAAGGAAAAAAATAGAAGAATAGACCATACATTCAAGATCACTGGTACGTATACATGGGTCAAATTCTGATGACTGAATTCCTGTCCTCAAGTGTTCCGACAAGGAAACAAGGATAATTGCTATAGGGTAAGGGTTTTTTTTTTTTTTGGCCTATTTCATTTTAGGCCACACAGCCAGCCTGATCAACTTTTCCAGCTAATTATACACACCACAGGACGGACATTACATTCAAAGACACAACACTTAGACACCCATGCCCGCGGCCGGACTCGAACCGGCGACCTTCAGCACGCAGAGCACTATAACCTCTACGCTAACGAGGCCGGCATATTAAAAGTTGTCAAACACATCAAAACTTTGTGTTATCCCAACTGATAACAAAGAACGTTATGGACTTCAACAAAAGTGAGGAGAATCGATTAATGGGATTTCAGAATGGACAGATATTTGGTTTACGAAAGTAGAGATTCAGGAGTGTAATGTTAGTATTACATTTTGTTTTCCTGTTATAATTATCTCTATCGATTTTCTCATTTCTTTATTCCTTCCTATCCAAACCTAACTCTTTATCATACTCATCACAACCTAGTTCCTCATTTATCTGCTTCGAGTATTGTCTTCTTTGTCTTCCTCTACAGTTCTAACCTTCCACCTCTCCAAACTAACCAATCCCAGATATCCAGATAAGTGAATATTGATCTTCTCCCTTCCTTTTGTCAGACTCTCTTTTAACATCTTTCCTTGTCCACCATTTGCGGGATATGTTGGGTAACTGCTCCATCTAGCTTCACTTAATTTTCAACATTATTTTGTGGCATCCGAATGGTTCAATTTTCATCCTTCCTGGTGTTCCTGAGGTAAAACAGGTTTTACTTGCGTTATATGCTTTGCTTCACTGTAGTTTTACGATGAATGTAGAGAGGTGGTAGATTAGAGTGTGTCTTCCTAATCGTGGTATCTTCTTTGGTCTCACTACTCAACAGTTATCCTACACGATTAATGGCCACAGGTAAAGAGTTTTTACTGCCAATACGCAGCTTCTAGTGGCAATCCATGCCAGCTCACATGATTCCAACATTGTAACACCTGTTTTACGGTCAGACCTGGCACAATTTTTCCGGAAACCAAAACCTCTTTGGAACTCCGTAGGTGGGAACTGCCTATCAACACATGACACCAGAGATATTCCTTTTTGCCTTAACCTACGTTACGACTCCACCAAGAATCCTGTCACTTACATTATTACAAACTTTCAGTCAATTTTCGTATATATTTTTATATCTTTCCAAATTTTATTTATTAGAATATGTACCTTTCCATTATTATAACTTATCTGAAAACAAATTTTATTTTTTTCTCCACTAATGGTCACAGAGACTATTCTTTTCCACAGTTATAAGTGGTCAACTTTCACCCCTCGCTACTGGTGCAAGCCGCACACTTCTCTCTTATCTCATCTTTGGTTCATTCATGTGGTAGATCTGAAAGTGAATTCATCTTTTTCTTGCCATATGTCTCGCCTCGTACATGGATAAGGTTGTTAACAGAAATATTGTAAAGAGAGTTTGTGTTTTTTCTTCTTCTTCTTCTTCTTCTTCTTCTTCTGACCCTCTTTGATTTCATATGAGAAAATTTAAAGGTTATTGTCCCTACCCCGTATTTTGATTGCCAAATAGCAGTTTCATAGTCACCATTATCCAAAATTTGGAGATTTATCAGAGAAGGCTTTCATAGTACTGCATCTCTCTTCTCTCGCAGTTACTAATAAAATCTTAATACTATTAATTATAGAATCGATAATATCCTATTTTATTTAAAAAATATATTTCATGTGACTTGGTGGCAAACGATAATAATTTTAAAAATGTATGGTCCTAGTTTTAGCAAAAGTTTTGAGTAAGAGTGGTGGGACTCGTCAGTGCAGTATTGCCACCTACACCGTAATTACGGTAAATACACCGTATGGTTATAACTACGGTAGCAAAATACACTGTAATTTAAGGAATCGTAATATATTTTTAAATTTCACGAGGTTATCGACCGATGATAATGCATCCTTAGTTTTATTTGGGTAATTATATTTTTATTCCGTTTCCCCCTTTATACGCTTTCAATTTTTGACAATTCCCCAATATGAGCTTCGAGATATTACGCTAACAAGTTTGGTAGGTAATTGACGTATTTGATTGTAGATGAATACTAAGAACTTTTGAATTAAGTCTGTTAGTATTCTTAGTTGATATTTCTTTTTTTAATTTTACAGTCTCTTGTAATGTAATTTGATTTTGAATTTGAAAAGATGGTGAGTGATAGCGACAGCGTTTCTGGAGTAGAAGATAACCTAACACCAACACCAGCAACGAGAAAGCGTTATAAGCAGAAGTTTTGGAGAAGAATTGTTGCCGAACAAAGAGAAGATAAGGATTTAACAAAGGTGACATGTAGTTATTGCAATATGGCCAACGTAAGTGTAATTACACGCCACAAAAGAGGAAATAAATACAATAATAATGTGAAAAAATGTAGTGCTTCAATATCAAAATAAACAAAAATCTTTAGTAAGTGCTTTTAAATCCATGTCAGTTACTGAAAAACAATTGGTTAAGACTTCTGAAATAAAATTAGCTGCTTTCGTTGCTGAGTATAAAATTTCTCATATTGTTATGGATCACTTAGCCGATTTGTTACCGAACTTGTTCCCAGATTCTCTAATAGCCAAAGATATTAAGGTAAAAAGAATTAAAGTTCAAGCTGTGATAAACAACTGTATTGACGAAATTGAAAAAAATAAAACCTGATCACTGAGTTGAAGTCACGAGCACAGATATTGCTGTAGTAAAAACAGTAGTCGTAGTAGTCAGGTATTTTGATCCAATAAATTGGAAAGTGCTGAATCGGTTTTGGGATTTAATTCAATTATTTGAAGAAAAAATCAACGGATCATGTTGCAAATGCAGATAAACTTTTTAATATTGTTATGGATTCATTTGAAATGTATGAGACTCCTATTGAATACATTATAAGGTTCGGCTCTGATGGATGTAATACAACCAGGGGCGGATCCAGGGGGCGGGGCTAGGGAGCTCAAGCCCCCCCCCCCCAAAAGTATCTAGGTCTACCTCCGACATTGCAATTTTGGAGACCTGTTTTTTTTTTTTTTTTTAGCTCCATGGATTTGAGGCCCGAGGAGACTATAAAGACTGCTGTTTGCCCGTCTGAAGCCCCCCCCCCAAAGCAAAAATCTACTAAAGCCAAGCCCCCCCCCAAACCAAAGTCCGCTCAAGCCCCCCCCCCCCAAAAAAACAAAATCCTGGATCCGCCCCTGAATACAACGATGGGCTATTGGGCTCTAACCGCAACAAAAGACAAAAAGGGTGTTTAAAGAGTTCCAAAATGGAGATACGTTGTTTATGTACGCTCCCTAATCTAAGCGCCATCTTGGTACACGAGTAGCTGTGACATTTGAGCACACGTGAAATTAACAGCTTTGGACGATATATTTAATTAAGTAGTCTATCTTTGGAAATTTTTCTTATTATTCCTGTCAGATATATGAATAAAGTAATGAAGGATTATCAAAAAATTAATGGAATGGGGCTTTGTTAATTACAACCTGACTCTATCCTTTACCTACCAGTTTTACGCTTTTCAATGTGTCTGGTACATTGTGTTTGAGTGGAGACTTTCTCGGCGTACTGATGCAATAAAATCCTCTCAGGTGTCCAGCCGGATGTGTATAAACACGCCGTTTCGACTGGTGACAGTCAGCTTGCAACAACTAGAGTTACCTGATGATGACATCGGAGCTAGCAGTCGAAACGTCATGTTTAGACAACACCATACGGCTGGACACCCGAGAGTATTTTATTTCGGGGACATTATTAAGCTCATCCCGTGGTAATTTACAAGTCTATTGCCTGGCTCCATTACGTACAAAAGAATATTTTACCACTCCATTGCGCCTGAAATGAAGTGCCAAATTGTGGTCAGGGTCACTAATGCGTCGTCAATGTTAAAGGATACGCTCATTCTTTGCTGGCAGTAGAAATTACTTTACTTTTTTTAGACAGGAAAATAACGGCTGTTGTTCTGTTCACTGAAGGCAAGATCATTACAACCGGGACATTACTGAAAAATATTGGGGAAGAGACAATATCATTTCCTCTGGAGCGATTTTAGGAAGAAACGAAGTTTGAATATTGGTATAGGGAACCAATCCTAGGCTCGGTAAACAGTTGCGTAGACTTCTTGAGGTGTTATGTCTGTTCTCTTTATCTATCCACGGCGATTCATTGAAACCTGATGTTCCAGCCTTCTTGCTGTGGCTTCCGCTCTATTCGGACTGGCCCCGCATTCGCGAGGACGCGAGTACGATTCCCCGTCTGGATATCCAGATTTGGGTTTTCAACAGTTTCCCTAAATCACTTCAGCCGATAGCCGGTATGGTTCCTTTAATTCGTTCCCATTCTTTGCCCCCACTCCTTTCTCGTCTCTAATGATCTCGAGGTAGATGATGCCTATATCAATAAGCAAAAAAAAAAAAATTTTTTAAAGACGGTGTTAAGTGGAAAAAATTGAGATTACCATTAGGCTTCTTATTCAATATATGTAAATATGGAAGAAGTGTATATAAATTTATGTAAAAAAAAAAAAGTACAGAGTAGGTGGATGGCCGGATTCGTGTATAGAGTTTATTTTAAATGGAGATTTCCTTGGCCTGTACACAGTGCTAAAGTGCCCAGGTTCTTTCTTCTGAGCGTATTCCCTAATACTTTTTTGTGAGTGTTGGTCACACTAATTGGTATTGTTTCTTATTAGGCTCATTAAGATGGAGCATTCAAGGGGATTAAACTGGTATCTGGATTTTGAGGTCTACTCTTTCAAAAGCCGCTACATGACCATCTTTAGCGTCCCTATCCGAAGGAGCAATAGGCATACAGCGAGAGAGGTTTTACATTCGCTGTAGTTGCACAATAAATAGAATATTATTTACAATACATAACTGCCAAAAAATCTAAACGGAACGAGTTTTTTTTATTTAGTATCTATTTTGTCCTACAAAGGAGAAGGCTCATGTTGGCGAATGATGTCATGACAGCGGTTTTACTGTATGCGTAGTTCGCTCTTATCATAACCACCTTAACCTAAGCCGATAATCATTCTGTGTATACGAGGCAATGAACAAAATAATTAGCATTGGGCAAAGAAGATTTCTAATCCCACTGCCGACTATAAGGCTGTATCATGGTGCGATTACCACAGCTATTGCAAGTTATGGAGCAAGCACATGGGCGCATAGGTTAAGATTGGTTAAACCTGCAAGGGATATCAGACGAATGCAACGAGGAATTCTCTTACAGGCTCATTCGGAAGTACCCCAACTGATGCACTTACAGTCATTCTCGGAATATGTTCTTTAGATCTGGAAATAAGAAAAAGAGCAGCATGTTACTGGCTACGAAAAGGAAACTTAGACAAGATAACAGAAATCCTGGGTCTAGTGGCAACCAAGAAGATAGACATCAAATATTGTATTTCGAATGAATGGCAACAGCAGTGGAACAATTCGGAAACAGGAAGGAGAGTATTTGAAATTCTTCCTGACATCAAAGAGAGGATACGTATGAAGCACTTCAATCCATCCGGGGGGTTAATACATTTCCTCACCGGTCATGGACCGTATGAAACATATCTTCATAGGATCAATAGGACAGAATGATCTATGCGCGTGCGGATCTCCAGGAACACCTGAAGATAAACTGTTTGAATGTGCTCTAGTTGCTGATCAAATCAAACAGTACAGAATGAAGCTCATGGAGAAAACTATCAAGGAAATTATGAAAGACAACCTCCTCCTGAATGAACTCGACAAGCTGGCAGATGCTGTGTCAGATGCAGCCAGGGAGCGATATCGGCTTCAGCATAGCCAGCAACCTGCCGGAACACAAAAAGCCATTTAAGGAATGAGACAAGATACTCTAAACCAGCGATTCTCAAAGTGTGGTACGCGATCCCCTAGGGGTTCGCGAGTTGATCATAGGGTGTTCGCGGCGAGATTTACGTAATGGTGGCAGACTGATTGTATCACGCGTGTGACATGCATCATTTAATACAATGCCTTCAAAGAAATATCGCTCCTTTCACTCGATGTGCCGAATAAGTATTAATAGATAATATGTAAATTTTTGAACGCCAAATATCTTTCAAGGTTCAAATTCTACATTATGCTATATATTTCCATTATTCGGAACCACTCACAATCATGTAGGTTTGGTAACAATAGGGGCGGAAAATAATGCCTTAAGAAGGCCTACAATGGCTTGAAATTACGTAATAATTTGTGACTGACAAAAAAGCGCGCGGCATTGTTTAGTATAGTTGTTTCTCAAGTCAGTGGTACTCCGCGCGCGCACTTATTTCGGCCGGCTGAAATAAAGTTGATAAGTAATTTTGATTAAAAAGTAAGTGAAAACATGAACCAGTGGTTAAAAACCGGATCAATACGCGGAAAATGCCCAGATACTCAAAAGTTATCCAGTTCAGAAACATTGAAAACTTCGTTGAGTCAAATTGTGTCTACGTCTATTGAAAGTTCAATTTCGAAGAAAATACGCGGAAAACAAGTAAACCAGAAGAACACTTCATTCCATCGACAAAGAAAAGAAAATATGATGAAGATTATCTGAAAATTGTATTTGTGTGCAAAGAAGACACCCAGTACCCAGAGCCACAGTGTGTAATATGTTCAGAAGTTCTCGCAAATAGCTCGATGAAGCCATCATTGCTGCGAAGACATTCGGAGACAAAACATCAGCAGTACGTAAACAAATCTTTAGATTTTTTGTTCGAAAAAAGAGGGAGTTGGAATCTTCAAAAAAAAAAAAAAACTGTGACAAATACTGCAACTACCAACGCGTGCGTCTTTCCTAGTGGCATACAAAATTGCAAAGACCGGTAAGTCATACAATATTGCTGAGGAATTAATTTTGCCAGCTGCTAAAGATATGGTCAGTTGCGTGCTAGGAGATAAATTAGCAAAATTGCTGGATAAAATACCACTTTCAAATGACACAATCGCAAGGCGCATTCACGACATGGCACTCAATGTTGAAAATCAACTAGCAGAACGACTGCAAAATACTTATTTTGCAATTCAAGTTGACGAATCAACAGATATTACTGGACTGCCGAATGTACTTAGTTTTGTTACATATGTACACAGAAACATTTCTGAAGAAGATTTTCTGTTATGCAAAAACTTGGAGACTACGACAAAAGGAGAAGATATTTTCAACGTCATCAATGATTTTTTTGAAGAACATGGCATAGACTGGAGAAGGTGTGTTGGTGTTTCGACTGATGGTGCCAAGGCCATGACAGGTAGGATATCTGGACTAATCACTAGAATTAAACATCTTGCTCCTGAAGCCAAAAGTATGCACTGTGCATTGCACAGAGTGACACTGGCGTGCAACAAAATGCCTGATTATTTAAAAACAGTATTGTCAGAGGTCGTAAAGATAATAAATTACATAAAAGCACGTCCGTTCAACTCGAGACTTTTTGCATTATTATGTCGGGACATGGACAGTGAACATGTTTCATTACTCTTACATTGTGAAGTGCGTTGGTTGTCAAGAGGCAGGATGTTAGCTAGGTTTTTTGAACTGCGTCATGAAGTCTATTTATTTGTGAAGGACAGTGACTTCAACCTCAAGTTAAGATTTGAAGATGAAACCTGGCTTATAAGGGTGTCATATCTAGCTGATATTTTCTCTTCTCTCAACGAAACGAAAGCTTCTATGCAAGGCTCCACGTGTAACATATTCATTGTGCAGGATAAAATACAAGCCCTCATAAGAAAAATTGAATTTTGGAAACTTGCATGATATCAGGTGTTATTGAATGTTTTCCTCTTCTGCATGAATTTGTTTCGACCAACACCTTATCACTAGATGCCGAAGTAAAAGCTGAAATTATTGTACATTTGTCTCAGCTCTCTGATGAGCTGAAAAGGTATTTTCCAGATATCGGTAATGCTGAAGGCTGGGTTCGAAATCCATTTATGGTCACAACCAAAAGCATAAATTCTGGTTTGAGCATTAAGCAACATGAATCATTGCTGGAAATGTCCACAGATCGTACTCTTCATGCTGATTTTAAAAAGATGTCTTTAATTGATTTTTGGGCAGCAAGACAGGAAGAATATCCGGAGCTCTCACGTAAAGCAGTTAATTTCCTTTTACCCTTCGTGACAACTTACTTATGTGAGAGTGGGTTTTCACACCTGGTTATGATAAAAACGAAATACAGGAATCGAATGAATGTCGAATATGAAATGAGACTGAGATTGAGTAAAACTGTTCCTGATATTGACTCAACATGCGACAAAAAACAAGCTCATCTATCACATTAACTGACAACAATCTTCTGTATAAGTGTATTACTTTTATGAAAATAAAAATTCTTATTTTTTTTAAAGCTTTTTTTAAAAAATTTTAGGGGGTTCGCCACTGTCTGGAAAATTTAAAAGGGGTTCGCGGAGCATACAAGTTTGAGAACCGCTGCTCTAAACGGACGAGACACAAACAACTAAGTGGAACGCTGATGCCGGAAGTATGGCTTCTGGAATTTACCGAAGCTTATTTCTTCAATGGATGCCAGCGTTAAACGAACTTTTGAAAACTCAAGATGCTCAGTTATTTAGTATTAGTGGGTAATAGTTTTTACTAACAGCTTGATAAATTACAGTGTGTAGTAATAATAGTTAATTGTTTGTACCATTTTCGTAGTATATAGGGTTTGTGTTTATTTTACAAAATTTTGTTTATTATAAATTTTAACACAGTATTAAGAAATAACGGTTCGTTGTAGACTCTAGAGAACGAACCATCTGAATGTACAGTTAAATAAATAAATAAATACGAGGCCTCCCGTCGCTCCCTGCTTGAGGCTGGAGGTTCAGAGAAGGTCGCGTCCCCTGCTGGACGGAAGGCTTGTGGGTAGTCAAGCTGCATCTAGGCGCTCTACGGTGTTGGCCGCAGCGCAAGTGCAGTGAGCAACCTTGCCCTGACTGCTCCGGTGTTGGGGGTGTCCTGGTGAACGAAGACCAAACACCCCAGTGGTTTAGTGCACCCCTGCTGCCAGCGCAGCATAGTCCCCGGAGTCGAATGAAGGGGCCAGTACCACGGTCTTGGGGGCTGTTCTTGGTTGCGGTTCGCCGCCTCTGTGTTCGGCTCCTGGGGCTCAGGGGTCTCATGCTTGTTGGTGGGAGCTGTCTCTTATACTGCCATTGTAGGTCCTCTATATAAGTGTGGACTGGTAGTGTATTGGTTTACCAGGAGTGGGGCAGCATTGACCCTGTGAACGCCGTGGGACCTTCGGGCCGCCGCAGGGGGATCGTGGACTTTGACGGTGCTCTGTGGAGCTTGGACGAGTGCGAGGGAACCCGTGCTCGCACTGGACACAAGTGTCGGGCGGGTGCGGGGGAAAGCGCACCCTAGTGTGGGAAGCCGCGTATTCGGGGACGATACGCTCGGTCTTTTGGCGTGGTGGATCGTGCGATCCTGCTCGGGGCCCGGTCGCTACGGCTTCCGCCCGCCCTGGGTGTTGCGCGTAGGAACCACAGAGAGGCTTATGCTGTACGGCCAGGTTTTGGAAGGGTCTTCGGCCTGGTTCGTGGCTGGCGCTGCGTCCGCGCGGTCCCCGTGGGCACCCTTAATGGGTGGCGAAGGGCGCCTGGCCTCACCGTACCTGCTGTAATGGCGAGTGATTAGGAAGAGCCCAATTCCGCGACGGGGACGTAGTGAAGTGGTACGATAGCACGGTGTGGTCGGGGTGGTGGGGGAGGGCTTCGGCTAAGGTGCCGCTTAACATCTCAACCCGGTCGGCGGTCTAAGCATTTTATTTATTATTTATTTAACTGTACATTCAGATGGTTCGTTATCTAGAGTCTACAACGAACCGTTATTTCTTAATACTGTATTTGAAATTTATAATAAACAAAAATTTTGTAAAATTAACACAAATCCTATATACTACGAAAATGGTACAAACAATTAACTATTATTACTACACACTGTAATTTATCAACCTGTTAGTAAAAAATATTACCCACTAATACTAAATAACTGAACATCTTGAGTTTTCAAAAGTTCGTTTAACGCTGGCATCCATTGAAGAAATAAGCTTCGGTAAATTCCAGAAGCCACACTTCCGGCATCAGCGTTCCACTTAGTTGTTTGTGTCTCGTCCGTTTAGAGTATCTTGTCTCATTCCTTAAATGGCTTGTTGTGTTCCGGCAGGTTGCTGGATATGCTGAAGCCGATACCGCTCCCTGGCTGCATCTGACACAGCATCTGCCAGCTTGTCGAGTTCATTCAGGAGTAGGTTGTCTTTCATAATTTCCTTGACAGTTTTCCCCATGAGCTTCATTCTGTACTGTTTGATTTGATCATCAACTAGAGCACATTCAAACAGTTTATGTTCAGGTGTTCCTGGAGATCCGCACGCACATAGATCATTCTCTGTCCTATTGATCCTATGAAGATATGTTTCATACGGTCCATGACCGGTGAGGAAATGTATTAACCCTCGGGATGGATTGAAGTGCTTCATACGTATCCTCTCTCTGATGTCAGGAAGAATTTCAAATACTCTCCTTCCTGTTTCCGAATTGTTCCACTGCTGTTGCCATTCATTCAAAATACAATTTTTGATGTCTGTCTTCTTGGTTGCCACTTGACCCAGGATTTCTGTTATCTTGTCTAAGTTTCCTTTTCGTAGCCAGTAACATGCTGCTCTTTTTCTTATTTCCAGATCTAAAGGACATATTCCGAGAATGACTGTAAGTGCATCAGTTGGGGTACTTCCGAATGCGCCTGTAAGGCGCAAGAGAATTCCTCGTTGCATTCGTCTGATCATCTAAGGTCTAAGCATCTGTACTTATACGAGGCCTGCAGTTTAACGTAGAATCCAGACTACGGAAGCGTTCTGTCACACTTCACATTATACAGGAAGCTGTGCCAGAGGTGAACATTCGGGTTAAGGACCTTTACAAATCCCAGCCGATTGCGAGATTCAAGCCGGGAGCCTTTCGATCTCTAGTCAGAAGCCTTAACCAGTGGCCCAAAACTGCTCATTTTACCCTGTGAAAGAATTTGGTTTTGGGCGTTTGCTAACCGGAAAATACTTAGAAAATAATGATTTTTTTTTTGGGGTATGGAAGGGGGAGCTGACAAAAGTATTCACAGTCTCTAATGTGGTACAAGACTTTTTTTTTTTTTAACTGTAAAGTTACAAATGTAAAAACCTAACTTAGTCCACACCCAGAAGGTTGGTTGGATCCACCCGAAAGAGGAATACTAAGCTAGTGTCAGCAATAGGACGGCCAGTTCCTTTCCTCTGGGACTTACAATTTAATGTCAAAATGTACAAATTAAGCAGGTAAAAGAAAAGCCTTTCGAAACTTAATCTGTATTTACTACCTAACATGTTTGTAAATAACGCTGGATTTGTGTCTACATTTAGACATCAGATAACTAATATGCAATCATTAGTTGATATTAATATTGTGTTTAAAGTTTCGTACATTCGGATCCTCTCGTTTTTACGTCTGTAACACCCTCACAGGAAGTTATTTAAGAAATTTATAAACTCAGCACAACTACAGATCAATTTTTTTAAAAAAAAAGCAGGGTAGGTGAAAATAATAATGGGATTTTATTGGGGGGAGCGTGAAGGAAAAGTTTTTCTTGGATAATGTTTATTGGTATCAAATGAAAACTAGTAACGCGCACACTCTCAAAATGTTTGGATTTTCTGTTGTTTTTCGCGATTTTTATAAGTTTTTGATGAAAAATCAGTTTCGAAAAATGAGTTTCCCTTTATATCTGAAACTATTGATTCAAAATCTACTGTGGTTACTTAAGGTGCCATGATTTCCATCTGTTTTTTTTTTTTTTTTCTTTTGTATAATTTTCACAAAAAATATTGTTTTTAATGATTTCGATACGTCAATGATCAATTTTTTTCCAGCGATACAATCATGTGCGATATTTCACAGAAAATTTGATAAATCGTGTAATAAATAAAACGTGAAATTACTTTTTTTTTTCAATAATTTCATGTGATCATTCTACTTTTCACTAACTGAAATAGTTTTATATTTGATTTAAGTACACCATTTTGAATAAAATTTCTCAGTTAGAAAAATGAACTTTATATAAAAATCAGTTGTTACGTTTTTAACATTAAAAAAAAAAAAATTATCAAGTGAATAAGAATTCATACACAAATTATGCACGGAAATATCAATGCACTATAATGAATGAAAAATATATGTATTGTTCCACATTCATGAGACAGTTTTTAGACAGAATCAAAACGGACATACGTAATCTAATTTGAATCTAATCAATGTTGTATGCCTTCACTCCATATTGAATGAGAAAAGGTTTACAATATAATCGCGGTCTCTTCTACATAGCACTGTGATTAGAAATTATGCGAAAACACCACTCCTATAGCATTGGCAAAACCTGGAATGATGAAAATTTCACCCATCTCCAGAGTTCGAACCAGTTTGATTTTAATAAGCAACCACTATATTATTGTTGAAAGAGAATACGATAAAGGTTGCTTATCGCATTCAGTTTTACTCGTGTGGATGACATCACAAGTTCTTGTCGAAAAAAGGATAAAGTTCAAAGAAAAAAATTAAAGCTGTTCCCTTCGTTACGAAGCGCAAAGCCACATTCCCGTGATTTCCCCGCCGGAAAACAGCGGTATTATTTCCCCTTAAGAGGAAGGACTAAATCAAACTTTTAAGACAAAGGAAATTAGATAGCACGGGAAAAAAACCGGGGAAAAAGGAATGAATCGGAGCTGCAGCAGTGGTGGTAAGTAAGCCAGCGATAAAGAAAATAAAAAGCGGGGGGTAAAGATTTTTGTCAAGGGAGAAGGGGGGAGGGGCAGCGACTAAGAGAGCGGAAAAAAAAGAATCACCTATTAATTTCTGCGTGGGTTTTTATTTCCTCCTTATTCCAGCAGCCGGGGAGTTTCGGCCCCTTTCCCCTCCTACTTCCTCGGACCGGCCGGCGGCAGCTCCTTTCTTTTTAAGACTAATAATTCGTTGCGCCGTTCATTTGGCGCGACCGCTGCGACAAACGCGTGTGCTGCAACCAGAGGTTTTTTATCCCCCTCTCCCTCTCCGTTTACTGCTGGTAGATGGTACAAGGGGCAAGCGACTGCTAAGCAAGACGTAGCAGGAATATGAGATCACAAGAAGAACAAATAGACTTTACTGTCACACTGACAACGGCGGAAAGTTTATCACGACTTAACTGACAATTGATAAATAGAGACAAACTTTCAACTGTGGCTTTATTATTTACTTAACCTCTTCAGTCCCGAGCTCATACTAAAAGCGCAAGAGAAGTAGTATTGTGTTATTTACTTTGTGTTAATGCTAGTTAACAATGAATGACCATTAAAAAATTTTTTGAAACAATAATTAATTTTTTATAGATGGTATATATATGTTACTTTGGGAGTCAAGCAGGAAAATTATACACACAACTTTATTGCTTCATGTTACTTTATTTCATGGAAAAAAATGTATATCTTTACCTTTATTTCTACGAGACACGTTGTACAGTTGCAGGATCCCAAGGTTCTAATCAGGGCTGCCAAAAGCAGAAGATCGAACATATGAGCTGTGAGAAGCGCGATGTATATTGTAGATGATACGATATTCCAGAAAAGGGTCAGCAGTGCAGTGGCCCGAGAAAAAAATAATTCCTGGAGGTATCATATATGATACCTCGGGACTGAAGAGGTTAATCGCTTATATAAACAATTGAGTAGTCGTTACATTCTACTACCAGGAACTTCTTGTACGCTAACGACCTTGCTCAGGTTTCTAAGACTATTCCTACCACAACTGCAATAGTCCACCCACTCAAATCGTCAAGATGTATTTAAATGCTTGCAGACTGGAGGACTCAGCTAATATATATATATAAAGATGAATTTATGTATGTTTGTTTGTTTGTTCTTCATACAAATCCACAGTTTTCATCCGATCTCGATGAAACTTTGCACACTTATCTTTTGAAACAAGGGGAAAAATACTGTATACAATTGGATGAAAAATTATCTGTATAAATAACACATGTTGTCTCATAATTTTGAAATATTACTGAACGGCGATAGACAGACGCGTTGGATATGCACGTCTCCGTACTGTTTTTCCGTGTAGCGGTCAGGCAGCTCGGTGGTTAAAGTGCTTGCTTACTAATGTTTGGGTCGTGGTCTCCGGTTCAGATCTCCGTAGAGGCTAAAAAAAATTAAAAATGTTTTTGATCGTAAGAGTCACGCCTGGGCCGTAGCTTATTCGGATTGAATGTTTAACTGTAGATATCACAAAGTTAGGGGTGCAATGCGAGGCAAATCGTAGGTACTCTTGCAATGCTGTAAGTGCACACTTTTTTACGTTATCTTGATCCGTCAGGGGTGATTTGCAGTCAGTGTGTGATCTGCAGTAATAATACTGTAACTGCGGAAGTAAGTCTCTATTTTTTGTTACGTTTTGACAACTAAATGGCTGTACCGATATTGGCGGAATTTGACAAGAAAATCTGTAGCGAGGGCACAGGACATTTTTTTTCGGTATGATTAACAGTTGTAGTCACGAAATTTTGAGAACTTATCGAATAGTGACGGAGAGACGGATGTGTGTGTTAGTCTGTAATGTTACGTCGCTTGCTCAAGCTATGTTTCTCGCGCATTATGTTAGTGTATAATTTGTTAGTAAATTTCGTTTAGAGAAAAAACGTATTATTTAGTATAGATGTAGATTTTCTCTGCTGTATTACTTTGTGTCTGCTTAAATGTTTCTGGAACCAGTTTATTTTGCCTTCTTTTTTGACATGCCTTACGGGCGTAAACTAGCCTAAGGTGTAGCTCTAGCAGAGCACGAGCAGCTAAAGTTATTAGAACCCAAGAATCGGATGCTCATGCTGAAGAAAGAAGAAAAGTCCTAGCTGAAATAACCCCACCCCCGCCCCCACATCCCCTCACATTCGTTTGTTTTCTGATTTTAAATATGTTGGAAATTGATTCTCTTCAATAGACAGGTTCGATGGTAGAATGATATAGTGGTGGGTTTCCGGTCATATTATGCCGTCTCGGTGTCGTTTGGGACCAATCCTTCGCTACCAACAACATTCTATATTTAATTCTGGCAAAGAAATTCTTAATCCACGCGTACGAAGTCGCGGGTAGCAGCTAGTCTTCAATAAGATAGATGGCTGCGGTGTACCCTAAATTTCAGGAAGAACGACAGCTTCCTGCAATTCAAATTATCAACACAGAAATGGGAAAAGTTTCATTTTAACTACCGACAGAAAAATCGAAACAAACATGTTTATAATAGTCTAAGATTAGCATTTCAAAACGTCCTTTCTCTTAAAACAAGCCACCGACCAATGTGTAAATTTAAAGATAAGTTATCTGAAGATTCCCGGCCACGACAAAGTTCCAAAAATTAACACCACATTTTAATTTTTCTACCAGTTACTTTTTTCGAATGTAACGTACGAAAAATTTCTTTGCTGTAAGTTACGGAAGCATTGTCAAATCAAATTGTTCCATTCAAATTTATTTACATTAATGCCAGTTCCTCTACATGATTCCTCGAAATCATGTCAGCCTAACCACCGCATTCGGGAGGACGGCGGTTCGAATCCCCGTCCGGGCATCCAGATTTGGGTTTTCCATGGTTTCCCAAAATCACTCCAGGCGAATGTCGGGATGCTTCCTTCAAAAGGCCATGGCCGAATTCCGTCCCGTTCCTTGTCCCAAGTCACATCCCGCCTCTAAGGACCTTGATGTCGACGAGGCGTAAAGCCTTAAGTTAAAAAAAAGCCTATTGCACAATTTGTCACTTCACCCTTAACTAAAACAAAAGCTTCTCCATGAAAATCTATTTCTCTGGTCTTGAAACAATAAAAATTTAGTATTGTTGTGAGAATTGATCCTTTCCCGGCGTACAGCGGAGGAAAATTCTTCTCCCGTGTTCTGATGGATAAGTTCTTCTGCCATACACGACTTTTCGACTGCTTCATCCACTGTCTTCAAGGAAGCCAGTCATCCAGATCCTCTCCCCGACCCACAACTTACCTGCCCGACAATCGCCAAAACAAATATTTGGAAGGTCTATGCAGTAGGACGGAGACGCAGAATATCCGTATAGAGTTCAGCATTATTGAGGGCCTGCCCACGATGATGAAAACCTCCATGATTGATTGAAGTATACACAGTCGGTAACCTGTCATCGCAGTAGCAACTCCGACTTTCAGTTCATCTGATGAAGACAGCGGAGAAAGAACTCTAAACGTTGTGTATGGCAGAAGCACTTATCCAGCAGAACACGCGGGAAGTATTTTTTTTATCAAATTTAATATCAAAATAACTTGGCTTAATCGTCTTAATATTTCAGGAGTTCCTAATGCCCCACACAATACCTTATACAGTCGCCCTTTTTTTAAAAAAATTAAATTACTCTATGGGTCTGCAGAAAATTATTCTGAGCCATTACTAAACCTTCTCCGAGCCTTACGGTACTTGATACGCCACTAGACTAAACACACTTAATTCCCATTAAACGTTGTAACGTCTGGTTTTTGACGTTGTTAAAAATAGAATAAAAAATAAGATGCATTAATTAATAAATTAATTTGCAAAATTAATCCCGGGTAGGCGCCAAGAATGGAAGTGTTCTCTATCCGAGAGAAGCGACATTCCAATTCTGAAATACTTTTAATCAAAGCAATTGTACATTTAAAATACCATTAAAAAAACACAAATCTTTATCTATTCAAATGATATACTGATACATTGGAAAGGAAGTTATTGAAAGCAGGGTTTACAACACCTATTATTTTCTTTGAATATACAATTGATTGGTTTATTGAACAGAACTGAATATTAAAAGTTTCTTTTGAACAATTTAGAGCATGATTCAAATCTCAGAGCGTTGCCTAGGGTTGAATGACGCAAGAGTGTCTATACATCGTCGGCGTTCTTTACCGTAGCAGATGAGTTGCGGAGAAATCAGACGGACCCTGTTGATCAGCTGGGCGCAAGGTCACTTGGCGAGTTGGCTCCCCGCAGTGACCTGTCCGGCGATCTCCCGGGGTGCGCCGGTGCGGATTGTTTGCTGGCCAGAAACAGAATGTTTTCTCTCCCGCTTGTTCGCTCCGTTGAAAACTTGCAGGCTCCCGAGTTTTAGCAGACGCGGGAAATTTCAGCGAGTCGCAGCGTTTGGCGGGTCGTCCACGATCTCCATTGGCGCTCCTCATGCATCATAAAAAACTTATGGTTTCTAAAAGTTCGTAACACAGTTTGATTCGCTGGTTCCCAACAGAGGTGTTCCGCAACCTGACTTTTTCTCCGAAGCATCGTTTCTCTAGTTTCAACTTTCTACTGTACCAGGAAATCCTCATTTCGGCACAGTCCCTATACTGTCCTTTGAATTTCATTGAATGCGTAAAGCTTTTAACTTTACGGCCTGCCATAAATCGTTCGGTCTTTCAGCGCAGGTATGAGTCACCTGGCTCTCGCCGATGCCAAAAAAAACGTGGAATTCACACGCATAAATTTCCCGTCACCAAGGGACATTACATCGTTGAACTGATTTCAGTTACCAAACTTACTAATGCTTCACTCCGGCTACAGACTGCATGTTTCACCACTCTTCTACTCCTTGAGTGCCGAACATAAGTGTTCACTCGTATTTGGCGATAGAAAGCCGCCTCCTTACCAGCTCACCCCCACTTATAGACATCTCACTCCAGACTATGGCACAACCCGATTGACGACTCCACAATGTGTCCTTCCACTAAGCGTCACGTCGGCGGTGTAACTTATTCTTTTCGATCTTCTCAAATCATTGCACGACACACTAAAACACCCGAATATGGCGCAAAAATCCCCAGTTAAATCCCTAAATAAACTCCCGTAACCTTACAAGTTTGAACATGGGAAACAGATTTGTGTACTGTCCTTGAATGACTGTGAAGCTATTTTAGAGAATATTATTTATGACCTAGTCCTTCAAAAACTGCAGAGTGTTCCTTTCATCTCAAAAACAGGGAAGCTCAGCGTAAGTTGAAAGTAACTTGGTCAAGTATCGAACTTCAGACTTGTAAATGCCAAAACAGTTGGGAGCAACACTCAACGGAACCCTTACATATAAGAGGTAATACGTGAACTACAAACTAAGAATCTCCGCAAGAAACAACTTACTGCATATATTGGTTGGACTACAATGGAGCGGTCAACCACAAACTATTCATACACTAGCAGTGGCCATGATTCTCTCAGTTGCAGAGTATGTATGTACAATTTTGTACTCACCATATTAGTCCAAATAGGTTGATGTGGCTCTCAATAACACCAGTAGGTTGGTGACAGGCTGCTTAAAGCCTACCCTAGTCTACAGGATTCATCAGCTTTCGGGAACTGCCTTCGAAGAGAAGTGGCTGCGAACAAAAACAGGGCCAAATACAAACGGGACAGCGCTTATCCACTGCATGGCCATGAACCACTAGCACAGAGAATCAAGTCCAGATAAATGTTTCTGTGAATTAATTGGGTCATCTCAAAAAGCAAAAATACAGTTGTGCGAAACTAAGGTCCTCAACAACTATGGATTATTGCGGAACACATCTGGTCGTGCAATATCTGGAGGTCCTTGAATCGATTGCCGACAGTAGTGGGCAGCTTCAAGGAAAATCCGGCGATTGAATTGTGAATGTAGCGAGGATCAAACATGGAAACACTTGCTCCAGTTCCCATAATCTTATAACGAAGGTGATTAGTTTCGAGCAACACCAAATGAAACTGATATTGCAAATTACTGGGCGAAATGGGTTTTCAGTTGTTAACTGCACAAAATTTAGCTGTGTACTTGATGTTTGTGAGTTTAAAATAAACTGATCAATAATTAAATCTTTTAAAGCATTTGAAACAACTTATGGATAGTCATGGAACTGCGATGGGCAATGGAAAAGTAAGTTTCAGATAGTCCTAAGTCAAAAAGTTTGACAAACTTAGCAAAATATTACTATATTTAATCCTAAAAACAAAATATATTTACGTAGTCTTCCAACAATGTTTTACACTTTTCTGCCCTCATAACAAATTTAGAATTTCGTAATTTTATCCACATTATTTTTCTTGGGTTAAACACAATAATAGCACAGGTGGACTGATAGAGGGTGTAGGAAAAAAAGGTTAAAAGGAATTTATTGAAGAGATCTTAAGTGTCATGAGCCAAATATTGTGTAAGATTTTCATGGTTGAAACGCCAAAGATTTGCCTCGAAATGGTATTTGTATTTTGTGCTTCATATCTTTGTTAATTTCCTTCACTGAACACATTTTCAGCCATTTAATTAAGATCACAACACGGATTTGTTCTTATAAACAGTTGCCACGGTTACTTGCATCGCATTCGGAAGGATGGCGGTTCGAATCCCCGTCCAACCCTCCAGATTTGGGTTTTCCATGGTTTCCCCAAATCACTTCGGATGAAGGCCGGGATGGTTCATTCAAAAGACCATGGTGAGATTCCTTTCCGTTCCTTGATCCGTTCCTTTCCAGCGTCTAATGACGAGACATACAGGGAAATAAACTAAATTATATTAGCTGCAATGTCACAATTGAAGGTTATCGGGACGCTCTCACGATTCTGGGAGATTTTGCTTTAATATGCCGAGGTGTCACTGAAAAGTAGACGCAATATTTATAAAGTAAACGGTTTGAATTGGCGGCTGCGTCGATCTGGTGGTGCGGACAATCGGGATTCGATATCCGACGAGGATAAGATTTTTCTTAAAGTTCAACGTCCGGAACGGCTCCCCAGACCAATTCAACGTTTCATCCAATGAGTACCACGGAGGAAATTACGCGATAAGGTAAAAAAAAATGGATGGAACATGGCGCTGACGCTCTCACATCCATTGATTGCCAATGATCGAAAGGGGTTTGCGGAGCTCTACCTCCGTGAATCCTACAGGAAACAACAGTGAGCCGAGAGACTTTACCTGCCTAACGATATGAATAGCAGATGACAGATTATTTGAATTTAGTGCGCTAATCTGTGAGAGCAGTGACTGAGTGCACAACGAAGGCAAACTTAATGTTCTCGTTGATGGGTAACGTTTCTACTGATGATAACACTGTAGTGTTGTTTCTGGAGTTTATAGTTCTCACAAATATCTAAATGAGTTTATTCTTCTTCCTTGCTATTGCAGGGACGACTTTTTTTCCCCTTTCTTTCAGGATGCGACATGTTGCGATTTGGGCAACTTATCGGCGAGGCCGACGTCTCCCTGGGAGTAAACTTGTATTGCCATCTGTCTGCGAAACATATAACTATGTTCTGTGTGCGTGTGTGTGTGTGTGTGTGTGTGTGTGTGTGTGTGTGTGTGTGTGAGTGTGTGTTTTTTTTTTTTTTTTGCGCAATTTGTTGTTATGAGGAAGACATTGGGGGCTGTCCGGGCATTCACCTTGAGATCTGCGGATAAAACCGCCAAAACCACAATAAGGACGGTCGATATGCGGGGACCAGGACTCGATTGTGCCCCGTAGTACTAGTGTGCGGTGCCTTAACACACTGAGCCACACTCGCGGGTCAAATATATGAATGAGTGATACTTAAAAATCATACTTCAGCAAATAAGGTGTTTAAAAAATCATAGGTGTCACTGGATGGAGAATTTCATTAATCTGGTAATGGACCTTGTGTAAAATAAGATTAAAAAAATGTTTAAAACTTTTCTGAGACCAACAGTAATGTTTTCATTTAAAATTATCTTGTGTTCGATTTACGTATACCATCTGAAAGTCAGTTTTAAAAATTCATAATCAATTCCACTTAAAAATAATTTATTTAAATTTCTTAAAAGTATTGATTTTTAGTGAATTCAGTTTAGTACAAAACTAAGAAAACCAGAAGTAGTACAGCTACGTACTAACATACACTAAGAATAATCTCTGAAGGAAAACTAAAATCAAACATTATAACATAGTAATAAAGCCAGAGAGACTCTACTCCTCAGAATGAAAGCTGGTGAAATGGTAGTGATAGAAAAAAAACGAAAATCATGACGATAACCTGTGGTCCATTGAAAAAGGAAAATGGAAACTTTCAGCATCGGATAAATTAAAATCTATACAAGGAGGAAGAAAATTAAATGGTGTAACACAAGGTCAGAAACAGTTATATTGGTAACATAATGAGGTTGGATATCGGCAGACCTACAAAAAGAGTTTTCAACCATGAGTACAAGAGTAAGACTGGCAACCAGTCGAGCCAACGAATAAAGAAATATAAGATAGAGATCGAAAAAACAGTTGATATAACACAAGATAGAGCAACTATCAGAAGATTGACACAAAATTTCAAGAGTTTTCAGAACATTTAGAACCAAGAAAGGAGGAAACAGCAAAGTGAAAAGACGAAGGATTATTGGAAGTCAAGAAGCATGGAGATAAAATTAAAGAATTACTCTTCTTGTACTTAAATGGCCAAAATCGAAGATAAGACAGAAGTTGTACAAGGAAACCTCGGTGCACGAGAGTAACTATCACTCGAAGATGTTAGTATTTTAGTTTCTGCCACAGCAGAGACGTACTGTATGTACCAGTAAATACCTAGTCATTCCTCGGGTAGGAGGCTGCTGTTACAGAAGAGGGCGAGGTTATACCATTAACTCTGAGTTCACACAGGTCGGGGGAAGTGAAACCTCTGCGGACAGATAAAGAGGTTGCTTGCATTAGCAGCGTAATAAAAATGGTCCCAGCATACGGCCCTGCGGCCGGGAAAGTGAAATGTTAAACAGCGGGGGAGCCCCTTACCACTGTATAGCGCCGTCCTCAGTTACTGCTTCCCCAATGTAACATGACGCGCTGTCGCCACGTTACAAGGTGCATTTTTATTATATATGTCATAATGTTGGAGTAATTTACAATAAATCTTGGGCGACTACCTAAATAGATTTTTGTTGTAATTTTATAAACTACGCAAGATTCCAAGTGATGACTGTAATGAAATGGTGAACATACAGTGTATCTTGGTAAAGCGAATATTAAAGAGTTATTGAGCTGCGTAGGCTTGAAGCTAATCGTGGTCTTCCCGAACCATGGCGACAGGACGTCGCGGATCTGGGGTTTTGCCGGCCCACACATTCTGCTCCCTGGGGATGGGTGGTCAACAGGGTCGCTCACCTGGCGGGAAATGCCTGCTGCCCGACACCCGAATGTGCTCTCACCCCGGTGAACTTAGCCGAATATGTCAGACCTCTGTGATATGAGCGGGGCGAATCAGATATCGGAGATATCACGTGGCATTAGGTGCCGACCTGAAGATCCAATTCAAATGAGCGTATAACTTAAAATCCTGGGAATTTCTGTTATATGTGAGCTTCGAGACTACAAAGGGGCGGAGCAAGAAGTTTCCTCGTGGACCGAAGAGCGAGGAGCTGGAAATTCTACCTGCGATTCTAGTCGAGTCTAGTCTGAGGTGGACTTGGAAAGTTGGCTTCTCTCGCCAACTGCCGTTGTACGATTTCTGGCTGCCAGCTTGCCTTGCTGGAGCAGGCTTATCACGGCGACACCTCCAGTAATGCGATGATGCGCATTAACAGACAGGACGTGTCTGTAGCCGCCGTGTGAGATAATCTCACATACCGTGGGTCATCTCCGGTCACCGCAGACATCAGACTCAGAACTACAATGGTAACTTGTTACGACCAAGCCATCTGATTGTGCATTCCGTGAAACAGAACCCTTAAACCACTTTGAGAGGATAGATCCCCTGAGCTAGCGGCATAATTTGCCAGAACTAGTTATTTTCGAATGATATTTTGTTCATTCTGGCGCCCATGATTTTCTTTTTGACTGTAAAGTAACAGTATTATGATACCTTTGTATGAGGTCGTCATAACTTATATTTTTCATTGTTTCCAATTGTCATTATTTTTTGCATTTTGATTCTGAGATATATTTAAAAGTAAATATATAATTGTTTGCTTGCTCATGACGGCTAATTGTACCTCTGAGCGTTGCTTTATGATTTTGCCAATTTGTGTTAATGTTAACGGTAAATTCGCTCAGACTTATAATCGCCAATGATAAGAAAATAAATGTCATATTGTGATAATTTTTCCTAAATTCCAACTAACATCGAGATTCTTTCAAAATTAATAAATTTTTACTCCTTCATAAAAATTGCAATTAAAAATCCACAATTATTAATCATAAAGGTATGAAAGATAATTGTAACGTAGTTTGCCCACCAAGGCACCCACTACACCAACTAGCTGTAATTTGTTCACTGTTATTCGAACATTCCTTTTTGAAGATAAGATTTTTGAAACTGAAATTCCTAATAAGAAAATCATAGAACAGTACTAATCATAGATCACCCCGAACTGGCTGCTCAAGGTCATATTCCTCTGACCCAGACCATCTCCTCACCTACACATCCATCTAACTATCCAAAATGACCGCTGTGTCCATGCAAACGTCTTTTAACCCTCCCCTCAGCATATTGGGGTATGGGTAGTGGAGTATGGATGGAGCAAACAGATCTCGATGTTCGTCAGAATAAAAATGGGATTACCTCCAATCAGTACGGGTTGAGAGAAGGCAAATCAACATGGACGCTTAAAACAAACTGATGGTGTTAAGCAATGCAATTTACGGTAGCGAAACATTGGAGTGCCGGAAAGAAGGAAAATTGAAGCATTTGAAATGTGATGCTACAGAAGAATTCTGAAAATTAAGTGAACAGACAAAGTAAGAAATGAACGAATTGTGAAAATGATGGGTGAGGAAAGAAGTTTATGGAAGAAGCTTACAGAAAGAAGAGACATGTTGGATTGGTTAATTTGCTGGTGGAGGGAACGGTCGAAGGTAAGAACTGTAGAGGAAGACAGAAATTACAATATATGAAGCAGATAATTGAGGACGTGGGTTATAAAGAATATGTAGAGATGGAGAGATTAGCACAAGATAGGAAAGGATGGAGGATTACATCAAGCCTGTCGAAAGACTGACGACAGCAAAAAATAAAATAAAAAAATAAAACAAAAAATAATAAAAAAATGCTGAAATTATGAAACGGGCATTTTTGTAATCATTACCAGTACATTCGATAATTACTTGTGGTCTGCGTTGTTTGAAAGAGAAAGCTCATCAGTTCACAAAACAGTTGAAGGGATTATGGCACAAATTGACATTTAAAATTGTGGTCCCCAAACACGTTCGTATACAAAAAGACTGACAAAATATTATCCCACAGGGATCAAAGTGAGGACCAGTCTATGTAGATTATGGTTCGGAACCATCCATGAACGTATTGCAACAAACAACAGGACTGCTGGATTTGGTACATTCAGACTTACGAATACTTTCAAAAACCACGCCAATTCATCTCTTCCGAACTTTACTATGAAGATATATCAGTCTACAACCGAATATTAAGAGGTAAGAAAGGCACTTTAACTTTTATTTATCGCATGGCTAAGCAACTAATACAAATAAATATATACAAGTACAAGAACGCTCACAAATTGATATCCAATTGTTGCATATATGCTAAGACGGTAGTGTTAGCACTGAAAACATCTAGAGATAGTCCATCATACTTTCTTAGAGGGTATTCCTTGATTATGTACTCCACAGTCTGGGAAGGAGCACCGCAGTCACAGAAAGGAGAATCCTGAAGTCCCAAGTTATAGAGCATGGCGTTACACTTGGCGTGACCTGTTCTCAGGCGATTTAAATTGACTCACTGTTCTCATCAGACAAAATCCCAGAAGTCCAGTTGTAGGATCTTCAATATCTAGATCTTTATAGATGCACAGTTTCAGCTTTGTCGCTATTTTTCCTTGATAATGAAGTCAGATATGTCATGCCATACTGGATTTCTGGATTTAAGACTAGTGAGAGGTAGGCCATTAAGGGCCTTGTGGATTTGGAGATCCTGTGGATGGTCAGGATGGTGTAACTTTATCCACTCTCGTGCCGTTGCTTCTTGAAGCCTTATGGCCCATTCACACTAGCGGTCAAGTCAGCTCAGCTCAGCTCACAATCCAGGATAGTATTCATACTAGCGGTCAGCTCAGCTCAGGTCAGGTCAGATCAAGTAGTAGACGAGGCCATTTCATTTCAGTTGCTCATAGTGAACAATGCCGTTTTCTACCCCAACGTCAATTAAATCCCTATGATTTTGGATCAAGAGCCTAAAATTACGTCAAGATAAAAAAGAGGATGGTTCTGGGTGCATCCAGAGTTTCAAGTGAAAACAGATCAAGAGAAAAAAATAATGCTAACTACCGGCTATGCCGTGAGAGACTAGTGATGGGAAATGCTTTTGATATTTTAGATTTCAAATTTATTTTAGAAAAATTAATTCTGCTCCAGGATTAATTGATAACATAATTTTAGCAAGATGTATTTTCGACAATTATTTACGGAAGGATAAAATTTCATGCCATGTACAAAGTGAATTTCAGGATGAGCGAGAGAAATCCTACAAATATTCTTTGTTTATGTGCCAACGCTGGTACAGAAGCATTTGATTCTAAAAATATATTCACAATATTTTTTAAAAAAAATTCGGAAACAGGATCTGTATCTTGATAGTACTAAAATGTGTAATAATATTTGAATTTATATTAAAGTTTGCCGACTTTATAATAAACAGAAATAACATACCGTCAAAACATTTATTTTTTTATTTATTACTCTTTTTTTATTGCATACGAGCAGTGTTTTCAGATGTTCGCCGCCCATTTGATCTAACCCAGTGTTTCCCAACGTGGGGCCCACGCCCCACAGGGGGGCAATTTGGTTTTTTTAGGGGGGCAAATTAGAAATTGACTTGATACGACTTAACCGCTTTCTTTTCGGGTTATTTAAATGCAATGCTAGATATAGGTGCAATGGCATGGCTTTGTGAAGAAACTAAAATCAAATACCCAAATGCAACAGAATGTGCAAGAAAACTTCTATTACCTTTTCCATCTTCATATTTAGCCGAATCTGGATTTAGTGCAGTAAATGATTTACTGATAAAAAAAAAGAAAAGAAATCGACTGGATATAACACAACGTGGAGACTTGAGATTAAAGCTTACTAAATTGTAGCCTAATATAAAATCTTTATGAAGCAAGCGTCAAGCGCAAGGATCACACTAAATTGCCATAATAAATCTTTATTAAAAATCTTTTGAATTTTATTATTTCATTATATGTTTTTTAATTTTACTTACTGTGTTTTATGACAATATTGAAGTGTTTTCTTTCAAAATCCATCCTATATGAGTTTCTTTAATAACAAATATTTTTTTTAATTAAAAATTATGCATGGAGGGCAAAAAAAAAAAAAAAATGTTAAAAGTGGGACATGACCCAAAAAAGGTTGGGAAACACTGATCTAACCTGACCCGACCGTTGCTCGTTCACACTAGCGGTCAGTTCAGCTCAGCTCAGGTCTTGACCGTTGTTGATCGGTGGCGGCGCGATCTTCAGTTTCAGCTGCCTTGCCCTGACCTGAGCGTACCATCGGATTACGTGTATAGCGATTTTTGACCTGAGCTGAGCTGACCGCTAGTGTGAATGGGTCTTTACGAGTGTGGCAGTTTGGGTAGAGATAGCTGAGTCATCAGCGTAGCATGAAGCGGTTTGGTGGCTGAGTGGTTAAGGCGTCTGAATGGAGATCTGAAGGTCCTCGATTCGAATCCCTGTGTCGGTGATGAATTTCATGGGCCCTTAACCTGACATTCACCTCTGGCACAGCTTGCTGTATCATTCCATACGGCAGAACGCTTCTTTGGTTCTGGTTCCACTTTACATTGTAGACTCTATATGCCTGGTAGAATTACTGGGTGAGGTTAAGGCGGCTACGACAGGGGCAGATTGCGCAGCCAATAAAAACGGTGTCAAAAGGTCATTACGATCACACGCAATTATTATCATAGCGTACCAGAATTTGTTGCCGACTGTTTCAGGAATGTCACTAGTGCCAATAATTGTATGGACTGTGTTGCTTGAACGAAGCACTGCTCTACACTAAATCCGAAGAGTGGGGTCCCAATCGGAACATTCAGGTCGGTACCGCGGTTCCCTCACGTACTGTCAGCCCAACTGACGGCTCCGGACGATGTAATCTATTAAAACAATTCCCCGCGGGGATTCATTACTCCACGTCGGGCGCGGAGGCGTTTATTCGTCGGAGTCGCTGATTAAAAGCACTCCTCGAAGATTGCGCTGCACCGGGCGCATGAAAAATATGTACAGCGAGCGGGCGCTCATTCCAGCTCACTAATAATAAATTAAAACGCGAGCCAAGTCGCCGCCGGCGGGTGAAGTTCCGACGAAAAGGAGAAAACCGGGGGGGGAAAAAAGAAAAAACGAAACTCTTTCCTATCGATTCCTGTCCGGCGCACGAACTCGTAATTAATTCACGGACATTAAAAAACAAGAAAGGGAAAAGAAAAGGACGAAGATAGTTTGGCTGAGGAGGGGGGAGGGGATAGTTCCAGGAAATTCCTCCCCCATCTCAGTCTCCGACTACGGAGTCTTTTATAAATTGTTGGCAATTAAAATTCACCGCAGTTTGTGATTAAAAGGGAGCATATCTTTGCCTCTCCTGCTGTGGGTAGTTGTGACGGTTCGTTAGGCAGGGTGTTAAGGGTGAAGCAGTGAGTAAACGCCTTGGCAGAAAACCGGGATGCTGCTCCTTGTTTATATCTCACGAATGTGGTGTGTGGGAAATATTAAGTCTCTTGCGCCAAGATGCGTGGTAGTCGCACGTATCAGAAATGCCTGCAAGATGTCTCAAAGTAGGGTTATACAACGGGATCGGAAATAAATATTACGAGTAGGACCTACGGCTTTAAATCCACATAGGTAGCATTTTATACTATGTTATGTAAGATACACATTAGCTTGTGTGTTACTATATTTTGTACGTCGCGTTGTCTTAGGTCGGGGGTCCCCAAACTTTTTACCCCATCGATCTCTTGATACGATATTTGCCTTTTCACCGACCCCCACAAGTATTTAATAAAAACATTAAATTATTTTTGGCATTTCTGATGCTAAGCAATAAGGAGGCCTGCATAACAAATCAACGAAATAATTTATAAAATCCACCCAATAAAATTAACAGAAAAACGAGATACTTTCACTATTATAATAATCTCAAAAAAATAGGAACAAATCTACGGATAGATGGAATAATTTCAAATAAGACCTGCCAAAAATAATATATGGTTGTTGCACCGTTTTAACTTGTCACATAGCGATAAATCCTCCTTCCTAAGGCACTCTTCTGATGAGTCTCTGCAACTATCACCTCTTGACAACCACCTTACCTCAGTGAGCAAAAGTAATTTGTTGAAAGTTTCATCATTTACTTCACATGACTTCGCAAACAGACTGCAATTGAGAGGATGAGTTTAATTTTACTTATTTACCTGACTTTTAGTAGAGGATTCCTATTTTTTTCTGTAGGGTTTAATTGATCCTCTTTAGTATTAATCGACCCCCTTTCGGCCCCCCTGTATTAATCGACTCCGGGAGATCTCTTATCGACCCCAATGGGTCGGTATCGACCACTTTGGGGACCCCTGTCTTAGGTCATTGCGGCACCTTGACATTGTCACGTGTCCCGTAGTTGGAAGAAATTTTCACCATCAGGACTTGGCCGGCAGGGTAGGAGAGGTGAAAGTGCACGATTTATAATCACTGGATTGTGCACCAAAGTCCAAGGTTAAATACCAAACCTCTCCGCAGTGCGTATAGAGTCTGGGTATAAGGCACTATTGGCGTTCATTCCATTTTTTCTCTCGTTACAGTCGCTATTTGCACAGGATTGAATCAAATTTGGGATAGGGCTGTGGAGAATGGAAGGGCTCACCATGATTAAAACCAGTTGTTCTAAAAGTTTATCCTGTGTTGCCATCTGTCAGCGAAACATGTAACTTGTGGTCTGTATGATAAGTGTATTTTAATTTGATAAATTTGGGGACAGTGAGTGGAAACTGTTGGAGCATTTGCAGAAGGTATTGTGGGAAAACGCCCGAAAACCGCGGTCAGGATGGTTCGTTCTTTGAGCTTAACTAGTTTGGTCTCAGGAGAGATGATTTTGCTAAAAAATGAAATCTGCTTCTGACAAATCGCAACCCCCAGCTAAAGTGCGTCGTAATGTGACCGTGCCGATTCCTGATGCAGACAGAAGAAGGAGCGAGGTAAGAAATGTTATTGCCGTACAAAACTGGAACTAAATGTGGAATATTGCTGACACTATATTTAGGTTATTTAGGCACTTGACGTTGTTTTTATACTTAGGAGAAGTCTCCAAATTTTTTCACTTCTTTGTTTGTTCGTTACAGAACTGAATTTGACCTTTGTTCTACAGGGATTTTTTTATTTTATTAGGTACACCTGTAGCAAAACTGTGCTACTAATAGGTGCCAGTGAAAACAAAAATGATTTGTTTGTAATTCGAAATGCCACCATAATAAATCGTGGTCGAATAAATAAAAGATTAATTGTTTTATATGAAGAAAAATTTTATAAGAATAACAAATAAGTTCTTCTTTAATTTTTATTTTCATTATTTTATTCCAATTTTCGTAAATATTTTCGAAAGATTGCCTTCAAAAGTGCCTGGCTTTAAATCAGTATGGCCTAGGCCGAACTAGTTAATCCTTATGTATTCAAGCCAAACTAGATTGTGCTGGGGTAGACTAGTATATCCTGACAGGCGTAGGATAATCCGGTTTGGCCTAACGCGATGTTATGATGAGTGAGCATTCGAAATTGGGATGATTCCACATGCAATACAGAAAAGAAGGCTGCGTGGACGTCTGTTGCGCTATGCAGACGAGCACAAAGGGAGCTTCGCATGAAAAATACTTTGCGTCGTGGAACCCCCGCAGGAGCTGCTTCTGCGGACGGCGGAGAAAGTGTCTTCATTTCTGCGACAGAAGACGCGGCGCCGCCACGGTGACTGAGTGAGCGAGCGACTGGGGGATGACAAAGTGGGCCTCACGGGGGGTGCAAAGTGAAAAGCGCGGCGTCCTCGCAACCCCTTAACTCGAAAAAAGAAAACCGACGAGCGCACTGGGGAAAAAAAATAAAAATAAAAAAATTGCCCGTGCGCGTGTGTGTGTGAGAGAGAGAGGGGTGGGAGAAAACACTTCGTCGCAGATTCTTGGCGTTCGGGTGGGGGTGGGGGTGGTTTGCGGGGGGGAGGGAGGGTAAGAAATGAAAAATGAGCCGTAGGTAGCGACGAAGTGGAAGAGACGAGATTTTGAAGAATGGGAAATCTCTAGAAAACGTAGAGGGTGGGTCGGTTTGACTGAGGGTGGATGGAGACGGCAGCAGAGGGAAGCAGAGACGTGTGGTTGCCGCGGACTTTGGTCAGCGAGGTCAAAGGTCGCAGACATCGTTTGTCAGCGGGGAGTCGAGTCGGATTAGACAAGGAAGAACTCCTGGTATAACAAATGGTAGCTCAGTCCAGAATGTGGATTTTATCTTCGGAGCTGAAAGGAACACGAGAAGGTGAGTGAACCAAATAGGAGATATAATAAGTCATGTTAAGAACAGCCAAGTTTGGAAAAGAAATCCTGAGATTCGGACAACTACAAATAAACTTGTTTCCTTTTACGAGAAGTAACGAAAATTGACCCCCATGTATGCTTGTCATGCAAGGATTACCAAATTTAGAATATTATAATGTAACCGTTTGCTGATACTGATACTGATCGACTTTGTGATCATTAGAGTTTAGGAAGGATAATGGACTAAGAATGTAGTTCGGCATTAGCCTCTCGAAGGTAACTTCCAGACATTCGCTAAGCCTAGAGTGATTTTGTGAAAACTTGGAAATCGGGATTTAGGATTTATAGGTTCGGGAATCAAACATGCATAATTTACCTAACAATATATCTCACAACTTGCGTTTATTTTGTTTTCGCCATTGGATGTATAATGGCAGATTGAATAGTTTTTTACCATATTTATTGGTAAACCAAGAAACATGGATCATCCCGCGGTACTGATATAATGAAAGCAAATCTCATAAAAATTCTTTACCCCAAGGGGATTTGAATATGTGACTCAGTTTTTTTAGGATACGACCTTAACCACTGAGCTATTAAACCACCCACTATATCTCCTTTATGAATGGTAGTTACAGGTGACAATAACGAACTAAAACAAATATAATAAATTGCGTAAGACTAATGTAACAGTAATTATGTTTTAAACGTTTTTTTATTTATGGCTTTACGCCTCGTCGACATCAAGGTCATTAGAGGCGTGATGGGACTGGGGACATTGAATGGGAAGGAATTCGGCCAAGGCCGTTAGCAGGAACTATCCCGGAATTAGCTTGGAGTGATTTGGGGAAACCATGGAAAATCAAAATCTGGAATCCCGGAAGGGGATTCGAACCGGCGTCCTCCCTAATACGATGCCGAGTGCTAACCGCTCACCCACCACGCTCGGTTTCACCTTTGGGATGATCGTCCTATAAGAGGATGTCTTCACACTAATCACCCCTTCAATATGGTAATGTAAAAGAGATTTCCAAAATCTTTGCATCAATTTAGGTTCGAACATCGACAATGAAGGAAAGAGAGATAAGCTGATGTATGGAGCCCTAAATGGAATTCGTTAAATACGAATAATGATAATGTAGAATGTACATCTTCTTCTTCTCTACCATTTCCCAACATTAGTTGTCGGTTGACATTGATGAGTATTACTCATTTTTGGCATGGTCAAATTTGGAGCTTAGGTCTTATGGCCACACGCCCTTGCAGACACCACGAATTTTGTACCTACTGTAGGTACCTAGGTAGTACTAAGTACTAACTGGGGAAGTGAAATTTTGCCATATCTCTGTGAAATGTGTAACTATGTTCGGAGTGTGAAAAGTGTATTTTTGTTTGTAAAATGTGTAATTTATGAGGCCGTAATTGGGGACCGTCCGGGCATTCACCTTGATGGCTGCGAAAGACTGTCCGAAACCTGCAATCAGGACGGCTGTTTGCGTGCTACTGTAATGAGCATCTATGCAGAGTGTTTGAAGGACTGTGAAACCAACACTGCGCGACAAGGTGGCGGACGTCCACGTCTCATCACAGAAAGTGGAGGTCGGAGACTTTTCAGAGCGGTGATCTGTGGCAGATCTGACAGCACAGCGTGCTCCGAAACACTTGTGCCTGCACCAACATTGTACAAGTGAGAAAGTCAGATATCTATAGAAATGAATTATCTACTGCAATAGATGGGGCACGTATGTAAAAGTTGTGTTGATTTTAGTAATACTAGTTTAAGCCCATGGCGGTGTTTTAGGTATAGTCATGGATTTAGAATAGTTCAGGTTTTTTGGGTCAAGGGTCATGATAGGTTTACCTGATCTGACTAAAATACGAACATGACCTGTGTTTCACACATAAGATTTACTCTGAAATATTCAAGCAGAATCTCTTGAGTTTGAAGGGACTTAGAAATATTAATAAATGTATTAATCACAGACAGAGACGATCTCGCTAAATACATAAAGATTGCAGAGTAAATAAAGTGACCCAGCTACAGCGAACACGCCACAAGCCACTATTAAAAAATCACCACCAGTTTTACTTTTAATGGAATTAACATCAAATTTGATGCAACTCAACTCTGATGTAATTCAAGTTTAATGTAACTCAAGTCTGATGTAACTCAATTCTGAAGTAATTCAAACTTAATGTAACTCAAGTCTGATGTAACTCAAGTCTGATGTAACTCAAGTCTGATGTAACTCAATTCTGATGTAACTCAATTCTGATGTAACTCAATTCTGATATAACTCAATTCTGATATAACTCAATTCTGATGTAACTCAAGTCTTACATAACTCAAATCTGTTTTAACTCAAGTCTGACGAAACACAGATCTGATGTAACTTTAGTCTGTCGAAACTGAAGTCTGATGTAACTCAAGTCTGATGTAACTCAAGTCTGATGCAACTCAAGTCTGATGCAACTCAAGACTGATGTAACTTATGTCCTATGTACGACATCTAATGTCGTCCGAGCTGCATTACAGTAGAGACTTAAAAATGGCAACGACGAGAAGGACTTTATTGAATTATGAAGTACAATTTTATTCCCTGTTTTTTCAGCCGTAAAGGTTTATAATTTTTTCTTTAATAATGAAGTGCTACGATAAGCGAGCTTAATAAATGTATTCTGGAAATTCATTTCATAACAGTTCGTTAACTATTAAATCGTGTACATAGCCTCGAATTTCTAGTAACATCTATGATCGCTTTAAATTTTCTGCAAGCGAAGGCTATCATGCGACGTCACATTGCACCAACTAAGGCGAGTAAGTGAGCTTACGAAATTGTAGTATAGAAGATATGAGAAGCTGCGAAATAATAGTGAGTTAAAGCGAAACTTGGATAGCTAGTACTTGTCGAATGATTAACGGTTCTCGGCGTAAGAAAACAAGAAACAAGACAAGGTGGTGAATATATTTGTTACCACGTGATAAGAGGAAAAATCGACGATATTTGCAAATTCAAAAGTAACTTCCAAAGAGAAGCTAGCATTATGGAAAAAACATTCATGCTTCCGAAATGAT
>CM061918.1:82187727-82291537 GCA_031002005.1 Vandiemenella viatica
AAATTCCTCATCCTATACAGAGTTACACGTAATGTAGAGTTACCATGGTAGCGGGACTTTCACAAACACGCCGGAAGACAGAGACAAAAAACAACAACAACAACTATAACTACAACTACAACTACAACAACTACAACAACTACGACAACTACAACAACTACAACTACAACAACTACAACAACTACTACAACAACAACTACCACAACTACAACAACTACTACTACTACAACAACTACAACAACAACTACAACAACAACTACAACAAAAAGTACAACAACTACAACAACTACTACAACTACTACCACTACTTACGGCAGTGACGTTCAATGCCTGCCTCGAAGATCGACTGGCTGGTACACAGTTTGCAACGTCGACCGGGATTTATCACAGAGGGCTGCATCTAGGCGTAACACGTCCATAATTTTGCCGTGGTGTTCTGGAGGAGTCACGGCTGTCAGTTGGCCCAGGAATTCTTGTAGAGTGGTTTGCTGACCGTCATTCTTGGGTCGCAGCTCTTTATCCTCGATTCTCGGCAAGAATGAGGTCTCTTCAATCACATGCCAAATTGTGGTCTGGGGTCATCTTTGCTCTTCCAAGAACCTCCCTTAATTTTCTCACCAATATCTTTCAACGCTTCATCACCAATATAGGCCCTGTACATTCCCATGACTCTCTTCACCCTCCTTCTATCCTCCAATGGATCCCACTCTAGCTCCTTTATCATGTCAGTTACAGACAGTGTTTTGCGGTAATTTCCAAAGACAAATCTGGCAGCCCTTCTCTGTACTTCCTCCATCTCCTGTATTTGATATCCAAAATGTGGGTCCCATATACACTACCATATTCCACCAGTGGTCTAACCAGAGTTTTGTACCCCAATTCCCTGATACCCATATTTTCCTAGTGCAAACCCTCATTACTCTTTCCAACAGGTGAAGGACTTTGAACCCTTTCCCTACTACCGTCCAATGTGTCCTGCCCAGTTAAGTCTGCTATCAAATGTTATGCCGAGGTATTTACATTTCGAATCTTCAATAAGTAGCTCCTTCCCCACTTTATAATCATAATCAATCTTTAGCTTTTTATCTGTGTATCCTAATAAATTGGCTCTTCTATGTATTTGTCTTCATCCCATGTTGACGTACCCAACTAGTTATCCTATCTAGATCACCCTGCAGTTGTTACCAGTTTTCTATTGTTTTGATCCTTTTATATAGCATTATGTCATCTGCAAACAATCTAACCTCTGACAGTAAACCATTAACACAATCATTCATTAGAATAATGAATAGCAATGGTCCCAATATACTACGCTGTAGAACTCCTACGTTGGTTCCTACTTCTTTTGATACTGCATTTCCTACACTTACTTTTGGTTTTCTACCTTTCAGGAATTCTTCTACCCAGAAAATCACTTTTTTATGAACTCCAATATTTTTTACCTTATTTAGCACCATTTATGGCTCACTCTGTCAAAGACCTTTGAAAGATCTAGTGTTACACTAGCAACTTCACTTCCCCTGTCCATTTCATCAGAAATATCTTGCGTATAGACTACTAACTGAGATTCACATGAATATCCTTGTCTGAAGCAATGTTACCGACTTTAAAACCAATTACATTCCTCACAGACACGTCTTATACGGATGCAAATTAATCTCTCCATTAATTTACCTACCCCCGACGTCAAGCTGATTGGTCTACAGTTTTCAACCCTATTTGTAACCCCTCCTTTATGGACCGGAACTACTATCGCACTTTTCCACTCATCTGGTAAAAAACAAGTACCCACGCTCAATTTAAATAATATTTCAGGATAAGGTAGAATGGCCCATCCTACTACTTTAAGACATGTGTAGTAATATTATCCACATCAGCCCTTTTATGGTATTTTAGATTCCTTAGTTCCTTCACGATATCTTCATATTTAATTTAAAAATTTCTAACTGTGCAGATATCCTAATTTTCTGATATAACCCCTACCGTTCCTGAATTTTTGTCCCTATTTGTCAACTGAAATAGATACATCACGTAGTAAAACACATACAACGCCTTACCAAACAAATAGAAATGATGAAATATTTCCCTAATAGAAACAAAATATCCCAATAGCTCCTAACTCTAGTAAACACACACAGTTTATCGATATCTCTGTAATATGTGGTGCTGCTACCTAACGACGTCAACGAAGCTCAGCTGCTTGACTATGAACTATTGCTTACCCATGACTTTGATTGCTCATAATTTTACCATTTGTGGTTTTATTATAAATATATCTGTGATATATGGTGCTGCTATCTAGTGGTAGTGTGACTACTCCTTATCAACGCCAGCGAAGCCTAGGATCTTGACTCTGAACTATTGCATACCCGTGAAGTTGATTGTTCATAATTATGCCATTTACGGGTCGAATTTTGAAAAATTTCTTCTTTAATTAATGATGTTACGGAATCGGAAAAACTTAATCATCGAATTAATATCTTATTTACGGAATCTTGGTTAAATAAGAATGGAAAAAATGGCTTATTAAAGTATCGCCTTTTCAGAAAACTTTAATTTCAACTGCGATACGGCACCCGCAGTCCTGTGGCAATAATTCCCCATCCCCACCTACCCATGTCAAGATTTTTCACCACCTACCTTCGGCCGCCCATTTTAATTACAACTTTAAAAATCCTTCAGTGTTTTTGGTAGATTGCCCATTATTTACCTTAGGGAGCGTCCATAAACTACGTTTTAGGTCTGGGAGGGGGGGGGAGGGGTTTGCTGGGAAGCTACGCTGGGCTACGTGGAGGGAGGGGGATGCAGAGCCAGGCCACGTAGCTTCTCATTTATATTATTTGTCACAGTTAAAATGAGGTACAGAACGCACAACAGCATGTGAATAATATTTTTGTCGTTTAATTATCACCGTATGTAATTTACGATAGTCTGGTGAGAGAAAACAGTACAAAATGTCTTCTGAAATCAATAGAGAGAAGAAAAAAGCTACGGGAGGTTGGGGGGGATGGGGAGTAGATGCAAAAGCCACTTTGGGCTACGTGGGCCGGGGGGTGGGGGGGGAGGTATTCACAGGAGGCCAAAATGTAGCTACGTGGTTTATGGACGCTCCCTTATTCACAAAAGAAAATTTTCCCACTCCTTTTTGCCTGAATTTAAGTTCCAGTTTATAAGTTCGGTCAAATCTTCCCTTCTATGTAGAACTACTAATAATTCTTCTACAGTAGAACTCCAGTTATACGAATCAATTGGGACCGGACCCCATTCGGATAATCAAAAATTCGGATAATTGGATTTTTTCCGAAAAAGTGTCTATTTTAATTAATTACTGTATATATGCTGATAATTGAGGACGTGGGTTGTAAGGGGTATGTAGAAATGAAGAGGTTAGCACAGTATAGGAAGGGATGGAGGATTGCATCAAACCAGTCTAAATACTGACGACAGCAAAAATATATATATATATATATATATATATATATTTTGAAAATGGGAGAAGAAACTATATTTAAACAAAAAGATATTTTAATTTATTAAATGAAAAGGCAACACTTTTACATGTTAAGCATAGTTACAAGTGCTGTACATTAGTACAGTATGTATGTACCGTACTGTAGATAAAAGTCATTGCTTGCTGAACATCTCGGTCAAAGTAAGCTGTTTGACTGTATTCATCTGTTTTCTGGAAGCAAAGTCGTGCATCCGCTTGACAGTGAGAAGTTTCGTGTGGTGTGTAGGCAGAATCATTATTTTTTGAATCGCATTTCGTTTCCGGTTTAGTTAAAAAATTGATTCCGGTAATCAGCGATTCGGATAATCGGAGTTCAGATAATTGAAGTTCTACTGTACTAGTATCCGTCCTTGCATCATCCCGATTGTAAGACCTGAAAAAAACCAAACACTCTCTTCACCGGCCTTCAGTCTTCCAGTGACTCCCAACCCAGCCCTTTCAGCGTATCAGTTGCTGATTGCATTCTGTGGTAAATTCCGCAGACAAATTTACCAAATTCTCACACCACCATATTCAAGCAGTAGACTGACCAAAGTTTTGTAATCCAATTCTCTCACTTGCCTTGTATATCCCCTCATCACTCTCTCCAATAAACGAAGGATTTTGAAACCTCTTCCTACCATCTGCGCAATATGTCCTGTCCAATTGAGTTTTCTATAAAAATTGTGTGAAGATATTGAATGTGAAGATATTAAAAAAGCAATTTCTTCTCTTGCCTACAACCATCGAAAATCTTTTCTTTTTTATCCGTGTACCTTACTGCAATTTAGTTTCATTCCATGTTAACTACCCTGCTAGATAATCTGTTCAGATCTTCCTGTAGCTATTCACTGTCCTCTCCTGTTTTAATCCTTTTGCATAACTTATATCATCTACAAACAATCTAACTTCTGATTTCAACCTATCAATCGATAGAACAATGAACAGTAATGGTCCTAATACAGTACCCTTAGGGACTCCTGTATTAACTTCTACCTCTTTTGATACTTCGTTTCCCTTCCTTTTTTTTCTACCACTTAGGAATTCCTCCATCCAGCAAGTCACTTTTTGATCAATTCCATATGGCAAATCTCGCAGCTCACTCTTTTCAGCCTGCTTCTGCTACAAACAACCGAGAACTTCTTCCATTCACATAGGTGAACTAAGTGTGCGTGAGACAGGTGATACCAATAGACAAGTGGTAGAGACGGTCGTACACAGGAAGCTCAACCCATCAATACAATAGTTCAGTACAGCAATTAAAAGCGATGGTCCCAATACACTCCCCTGAGGCTCTGCTATATTAACTTTTACTTCTTTTGATATTGCATTTCCCACCCTCTGCTTTACACCTTTTAGGTATCCAGCCAGCATATCACTTTTCATCCACTCAATATTATATATGACAAAACTCGCAGCACTCTTTTCAGCCGCCTCCAACGATAAACAACCGAGAAATTCTTCCATCCACTTTGGTGAACTCACTGTACGTGAGATAGGTGATACCAACGGACGAGTGGTAGGGACGGTCGTACACAAGAAGACACCTGCTGTGAGGGAAGGATGCTGACGTCGCACCTTCCCTCGCTGCCACTGCCACCCCCGACGCCCGCCCCCGGTGATCCATCACCGACGCCCGGCCTGCCGCCTCCCGCGTCGTGCGACGTTGATTGCTCCTTATTGGTTCGTTAACACGACGCCCGCCGACGGGGCGCTCCTGTCGAGGTGACGCCACTGGCGCTCAACCCCGACGTCGCTCTACGGCCGTACAAACTGATACTCGTCCACCGAAGACTCAAACCTCACACCTCACTGCCTCACTGCAGTAATTGTGACTCCATAAAAATGGCGGTTGTTTCCAATACCAAGGAGTAGGCATCTATTAAGGGTGGAGATACTTCATTCAGGGTAAGTATCTGGGATGGATTCTCATTTTTTATATGAGAATAGATGTGTACGTAAATATTGCTAAAGGTATAGATGACGGTGATGCTCAAACAGACGCAATAAAAGTGCGAATAATTATGATTAGTAACGGTCTGGTTGTGACATCACGGGAACAATATTGCGGAGGTGGCGGTCGAAAATAAATAATAGATAGATAGATATGTTCACTTTGATCCCATGTGAGAATAATCTCGGGGATGTGGAACAGTACATACACTTATTAGTAATGTCAATATTACTATATAATTGATAATATTATATATTGACAAGAAGTTAGTTACGACCCATTAGTATAACCAATATTTCCTGTAATCTACAAATACAATCCCGAGTTAGTTAGTACTTATTATGTGGAACAGTGTATAAACTTGTTACCAGCATCTAAAAACCAGTTATTTTCTTACTAACCAGTTACCACAACTCATAAGCAGTCAATTACTTAAAAACCTGTTAGTATGATAATTTTTCACAGCAGTTTTTGAGTGTATGCTATCCCATGTTAGTTACTATATATGAGTGAAATTTTGTAAACAGTGTAATTAGTTCATTTGTCAAAAGTTTCAACAGAAAGAAAAACCATATATCATTTTAGTAATTGTGAATAATTTTGTCATCTTCCCCTTCCGTACACCATATATACTATTTTATCAGTCATTCTTAGTTACCAAATTCGAAGAAGAAAATTCTTTCACAGAGTAAAATGGGTTCTGAAGCAGAAACTCTTTCAGTTTGGACTTAAAGTAGTTGGGTTTTTGTAGATAACATTTAATTTCTGTTGGTAATGCGTTGAATAAGGAAGCTCCAGTAAATGTTAACCCTTTCTGTACAATTGACAGTGATTTGTAATCCTTGTGAATATTATATTTATTCCTAGTATTATGGCTATGTATGTCAGCATTAAGATTGAAGTGTTCAGGATTTTCCACTACAAATGATAGTACAGAGTATACATATTGTGCTGGCATTGTTAGTACACCCAGGTTTTTAAATAGATTTCTGCAACGTCTGCATAACAGAAAATAACGGAGAGTGAAGGAACTTACTAGAGAAATGTAAGGGTTAGTACTAAAGATAATTAAGAGCAATATTTTTGGTATATTGAGAAAGAGGAGTAAGGTGAAGTAAAAAGGTGAAGCGATAGTTAAAGAAATTTTAGAAGAGTAGCTTCTTTGGAAGCCAATAAGGGGTTTCTCGGGCCTTTTGCTGTGACGTTAATCGGCAGACGTCTAGACGCCTTGACCTTGAATCAGCCAGCCAATCTTAGAAAGTAAATATGTCCCTTGTTAGGGGAGTGGGAGGCTTAATTCTTTGCTTTTGTTTAGCAGAGTCTGTAAGCCAGAGGATGCAATGCGAACATTAATGTGTGTTGCCGTGATGAAGATGATTAAATAATCAGATAATGAAACCGAGCGTGGTGGGTGAGGGGTTAAACTCTGGCCTCGAGGACGCTGGTTCGAATCCGGTCCGGGCATCCAGGTTTGGATTTTCCATGGTTTCCCCAAATCACTCCAGGCGAATGCCGGGATGCTTCCTTCAAAAAGTCCATGGCCGAATTCCTTCCTGTTCCTTGTTCCCAGTCCCATCCCGCCTCTAATGACCACGCTGTCGACGAAACGTAAAGCCATAAGTAAAAAAAAAAAAAGAATGAATCCTATTTGGAAGAAAATAGTAGTAAACTCTTGAATCTTTCATTAACAAAGTGCTGTGCTATGTTTTAAAGTTTCAATAATTTATTTTATTCTAGTTCTCCCCACCTAACCCCTTAAGATTTTTTGAGTGTATATGACTCTAGAGGGAGCAGTCTTTGGGAGTAAGAAGTCCGATATTAGTAACAAAGACACCAAGGAATAAGCGGGAGGTAATATAAGAAGATGAAGACAAGTCCAAGCAAGTAAGTGTAAAAGAGACGTCGTCATAAAAAAGTAGGGTTCCCTGTATCAACTTCACAGCAGCAAAAATCATCACTTTGGATGGTTATTATCGCTGGAAGTCTATATGATCCGCCATAAGGCAGAGAGGTTGAAAACAACAGAAGGAATTCACGAAGTCAATACTGGCAGTGCCCTTCTCGCAAAGACAGAAGATTATCACAGTTACCTGAAAGGGTATTTAATCTCCTCAGAACACAACAGTAGTCTTTTTTATCCTTAGCTGTTACTACTCATATTGGAATGCTGCTCTGCATAAAGATGTAACTACATTAATTTTCCTCTCTCTATGTGCCTCTGTATAAATCCTCACTATCGCTAAGTGCTATTGTGTGAATGAAAGTAATTAAGCCAATATAAATTGTCAGTATTTGTAATACTTTCCTGAAATATTTATATGAACTTATTTAATTGAGGCCGTATCACACATTAAAAATTTTTGGTGTACAGACAAATTGTTGAACATTAAGAACTGTTTGTTACTGGACAACTCCTGTGTATTTATTAATTCCATGCGTGTTCAAATTTATAGTGCTGATCATTGTATCAAGTCTACTTGAACGTAACAGTATATGATTTGAATTTTATGTGGTTCATCGATCCGTTTATCATCTCTCTGTAATTGTTCCTACCTTTCACCTTGCGATTAATATATGGTTTCTTAAAGTGACGGTAGTCAATCTCCAGAAAAGAAGTCCGGTAGTTAGAAATCAGCAAGAAGCATTGGAGGGGGAAGTAGGAAGTTCACACCACAGTTCAAGTCTTCTTCTCCTGAAGGACTTTCAGGTCCGTCAAGTTTAATATAACCAACCTACATTATCCCTCAGTTTTATTTTATTTTTTTCTTATGACTTTAAGTCTTGTCCATATCTACGTAATTGACGGTGGGAGAAAGGGAGAGAACTGCGGTAGAGTAATTGGAAGAAATTCCACCATGATCTTTGCAGGAAGCATTCCGGCATTCATCTGGAGTGATTTGAGGAATCAGGGAAAACCCAAATCTCGCTGGACGAATGGAGATTCAAACCTGCGCTCTCCCGGTTGAGATCTCATATGCTGTGAAATACACAGCTAACTACAAATATCCTGGAGCCAAATTTATTCCATTATCTGTACAACAATGCCTTATCACAATAGGGGTCCTGCAAAAATTTTTCTGATTGGTGAAGAACGATGTATTATAGTGTTTTTAGTGTTTGTCCAAGATTTTTTTTTTTACTAGTATGACAAATGTTCCAGAGAAATTGACATGTGATCCATGATGGACAAAATGACATGAAGAAATAACAACGGTTCTATTTCTTTCCAATTTAGCTATCAAAACCTAAAAATGTTTCTCTCAGAAAAATTTCGTTCATCTTTGGTAGGACTTACGGAACAGCTCTCACTCCCAGTGAATCTACTTCGGCTTAATATTTTTACGATAAACAGTTTTCGTTACAAGATACTGTGGTAGCCAAATTATTACACTGGGAGTGTTCAACCAGTAGCAACGCAGTAATGCCCAATTCTTTTTACTGAGCATGGTGGTTGAGTGTGAACGCTCTGCCCTCGCATTCGCGGAGATTCCGGTTCGAATCGCCGTCCGACCATCCAGATTTGTGTTTCCCATGGTTTCCCCAAATCACTCCAGGTGAATGCCATTGATGGTCCCTTGAAAAGGTCGTGGTCGAATTCCTTTCCGTTCCTTGCCCCTAGTCCTCCCCGCCCCCCCCCCCCACTAATGTCGTCGTTATCGACATCGACAAGGTGTGAAAATCACAAGAAAAAATGTCATTGCAATGAACCTTCGTATAAAAAGGCATTGTCGAAACTTTCATATATTTTTTTTTTGGCCTGTGAATAAAATAAGACTTACGAAAGCAAGAGTGTTCTTGACACCAAATCAGGCTGGTTTACGATGGTGTGTTTTTGTCTCCGGTCATTTGAAGGTTGCTTGACCCGCAGGTCGAAAAGGACAAGTAAGAAGTGTTGGGAGACCTGTGTTTAGACACGCTTTGTCGCTGTCAGCGTGATGCAGGGACACGCCCACCTGGGAGAAACGGAATGTGTGTACCTCCAGGGTCCCACGGCCACTGCAGAGAGACGAGAGGAAAACACTAGACAGTCCTACACTAGTACTGACGATATCAGATGTCATATGTTACTGACTATTTCGACACTTCAAGTAATACCTGAATATCACAAAATGCAATGGATTGTTTCTACCGAACCAATACGGATTTCGGATGCGCAAATAGAGGCCCTGTTTTCGAGTGACGTAACGAAACTTTTTGGTGCCGATTAAAATTTTCTCGGATTTTGAGAAAGCTTTCAACTCTGTACCACGCAACCGCCTTCTAGAGAAGATTTGAGCAAAGTGTATTTCGACGTAGATTTGTGGATGGAGAGATTTTCTAACTGGTTGGTCGCAGTATGTCGTTCTTAACGGAGATACCTTTTCCAATCTACGTCTTCCTTCGTGTTTTCTTCAAGGAAGGTTACTACAACAACTTGTTTTCTTAATTTTTACGAAGGATAACGGAGACAACCTGAATAGCAATCTACAATTGTAAACTGATGATATAGTTAGGGAACGTGCATAAACCAAGTAGCTCCATTTTAGCCTCCTGTGAACCCCCTCTCCCCCCCACGTAGCCCTACGCGGCTTTTGCCTCTCCCCCCCCCCCCCTTCCTCCCACGTAGCACGTAGCTTTTTTCCCTTTTGATTTCAGAAGACATTTTGTACTGTTTTCTCGTGTCAGACTATTGTGAATTACATACGGAGATAATTAACTCAGGTAAATAAATATCCACATGTTGTTGCATGTTTTGTTCCTCATTACAACTGTGAAAAAATGTTATGAAAGGAAAGCTACGTGGCCTTGCTCGGACCCCCCCTCCTCCCCCCATGTAGCCCAGCGTAGCCTTCCAGCCAACCCCTCCCCCCCCCTGGACCGAGCCACGTAGTTTGTGCACGCTCCCTTATCTATATGAAATTAAAGTGATCTGACGAATGTTTAGAAATTAAGGGTGATCTGGTTGTTATTTCTGGTTGGTGCTATGAATAGCAAATTTAAATTTCAAAAAGTGCAAAACAGTTGCATAACTAACAAAAAGAATGCATTTGTTCATCAGTACAAAGTAACCATTTCAGTTATTGACATGGTTGATTCCCTGAAGTATTTGGACATAATAGTGAAAGCAACATGAAATTGGATATGAGCATAACTTCCGACGTAGATAAAGCTAATTCTAGTTTACGATTCGTAGGTCGTACTTTGAAGAATTGTAACGCTTATATAAAACAGCGTATAAAACTCTTGCGCTTCCACATTTGAATTATTGTTGTGGAGTTTGGGATCCGTATCGCAAGGTATTGATTAACACGATAGAGAAAGTGCAGAGAAGAGTCGCTCGTTTCTATTACTATTACTATTACTCTGCGATTCACTAAAAGTGTGTGGCAGAGGGTGTATTGCACCTATCCGAAAGGGTAATAGTTTGGAAGGGATATACGGGATATGTCAGAAGGAGCCCATGGGCTATTGTGTGGAACCATCCCAGCATTCACGTGGAGTGATCTGGCCACACTACTTACGAATTTGTCACAAAATTGATACATCGATTGGGCTGGAATTCTCTTGTAGGTAGACGACGTCGGTTTCGTTCGAATTTATTGACGAGTATGCGAATTATCTTCTTTCATTTACGATTGCGATGTAATACTTCGTCCACCAACTTATTTAAATCTCAGTGAGAAGAGAGAGAAGAGTAGAGAAATAAGATTTATTTATTTATTTATTTTCCATATGCAACATAGCCCAGCACCTAGTATCTAATCTGGGCCCTTATTTCCACTCTTTTACATTTACATATATTTGTATCTTATATATATATATAAAACAGATTAACAAATAAACAATTAATAAGATGCCGAACAGATGCTTATGTGTATTTTACCTCGTGCTATTCGGAATTGGAATATCCATGTATTAGATTTAGCGCATTTGATTGGATCTAAAGCTGGGACAGTGTTTTGGGTTACTGCTACGGGTCTAGGATAGTTTCCTACTGGCATGTAGGCTCAGGTAGGTAAACGTCTAATTTGTCTAGAGTCTGGTGTATTTCTTGAATTTTGTCATTGTTGGTCTTTCTAAGATTGATTTAAATTAAAAATGTATTGCAGTGATTCTAAAAGTGATATAAAACTAGTTTTAAAGCCAAATAATGAGTTTACATGGTTAAAGATTATGACCGCATGACATAATCTGCCTGAAATATGAACTTGGTCCGGATATTTGGAAGAATTTCTGTTGATTTTGAGGGCGATTAGAGGTATTAAAAGAAAACATACACGATCTAGTTATAAAACTGTTTGTCAGCAGGGGACTGTTCAAGCTGGTGGAGGCTCTGTAATGGTGTGGGGCGTGTGCAGTTGGAGTGACATGGGACCACTGATACGTCTAGATACGACTCTGACAGGTGACTCGTACGTACGCATCCTGGCTGATCACCTGCATCCATTCATGTCCATTGTGTATTCCGACGGACTTGGTCAATCCCAGCAGGACAATGCCACACCACGCACGTCCATAATTGCTACAGAGAACATTATTTAGCATATCTGGGATGCCTTGCAACGTGCCGTTCAGAAGAGATCTCCACTCCTCGTACTCTTATGGATTTATGGACAGCACTGCAGGATGCATGGTGTCAGTTCCCTCCAGCACTACTTCAGACATTAGTTCAGTCCATGCCACGTCGTGTTGCGGCACTTCTGCGTGCTCGCGGGGCCCTACACAGTATTAGGCAGGTGTACGAGTTTCTTTGGCTCTTCAGTATAGACTTTTTCATTACATTCTCTGATCGCTGTTATAGCAAGCTAAGAAATATGGTATCACGTTTATATCGCGATGCAGTGAATGTATTAATGTGCGTTTGACGGAAGCTTTCATTTTCGAGAAAAATATTAGCATCCTCCATTATAGCAGACGAAATGCGTTATTCAAATTGTGAATCTGTTTTCAGGAGCGCCACGATATGAAATCATTACTTCGTTTGAATTAAAGTATTTCGACACTAATCGTGATCTATGTGGCCTCTACCAGGGATAAAACTAATATTACACTGCATAACGTAGGTATGGGACTGTGATTGAAAAATTTATTTTCTAGTGGAAATATTAGTGTAGTTTGTGGTAGAATGCAGTCTGGACAAGAATGACAATTGAAACGTTTTTCTACAGCGTAAGGTACGAGTAATTGCGTTGAGCGTTATTTTATAACGATTAAGCAACTACGAAGAAATACCTTGCCAAAACACTTCGTTCAACCCGTCATTTTAGGCGGATTTTCAAGCTATAATCCTTATATAACATTACGAGTATAGTGTTTTATATTATCACAAACATTAATATTGACATAATTCTCTGTAATTATGCGTGATTGTCAGTTGGAGGTAACTCAGTATTACAGCTGTATGTAATTACTGGGAAGAGCTTTGTCGTCTACATTGTCTGGATATCAATGCCCTAATCGCATACCAGATCCCACACATGATGGAAAAGGTTAGATCCTTTCACTTTCCTGTCCCGGATTTCTTGCTCTATCCATAAAATATGGCAAAACCGTTTCGCGTAGCATCTAACAGAAGCTTCACACTACACTTCACATCTGAATTTCTTCATACGTTTAATCGAATCTCTCCGTATGTTCGCAAAAAAATGGCATTTAAATAAATAATCTAAATTTTCTTACTGGTAGCACGGTGGATAAAACGCTCGCGTATTAAATTCTCGGTCCCAGGTTCGAATCCCACTGTGATCAGAAATTTTTACGGCCACGACGTTCATTCGCTCGGATTCCACTTTAAGTTGTAGGTCCCAGAAGAAAGGAACTAGCCGTCCAACCTCTGACACAATGGCTTACTACGATTTCAGCCAATATTCCGATTGTGGACTAAATTATCCCATTGATTGATGGAAACAGCAAGTTTTAAGAACACGGTTTTAAATCATGGTATACTGCGCCAGTAATTGTACCTTTCGGTAATCCTATGTAATTTTTTTTTAACTTATTGCTTTAGGCTCATCGACGGCTAAGGTCATTAGAGGCGACATGGGACTGGGGACAAGGAACGGGATGGAATTCAGCCATGACCTTTTTGAATGAAGCATCCCGGCATACGCCTGGAGTGATGTGGGGAAACCGTGGAAAACCCAAATCTGGATTCCCGGACGGGGATTCGAAACCGCGTCCTCCCGAATGCGAGGCCAGAAGGTTAACCGTTCACCCACCACGCTCGGTTTATTTTTGAACATTAAACAATTATATGTTGATTATTGTACTGGCAATGCTAATGAAGGAAATGACTAACGCAATAAGGTAGTACATACTGGTTTCCACATTCCGCGCTAGCATATCGTTGTTGCAGTAGCTGCAGCAGTGGCCTGGGGGTCCCTGTAAGTCCTTAAGTCAGTCCTGCTTCGGTCCCGAGGGCAGCGGGACGCGAGGCGAAATTAATTACGGCTACACAAGCCGGCGATTAGGTCCGCGCGTGACCAGAAAGACGCAGCACAAGTCACGCTCTGTCTGACGCGGACTTTGCTTCGCGGCGTAATGGCTGTTACTAGAATCTGCAAAGGAAATTCATCACGCCAGTATAAATGTGTTTAATTATGCGTATTAACTGTCATAAATAACAATATTAATAGAACTATTTTGGAGCATCTTTGACTGCAAGGAATAAAGCGAGCTTCAAGAGACGCAATGACAATGAAAAGTTTTATAACAACGGAGGAGATGAACGAGATAGAGATATATGTGATGGAAGCGGCAAGAGATGAGTTACAAAGGATGTTATATTGAATAGTTAGTAGAAATACGGATTGTATAAATAGTTGTTTCGACTGCGGCTAAAAAGATGATTTTCCCCCTTTCCTATCATCAATCTCTCGACTGGTGAAATTAAATGTTCCATCGCTTCCTATCTTGCGCTAACCACTTCATCTCAACATATCACTTACAACCCATGCCATCAGTTATCGACTTCATAAATCTTGTCTTTGTCTATCTATGCAGTTCTTATCTTCGACTGTTCCCTCCACCAGCAAATTAACCAATGCTGCGTGTCTCAAAATATGACCTACCAGCCTGTCTCTTCTTTCTGTAAGACTCTTCCACAAACTTCTTTCCTCACCCATCATTTGCAAAACTCGTTCATTTCGTACTTTATCTGTCCACTTAATTTTATACAGAACCGCATTTCAAATGCTTCAATTTTCTTTCTTTCTGGTATTCCCAAAGTCCATGCTTCGCTACCATAAAGTGCTGTGCTCCACACAGAGAGTTTTAAAAAGTTTTATATAAGTCTTACTTCAATATTTGAAACTAAAAGATTTCTACTTTTCATGAAGGCTCTTTTTGGTTGGGCTGTTCTGCTTTTAACATCATTCCTGCTTCGTCCATCAGTTGTTATTTTCCTTCCTAAGTAGCAGAATTCACTTAATTCTCCTATAGCATCTTATCCTATTTTTATATTTAATCTACTGTGATTGTTATCATTTCTGTTATATTTCATCACCATTGTTTTGCATTGATTATATTTAGTCCAAACTCATTGTTGAGTAATTTGTTCATGGCATTCAGTAACTTCTCTAAATCCTCAGCCTGTTCTGCTAACAAGACAATGTCGTCAGCAAATAGAGCATACTGATTTTTTATCCTTAAAAAGAGAGATATAGTTGCGTAAAAAGATACATTGAGTAACGTATAATGCATGTGAGGATGCAGAATATATGTGTTTTCAAGTGAAACTCGAAATAATTACTAATATTGGTCAAAAAGTGAATGAAGCTCTTTACGTAGACGTGATAAAGAAAGATGGAGTAGCCTATGCTATTTCTCTTCAGGATAAATGAAATATTATTAATATAAAATATGACTGGAGAGCACACAACAGTTGTCTTCTAATGCATAACAGAAGACGCAAAATGTACTCTTTCTGTTCGAAGGATTAAGAGAAATCGACAAGAAGTAAACTAAGTTAAAATATTTGAAACGAGAAACGGTTTAGAGTGGTAATTTATACGTGACGTACCAAGTATACAAAAGATGAGTAATGTAAGACGACTTTTAACAGAAGACCGTTATATAATTTTCTCTGAATTAAGGGATGGTCTTACAATAGAAGGGACCATTGCTCGCATTATGAGACCAGCTGTTAACATAATACATCTTGAACTATGGGGTCATACAGGTAAGTGGGTTCATACTGCCCAGTTCTTTGTAAATTTGACTCGAATTTTGCTGTATCAACTGCTGAAGTTTTATTTCGTTTCCTGCTCCCCTTCTGCGTGCTTCACTTTTTTTGTCAGGTACTGTACTACCATTTACAAACGGTGACCGGGTAGATGAGTTCATGATTACGAAACTCTAAGCTGAAATTCACCACCGGATGACGCAGAGAATTTCTGGCATGCCTTTAAAAGGCCCACTCAGCCTTCTATGGAAACTGTTCCTGGGAAGAAGTTTCTGAAGAGCGTGTGGCCCGAATGTGGTTCTGATCACACCACTTGCTCTCTAGCGGCGTCGTCTTGGAAGGGGACGCGGTGTTCTACCTCTGTCGGTACTACCCTAATACCCAAATCACCTGAATGTCCACCAACCGTATCTGTTACGAATACGCTGTCTTTGATTCAATGCCGAGTTGGCTCATTTCGCCTTTCATCTTCTGTACCATACACTGAAATCAAAGTAATTGTAATAGAGAAAAAACTTTCACCTATATTCTCTTCCAGTTTTTCGAGCTACTTTATTGGCTGCATACTACTCGAGCGTAAAGGTAGTCACATTTCAGAGCATAACAGGATGTAAGTGGGCATTGATGATCTACGTGAGGTGTTTTTCAGGATTTCCGGACCCTTCCCCCCCTCTCACCCCTCTGGTGAGACTTCGTGAGATCTGGTCCGTTCCCTTCCCCCTCTGGTTAGATCTGGTTCGTGAAAATCCCCCCTCCCCTAGAAATCGCCCTCGCAACTTTTAGGTTTCACCCTTCCAAAGCCGGTTCCACTCCAACTTATCGGCGAAATACCCCCTAAAATCGACTTTCACGTCATTTGTAGATTTTTTTTAGATCTACACTTCAATAAGAATTTCGAAAATTCGCGTGAGATTTTCGTTGACTCCCCCCCCCCCCCCAACCCTTGGTGAGATTTGTTCGGACCCCCCGCCTATTTCACCTCACATAATTAATAGCCGCCACCTAAGAGGAAGCCTACCCATAGTTCCAATACACCCAGTATAGCTGCACGTGGACTAAGTAAGACAATTTATTTGCAGTATGGGAGTCCAAAGCCCAAGGTAGTTGACGACAAGAGTGTCAGGAAGTTTACCTTGGCACAAGTTACCAATTTTTACGGTTATCTTATTGTTGCACTTAACTACCTTTCATTTTGCTCAAGCCTTTACGGCTCGTTGACGTCGAGGTCATTAGAGGCGGAAAGAATCGGGACTAAGGAACGGGAAGAAATTTTCCATGGACTTTTTTAATGAAGCTTCCCGGAATTCGGCTGGAGTGATTTGGGGAAATCATGGAAAACCCAAATCTGGATGGCCGGACAGAGATTCGAAGCCACGTCCTCCCGAATGTGAGGCCACAGCGTTACCACTCGGTGCACTTAGTAACAAACAACACTGTAATTCCTTTAGTAACTAGCGTCGGGAACAGTCCCATCAGCTTGGCATTTACATCGTCTGTTGTTGAATGCACAAGTTTCTCCTCTTTAGCAAATATATATAATTCGCTCTTTTAAACCAACTAACGGGGCAACGATAACATACCTTAAATATCTCACGATTTACGTGAACCTATAGTTAACTGTCTACTAGACGTCTCAGAGGAAGAATTAGATCATCTAGGAAGAAAGAAGTACATCATGAGAGGAATACAGGTGATATCGGAACAATTAAGTCGGATTCTGACCACAAGCACTAATTTCCACAGTTTTGGCAACACAGGAACTTTTGCTTTCATTAATTACAAGTATCGTGGATAATTGTCTAAACAGTTGTAAATTGTTTTACATCTTACCAGGTTTCCACAAGTTGTAGTGGTATAGTTTCGGGGTAGTGATGTTCTTTGCCTGGTCAGCATTGCTCAGCGGCCGTATAATCAATGAGAATTGGGCGCCTGACTTGGAAACATGAGTTTAAGAATTATTGTGGGTTGAGCGCCTTTACTGTAAGCATTGCCTTGACGCGAGCTTAAGTATCTCTAAGTGAAACCTGTTTTCTGCTGTGAAGTGTTTAGTAGTCTGTTACAATGTATCACGGGCTTGTAAATGTTTGAGGAACTGTGTGGAATAAATTCTGTGGTAGTTCATTCGGAACCACGTTTTTTATTACTACAGTTAATAATAATACCTTTGATTTATTTGGCGGTTATAAGCCATTAAATATATTCTGTATTCAAATAAACTAATGTGAGCATTCAGCTGGCATGTGTTCGAACGAAACTGGGCCTTTCTCGTCCATAACACTTTTTTTACTTACGACTTTACGCCTCGTCAACGGCTAAGATCATTAGAGGCGGGATGGAATTGTGGACAAGGAACGGGATGGAATTCTGCCATGGCCTTTTTGAAGGAAGCATCCCGGCATTCGCCAGGAGTGATTTGGGGAAACCATGGAAAACCCAAATCTAGATGCCCGGACGAGGATTCGAACCCACGTCCTCCCGAATGTGAGGCCAGAACGTTAACCGTTCACCCACCACACTCGGTAACACTCTGTTACCACTTGTTGGTTAGCTCATAACTGGTAACGGTTACGGAGTTCAAACAAGAGATTTTTAAATTAAGAAAGCTACGCGGTGATTAAGTCGGTATTGATTTAAGAATCGTTGCTATGTTTCAACCGCAGACGTGATTAAATCTTCCAATAGGCAGTCCATTCCCGCGTCACTTTCTATACCCTCCGCGGCGATATATTTAATATTCTCGTTCTCTGGTGCAAAGACTCAGATGACGATTCCTCCGATCGACCACCCCAGCCCCTCCTCACCCCCCGACAGTCCCCTTTCTCCGCATTTTAAAAAGATTAATGACGTCTGATTCAGCGCCTGTGACGTCTCCGAGACCCCCGCACACTCTGAATACATCTCCGTTTGCTTCTGTTGTCGCCTTTATTATGCCCCTCTAACCACTGGTGCTACCCAAGAATTTTTACTCTGCCCGAATACAACGACCATCATTTCGGACGCATGAATGTTTTTGCCATAATGCTGTAAGCTTCTTTTTGGAAGTTACGACTTTATCATTACTTTTGAATTTGCAAATATCGTCGATTTTTCCTCTTATTACGCGGTAACAAATATATTCCCCACCTTGACTTGTTTCTTGTTTTCTTACAACAAGAGAACCGTTAATCATTTGACAAGTACTAGCTATCCAAGTTTCGCTTTAACTCGCTATTATTTCGCAGCTTTTCATATCTTCTATACTACAATTTCGTAAGCTCACTTACTCACCTTAGTTGGTGCAATGTGACGTCGCATGATAGCCTTCGCTTGCAGAAAATTTACAGCGATCATAGATGTTACTAGAAATTCGAGGATATATACATGATTTAATAGTTAACGAACTGTTATGAAATGAATGTCCTGAATACATTTATTAAGCTCGCTTTTCGTAGCACTTCATTATTAAAGAAAAAATTATAAACCTGAACGGCTGAAAAAACAGGGAATAAAATTGTACTTCACAATTCAATAAAGTCCTTCTCGTCGTTGCCATTTTTAAGTCGCTACTGTAATGCAGCTCGGACGACATTAGATGTGTACGTATTTACATAGGACATAAGTTACATCAGTCTTGAGTTACATCAGACTTGAGTTACATTAGACTTGAGTTACATCAGACTTGAGTTTCGTCAGACTAGAGTTACATCAGATCTGAGTTTTGTCAGACTTGAGTTGCATCAGATTTGAGTTATGTAAGACTGAGTTACATCAGAATTGAGTTACATCAGAATTGAGTTACATCGGACTTGAGTTACGTTAGACTTGAGTTACGTTAGACTTGAGTTACGTTAGACTGGAGTTACGTTAGACTTGAGTTACATCAGACTTGAGTTACATCTGACTTGAGTTACATCAGACTTGAGTTACATCAGACTTGAGTTACATCAGACTTGAGTTACATCAGACTTGAGTTACATTAACTTTGAATTAATTCATACCTGAGTTACATCAGAATTGAGTTACATCAGACTTGAGTTGCATTAAACTTGAATTACATCAGAGTTGAGTTGCATCAAATTTGATGTTAAGTACATTAAAAGTAAAAATGGTGGTGATTTTTTAATAGTGGCTTGTGGTTTTTTTGTAGCGTGTTCGCTGTAACTGGGTCACCTAATTTACTTTGCAATCTTTATGTATTTAGCGAGATCGTCTCTGTCTGTGATTAATACATTTATTAATATTTCTAAGCCCCTTCAAACTCAAGAGATTCTGCTTGAATATTTCAGAGTAAATCTTTTGCGTGAAACACAAGTCATGTTCGTATTTTAGTCAAATCAGGTAATCCTATCATGACCCTTGACCCAAAAAACCTGAACTTTTCTAAATCCATGACTATACCTAAACACCGCCATGGGGTTAAACTAGTATTACCAAAATCAGCACAACTTTTACATACGTGTACCATCTATTGCAGTAGATAATTCATTTCTATAGATATCTGACTTTTTCACTTGTACAATGTTGGTGCAGGCGCAAGTGTTTCGGAGCACACTCTGCTATCAGATCTGCCACAGATCGCCGCTCTGAAAAGTCTCCGACCTCCACTTTCTGTGATGAGATGTGGATGTCCGCCACCTTGTCGCCAAGTAGTGGTTTCACAGTCCTTCAAACACTCTGCATAGATGCTCATTACAGTAGCATGCAAACAGCCGTCCTGATTGCAGGTTTCGGACAGTCTTTCGCAGCCATCAAGGTGAATGCCCGGACGGTCCCCAATTTCGGCCTCATAAACTACACATTTTACAAACAAAAATACACTTTTCACACTCCGAATATAGTTACACATTTCACAGAGATATGGCAAAATTTTACTTCCCCAGTTAGTACTTAGTACTACCTAGGTACCTACAGTAGGTACAAAATTCGTGATGTCTGCAAGGGCGTGTGGCCATAAGACCTAAGCTCCAAATTTGACCATGCCAAAAATGAGTAATACTCATCAATGTCAACCGACCACTAATGTTGGGAAATGGTAGAGAAGAAGAAGATGTACATTCTATATTATCATTATTCGTATTTCACGAATTCCATTTAGGGCTCCATACATCAGCTTATCTCTCTTTCCTTCATTGTCGATGTTCGAACCTAAATTGATGCAAAGATTTGGGCAATCTCTTTTACATTACCATATTCGAGGGGTGATTAGTGTGAAGACATCCTCTTATAGGAGAATCATCCCAAAGGTGAAATCGAACGTGGTGGGTGAGCGGTTAGCGCTCGGCATTTTATTAGGGAGGACGCCGGTTCGAATCCCTTTCCGAAATTCCAGATTTTGGTTTTCCATGGTTTCCCCAAATCACTCCAGGCTAATTCCGGGATAGTTCCTGCTAACGGCCTTGGCCGAATTTCTTCCCATTCAATGTCCTCAGTCCCATCCCGCCTCTAATGACCTTGATGTCGACGAGGCGTAAAGCCATAAATAAAAAAAAGGTTTAAAACATAATTACTATTACATTAGTCTTACGAAATTTATTATATTTGTTTTAGTTCGTTATTGTCACCTGTAACTACCATTCATAAAGGAGATATAGTGCGTGGTTTAATAGCTCAGTGGTTAAGGTCGTATCCTAAAAAAACTGAGTCACATATTCAAATTCCATTGGGGTAAAGAATTTTTATGAGATTTGCTTTCATTATATCAGTACTGCGGGATGATCCATGTTTCTTGGTTTACCAATAAATATGGTTAAAAAAAAACTATTCAATCTGCCATTATACATCCAATGGCGAAAACAAAATAAACGCAAGTTGACAGATATATTGTTAGGTAAAGGATGCATGTTTGATTCCCGAACCTATAAATCCTGAATCCCGATTTCCAAGTTTTCACAAAATCACTGTAGGCTTAGCGAATGTCTGGAAGTTACCTTCGAGAGGCTAAAGTCCATTATCCTTTCTAAACTCAAAGTCGATCAGTAGTATTAACAACGGCTACATTATAATATTCTAAATTTGGTAAACCTTGCATGACATGGGGGTCAATTTTCGTTACTTCTCGTAAAAGGAAACAAGTTTATTTGTAGTTGTCCGAATCTCAGGATTTCTTTTCCAAAGTTGGCTGTTCTTAACATGCCTTATTATATCTCCTATTTGGTTCACCCACCTTCTCGTGTTCCTTTCAGCCCCGAAGATGAAATCCACATTCTGGACTGAGCTACCATTTGTTATACCAGGAGTTCTTCCTTGTCTAACCCGACTCGACTCCCCGCTGACAAACGATGTCAGCGACCTTTGACCTCGCTGACCAAAGTCCGCGGCAACCACACATCTCTACTTCCCTCTGCTGCCGTCTCCATCCACCCTCAGTCAAACCGACCCACCCTCTACGTTTTCTAGAGATTTCCCATTCTTCAAAATCTCGTCTCTTCCACTTCGTCGCTACCTACGGCTCATTTTTCATTTCTTACCCTCCCTCACCCCCCTGCAAACCACCCCCACCCCCACCCGAACGCCAAGAATCTGCGACGAAGTGTTTTCTCCCACCCCTCTCTCTCTCTCTCTCACACACACACACACACACGCACGGGCAATTTTTTTATTTTTATTTTTTTCCCCCGTGCGCTCGCGCTCGTCGGTTTTTTTTTTTTTCGAGTTAAGGGGTTGCGAGGACGCCGCGCTTTTCACTTTGCACCCCCCGTGAGGCCCACTTTGTCATCCCCCAGTCGCTCGCTCACTCAGTCACCGTGGCGGCGCCGCGTCTTCTGTCGCAGAAATGAAGACACTTTCTCCGCCGTCCGCAGAAGCAGCTCCTGCGGGGGTTCCCCGACGCAAAGTGTTTTTCATGCGAGGCTCCCTTTGTGCTCGTCTGCATAGCGCAACAGACGTCCACGCAGCCTTCTTTTCTGTATTGCATGTGGAATCATTCCAATTTCGAATGCGAACTCATCATAACATCGCGTTAGGCCAAACCGGTTTATCCTACGCGTGTCAGGATATACTAGTATACCCCAGGACAATCTAGTTTGGCTTGAATACTTAAGGATTAACTAGTTCGGCCTAGGCCATACTGATTTAAAGCCAGGCACTTTTGAAGGCAATCTTTCGAAAATATTTACGAAAATTGGAATAAAATAATGAAAATAAAAATTAAAGAAGAACTTATTTGTTGTTCTTATAAAAATTTTCTTCGTATAAAACAATTAATCTTTTATTTATTCGAGCACGATTTATTATGGTGGCATTTCGAATTACAAAAAAATCATCTTTGTTTTCACTGGCACCTATTAGTAGCACAGTTTTGCTACAGGTGCACCTAATAAAAAAATAAAAAAATCCCTGTAGAACAAAGGTCAAATTCAGTTTTGTAACGAACAAACAAAGAAGTCAAAAAATTTGAAAACTTCTCCTAAGAATAAAAACAACGTCAAGTGATTAAATAACCTAAATATAGTGTCAGCAATATTTCACATTTAGTTCCAGTTTTGTACGGCAATAACATTTCTTACCTCGCTTACCTCGCTCCTCTGTCTGCATCAGGAATCGGCACGGTCACATTACGACGCACTTTAGCTGTGGGGTTGCGATTAGTCAGAAGCAGATTTCATTTTTTAGCGAAATCATCTCGGCTGAGACCAAACTAGTTAAGCTCAAAGGACGAACGTTCCTGACCGCGGTTTTCGGGCGGTTTCCCACAATACCTTCTGCAAATGCTCCAACAATCTCCACTCACTGTCCCCAAAAAGAAAAGAAAATGTATCAAATAAAAATACACTTACCATACAGACCACAAGTTACATGTTTCGCTGACATATGACAACACAGATATTCCACCATTAGGATAAACGTTTTAGAACATCTGGTTTTAATCATGGTGAGCCCTTCCATTCTCCACACAACCTATCCGAAATTTGATTCACGCAAGCTTTCGTGCAAATAGTGGTTGTAATGAGAGAAAAAATGGAATAAACGCCAACAGTTGTAACGTGACGCGCTGTCGCCACGTTCCAATGTGCATTTTTATTATATAAATATTTACATAAATCTTGGGCGAACATCTAAATAGATTTTTGTTGTAATTTTATAAAGTACGCAAGATTCCAAGTGAGGACTGTAATGCAATGGTGAACATTCACTGTACCTTGTTAAAGCGAATATTAAAGAATTATTGAGCTATGTAGGCTTGAGGCTATCGTGGTCTTCCCGAGCCTCGGAGGCAGGAAATCAGGGTAAGGGTTTTGCCATGTTTGATATACGCGGGGCAAATAAGATATCGGGGATATCACGTGACATTAGGTGCCAACCTGAAGATCCAATCCAAATGAGCATATAACTTAAAATCCTGGGAATTTTCTGTCGAATGTGACCTTCGAGACTGCAAGGGGTGGAGCCAGAAGTTTCCTCGTGGACCGAAGAGCGAGGAGCTGGAGATTCTACATTCGATTCTAGGCGAGTCTAGTATGTGGTGGACTTGAAAAGTTGGCTTCTCTCGCCAGCTGCCGTTGTACGACTCCTGGCTGCCAGCTTGGCTTGCTGGTGCAGGCTTATCACGGCGACACCGCCATTAATGCGATGATGCGCATTAACAGACAGGACCTGTCTGTGGCCGCCTTGTGAGACAGTCTCACATACCGTGGGTCATCTCCGAACACCGCAGACATCAGACGCAGAACTACGATGGTAACTTATTACGACCAAGCCATCTGATTGTGCATTCCGTGAAACAGAACCCTGAGCTAGTGGCATAATTTGCCAGAACTAGTTAGTTTCGAATGATATATTGTTCATTCGTGGCGCCCATGATTTTCTTTTTAACTGTAAAGTCAAAGTATTATGATACCTTTGTCTAAGGTCGTCATAACTTGTATTTTTAATTGTTTCCAGTTGTAAGTGTTTCTTGCATTTTGATTCTGAGATGGATTTAAAAGTAAATATACAATTGTTTGCTTGCTCATGACGGCTAATTGTACCTCTGAGCGTTGCTTTTTATGATTTTACCAATTTATGTTAATGTTAACGGTACATTCGCTCAGACTTGTAATCGCCAATGATAAGAAAATAATGTCATATTGTGACAATTTTCCTAAATTCCAACTAACATCGAGATTCTTGCAAAATTAATAAATTTTCACTCCTTCATAAAAATTAAAAATCCCCTTTTATTAATCATAAAGGTATGAAAGATAATTGTTACGTAGTTTGCCCACTAAGGCACCCACTACATAGTACCGTATACCCTCACTCCATAAGCACTGCTGAGAGATTTGCGATTTAACTCAGGACATTGGCGCACAATCTCGTCGTTAGGAATCGTGTAATTTCACCTGTACTACACTGCCGGCCAAGTACTGCTGGTGAAAATCTCTTCCAATTACGGGACACGTGACACTGTCAAGGTGCCGCAACGACTTCAGACAACGGACGTACAAAATCTAAGAAATACACAAACCAATTATACCTTACATATCACAGTATAAAATGCTACCGATGTGGATTTAAAGTCGTAGGTCCTACTCCTAATATTTATTGCGTATCACTGTGTATAACCCTGCCTTGAGACGTCTTGCAGGCATTTCTGATACGCGCGACGACCACGCATCTTGGCGCAAGAGACTTAACAATTCCCACACACCACATTCGTGAGATATAAACAAGGAGCAGCATCCCTGTTTTGTGCCAAGGCGTTTACTCACTGCTTCACCCTTAACACCCTGCCTAACGAACCGTCACAACTACCCACAGCAGGAGAGGCAAAGATATGCTCCCTTTTAATCACAAACTGCGGTGAATTTTAATTGCCAACAATTTATAAAAGAGTCCGTAGTCGGAGACGGAGCTGGGGGAGGAATTTCCTCGAACTATCCCCTCCCCCCTCCTCAGCCAAACTATCTTCGTTCTTTTCTTTTCCCTTTCTTGTTTTTTAATGTCCGTGAATTAATTACGAGTTCGTGCGCCGGACAGGAATCGATAGGAAAGAGTTTCGTTTTTTCTTTTTTCCCCCCCGGTTTTCTCCTTTTCGTCGGAACTTCACCCGCCGGCGGCGACTTGGCTCGCGTTTTAATTTATTATTAGTGAGCTGGAATGAGCGCCCGCTCGCTGTACATATTTTTCATGCGCCCGGTGCAGCGCAATCTTCGAGGAGTGCTTTTAATCAGCGACTCCGACGAATAAACGCCTCCGCGCCCGACGTGGAGTAATGAATCCCCGCGGGGAATTGTTTTAATAGATTACATCGTCCGGAGCCGTCAGTTGGGCTGACAGTACGTGAGGGAACCGCGGTACCGACCTGAATGTTCCGATTGGGACCCCACTCTTCGGATTTAGTGTTGGGCAGTGCTTTGTTCAAGCAACACAGTCCATACAATTATTTGCACTAGTGACATTCCTGAAACAGTGAGTAACAAATTCTGGTACGCTATGATAATAATTGCATGTGATCGTAATGACCTTTTGACACGGTTTTTGTTGGCTGTGCAATCCGCCCCTGTCGTAGCCGCCTTAACCTCACCCAGTAATTCTACCGGGCATATAGAGTCTACTGTACAATGTAACGTGGAACCAGAACCAAAGAAGCGTTCTGGCGTATGTAATGACACCCCAAGCTGTGCCAGAGGTGAAGGTCAGGTTAAGGGCCAATGAAATTCGCCGCCGACACAGGGATTCGAATTGGGGACCTTCAGATCTCCATTCAGACGCCTTAACCACTGAGCCACCAGACCGCTTTATGCTACGCTGATGACTTAGCTATCGCTGCCCAAACTGCCACACTCGTAAAGACCCATTCACACTAGCGGTCAGCTCAGCTCAGGTCAAATATCGCTATACACGTAATCCAATGGGAGCATTTACACTACGCGGTCCGCTCAGGTCAGGGCAAGGCAGCTCAAACTGAAGATCGCGCCGCCACCGATCAACAACGGTCAAGACCTGAGCTGAGCTGAGCTGACCGCTAGTGTGAACGAGCAACGGTCAGGTCAGGTCAGATCAAATGGGCGGCGAACGTCTGAAAACTATGCTCGTATGCAATAAAAAAGAGTAATAAATAAAAAAATTAATGTTTTAAACGGTATGTTATTTCTGTTTATTATAAAGTCGGCAAACTTTAATATAAATTCAAATATTATTACACATTTTAGTACTTTCAAGATACAGATCCTGTATCCGAATTTTTTTAAAAAAATATTGTGAATATATTTTTAGAATCAAATGCTTCTGTACCAGCGTTGGCACATAAACAAAGAATATTTGTTGGATTTCTCTCACTCATCCTGAAATTCACTTTGTACATGGCATGAAATTTTATCCTTCCGTAAATGACTGTCCAAAATACATCTTGCTAAAATTATGTTATCAATTAATCCTGGAGCAGAATTAATTTTTCTAAAATAAATTTGAAATCTAAAATATCAAAAGCATTTCCCATCACTAGTCTCTCACGGCATAGCCGGTAGTTATAATTCATTTTTCTCTTGATCTGTTTGCACTTGAAACTCTGGATGCACCCAGAACTATCCTCTTTTTTATCTTCACGTATTTTTAGGCTCTTGATCCAAAATCATTGCGATTTAATTGACGGTGGGGTAAAAAACGGCATTGTTCACTATGAGCAACTGAAATGAAATGGCCTCGCCTACTACTTGATCTGGCCTGACCTGAGCTGAGCTGACCGCTAGTGTGAATACTATCCTGGATTGTGAGCTGAGCTGACCTGACCTGACCGCTAGTGTGAATGGGTCTTAAGGCTTCAAAGAGCAACGGCACGAGAGTGGATAAAGTTACATCATCCTGACCATCCACAGGATCTCCAAATCCACAAGGCCCTTAATGGCCTACCCGTCACTAGTCTTAAATCCAGAAATCCAGTATGGCATGACGTATCTGACTTTAATGTCAAGGAAAAATAGCGACAAAGCTGAAACTGTGCATCTATTAGAGATCTAGATATTGAAGATCCTACAACTGGACTTCTGGGATTTTGTCTGATGAGAACAGTGAGTCAATTTAAATCGCCTGAGAACAGGTCACGCCAAGTGTAACGCCATGCTCTATAAGTTGGGACTTCAGGATTCTCCTTTCTGTGACTGCGGTGCTCCTTCCCAGACTGTGGAGCACATAATGAAGGAATACCCTCTAAGGAAGAATGATGGACTATCTCTAGATGTTTTCAGTGCTACAACTACCGTCTTAGCATGTATGCAACAATTGGATATCAATTTGTGAGCGTTCTTGTACTTGTATATATTTATTTGTATTAGTTGCTTAGCCATGCGATAAATAAAAGTTAAAGTGCCTTTCTTACCTCTTAATATTCGGTTGTAGCCTGATATATCTCCATAGTAAAGTTCGGAAGAGATGATTTGGCGTGGTTTTCGAAAGTATTCGTAAGTCTGAATGTACCAAATCCAGCAGTCCTGTTGTATGTTGCAATACACTCATGGCTGGTTCCGAACCATAATCTAAATAGACTGGTCCGCACTTTGATTCCTGTGGAACAATCTTTTGTCAGTCTATTTGTATACGAACGTGTTTGGGGACCGCAATTTTAAATGTCGATTTGTGCTATAATCCCTTCAACTGTAATATGTGTTTTGTGAACTGCTGATCTTTCTCTTTCAAACATCGCAGACCACAAGTAATTATCGAATGCACTGGTGATGTCTACAAAAAAGCACGTTACATATTTTCAGATTTTTTTCCCCTATTTTTTTTTTTTTTTTTTTTTTTTTTTTTTTTTTTTTTTTTTTTGTCTGTCTTCAGTCTTTCGACTGGCTTGATGCAATCCTCCATCCTTTCTTATCTTGTGCTAATCTCTTCATCTCTACATATTCTTTATAACCCATGTCCTCACTTATCTGCTTCATATATTGTAATATCTGTCTTCCTCTACAGTTCTTACCTTCGACTGTTCCCTCCACTAACAAATTAACCAATCCAGCATGTCTCAAAATATGATCTACCAACCTGTCTCTTCTTTCTGTAAGCTTCTTCCATAAACTTCTTTCCTCACCCATCATTTTCAAAATTCGTTCATTTCTTACTTTGTCTGTTCACTTAATTTTCAGAATTCTTCTGTAGCATCACATTTCAAATGCTTCAATTTTCCTTCTTTCCGGCACTCCAATGTTTCGCTACCGTAAATTGCATTGCTTAACACCATCAGTCTGTTTTAAGCGTCCATGTTGATTTGCCTTCTCTCAACCCGTACTGATTGGAGGTAATCCCATTTTTATTCTGACGAACATCGAGATCTGTTTGCTCCATCCATACTCCACTACCCATACCCCAATATGCTGAGGGGAGGGTTAAAAGACGTCTGCATGGACACAGCGGTCATTTTGGATAGTTAGATGGATGTGTAGGTGAGGAGATGGTCTGGGTCAGAGGAATATGACCTTGAGCAGCCAGTTCGGGGTGATCTATGATTAGTACTGTTCTATGATTTTCTTATTAGGAATTTCAGTTTTCAAAAATCTTATCTTCAAAAAGGAATGTTCGAATAACAGTGAACAAATTACAGCTAGTTGGTGTAGTGGGTGCCTTGGTGGGCAAACTACGTTACAATTATCTTTCATACCTTTATGATTAATAATTGTGGATTTTTAATTGCAATTTTTATGAAGGAGTAAAAATTTATTAATTTTGAAAGAATCTCGATGTTAGTTGGAATTTAGGAAAAATTATCACAATATGACATTTATTTTCTTATCATTGGCGATTATAAGTCTGAGCGAATTTACCGTTAACATTAACACAAATTGGCAAAATCATAAAAGCAACGCTCAGAGGTACAATTAGCCGTCATGAGCAAGCAAACAATTATATACAGTGCAACCTCGATATAACAAATCGGAGGGGAACAAGAAAATATTCGTTATATCAAGTAATTCGTTGAACTAAGGTTTGTTATGTTGAGGTTAGGTTGGTCTAAAATTCGTTATAAAGAGGTAAAAAATAGTTATATTCACCTCAACATTACGTACTTATCTTGTTATAGCGAACAACTTCTACTAATAAATGATAACACATTTTTATCAAATTACTGTATGTATTTTCTATTTTAAAACAATTAGGTAGGTAACAAAAAATTTTTCTTACATTAATAATCAAAATTGAATGCAGTAAAATCCGTAAAAGTAGGTACATATCTTGGTGGGTACATACATTATGTAGGTAATTTAATGTTAATTTCAAAGATTCGCACAACAAAAATCACGAATTAAAGGTAAATAATCAACAATGTGGTTATAGTAGCTTAATCTCAATTTTGTTAATCTTGATTAGAAAAAAAGTCATCAATAGTTGTCTGTTTACCACCGGTAAGAGTTATCACATCCAAAGCGCAATCTAATTTCCTGATGGAATTGACTACATCGTCACTCAAACCTCCCTTTTTGAGAAACACAGATTTTATTATATGTAAAGCATTATAAGCATCTTTTATTGTGAAGTTATGCTCATCAATTTCACCCCCTTCTTCCTCGTCTTCATCCGCTTCTTCATTAGTAACCGGCAACACAGATGTGACGATGTCAGCATCAGTTAGTTCTCCACAGACGGCTAAGTCATTATCAAAGGTAACGATGTCTTCGAACTCAGTCTCTTGAAGGTGCAATTCTTTTTGAACTCTTTGCCAGGTCCTAGCAAGTTCTGCGACTGGTAAATCGTCCTCCTCATCTTCGCATGTTACTTTAAACTCACTTTTCTTCAAGCAGTTTGCAATGGTCTTTTCAGTGACTAGATTCCAAGCTTTGGCGATCATACACATGGCTTGTAAAACGTCAATTGTAGTTGGTGTTTGACGTTCAACATCAGCAAGAAATCGTCTGACAACTTCCTTCCTATAATGCATTTTGAAGCTTTGGATGATGCCTTGGTCCAGTGGTTGTAGTTTTGAAGTGGTATTTGGAGGCAAGTACTTTATTTTTATATTTTCCAGGTTAGGAATTTCTCCGTGTGCAGTACAATTATCGATGAACATTAGAATTTTATTGTTTTTTTTCTTCATCTCTTTATCCAGACTTTTAAGCCAATTGCAAAATGCATCACTAGTCATCCAAGCCTGATGGTTGGACGTGTAATCTGTTGGCAGATTATTGACATTTTTAAAACATCGCGGTTATTGATATTTTCCGATGACGAGTGGCTTAAGTTTGTAAGTCCCAGTACAATTTGTTCCCAGCAGTACTGTTAAGCGAAGTTTGCTGTTTTTTCCGCCATTACATTCATCGTCTTTGAATGATAAGGTTTTGTCAGGTAAACATTTATAGAATAGTCCAGTTTCATCGGCGTTAAAGATGTCTTCGGGATCGTATCCGGTGGTCAGCTCTGCCAGTTTGTTTTTCCAGCATCACATACTTTTTCATCAACACTACCACTTTCACCGCATATTTTTCGAAAAACAATCTCGTTTCGTTTTTTGAAATTTTGAAGCCACCCGTTGCTAGCACGGAACTTTTCATGTCCCAATTCTACTGTAAACTGCTGAGCCTTTTCCTGAAGAATAGGGCCTCCGGTTGTGATTTTTTTGTCTCGGCACTGTTTTAACCACTTCAACACACATTCCTCTACGTCTTTGAACTCGCATGATTTTAATCTTTTACTGTTTACAGGCAAACCACTTTCTTCTGAAAACTTATCTTTAAATTTTAAAATTGTAGCCAATGTACTTGCGGGAATCCCGAACTTATTAGCTATGTCTAATTTTTTCGTCATAAGATTTTTTGTCAACATAATTAATGATGTTTCGCTTTTCTGCAACCGATAAGGAACACCTTTTACGTTTCTGAGCCATTTTAACTTAAATCTTTAACAATAGTGACGAGCAGAAGTGTTTACATTACTTTCAATCAAACAAATATGATTGTTTTACGCACAAAACCGTGTCGAAACATGTCGCGATTGGTGGGAATTTTATATAAAGGTTTTGGGTTGACAAAATTAGTTAATTAGAGGTATGTATACTTTTTCTTGATAGTTGAAAATTCGTTATAAAGAGGTTGTTCGCAAAAAATGTTCGCAATGTAAAGGTATATTTTATATTGACTCTTATGGACAATTCAAGGGGATTACGAAGAATTTGTTAAATCGAGGAATTCGTTATATTGAGGTACGTTATATTAAGGTTGCACTGTATTTACTTTTAAATATATCTCAGAATCAAAAAATAATGACAATTGGAAACAATGAAAAATATAAGTTATGACGACCTCATACAAAGGTATCATAATACTGTTACTTTACAGTCAAAAAAGAAAATCATGGGCGCCAGAATGAACAAAATATATCATTCGAAAATAACTAGTTCTGGCAAATTATGCCGCTAGCTCAGGGGATCTATCCTCTCAAAGTGGTTTAAGGGTTCTGTTTCACGGAATGCACAATCAGATGGCTTGGTCGTAACAAGTTACCATTGTAGTTCTGAGTCTGATGTCTGCGGTGACCGGAGATGACCCACGGTATGTGAGATTATCTCACACGGCGGCTACAGACACGTCCTGTCTGTTAATGCGCATCATCGCATTACTGGAGGTGTCGCCGTGATAAGCCTGCTCCAGCAAGGCAAGCTGGCAGCCAGAAATCGTACAACGGCAGTTGGCGAGAGAAGCCAACTTTCCAAGTCCACCTCAGACTAGACTCGACTAGAATCGCAGGTAGAATGTCCAGCTCCTCGCTCTTCGGTCCACGAGGAAAACTTCTTGCTCCGCCCCTTGCAGTCTCGAAGCTCACATATAACAGAAATTCCCAGGATTTTAAGTTATACGCTCATTTGAATTGGATCTTCAGGTCGGCACCTAATGCGACGTGATATCCCCGATATCTGATTCGCCCCGCTCATATCACAGAGGTCTGACATATTCGGCTAAGTTCACCGGGGTGAGAGCACATTCGGGTGTCGGGCGGCAGGCATTTCCCGCCAGGTGAGCGACCCTGTTGACCACCCATCCCCAGGGAGCAGAATGTGTGGGCCGGCAAAACCCCAGATCCGCGACGTCCTGTCACCATGGTTCGGGAAGACCACGATTAGCTTCAAGCCTACGCAGCTCAATAACTCTTTAATATTCGCTTTACCAAGATACACTGTATGTTCACCATTTCATTACAGTCATCACTTGGAATCTTGCATAGTTTATAAAATTACAACAAAAATCTATTTAGGTGGTCGCCCAAGATTTATGTAAATTACTCCAACATTATGACATATATAATAAAAATGCACCTTGTAACGTGGCGACAGCGCGTCATGTTACATTGGGGAAGCAGTAACCGGTTACTGAGGACGGCGCTATACAGTGGTAAGGGGCTCCCCCGCTGTTTAACATTTCACTTTCCCGGCCGCAGGGCCGTATGCTGGGACCATTTTTATTACGCTGCTAATGCAAGCAACCTCTTTATCTGTCCGCAGAGAGTTTCACTTCCCCCCGACCTGTGTGAACTCAGAGTTAATGGTATAACCTCGCCCCTCTTCTGTAACAGCAGCCTCCTACCCGAGGAATGACTAGGTATTTACTGGTACATACAGTACGTCTCTGCTGTGGCAGAAACTAAAATACTAACATCTTCGAGTGATAGTTACTCTCGTGCACCGAGGTTTCCTTGTACAACTTCTGTCTTATCTTCGATTTTGGCCATTTAAGTACAAGAAGAGTAATTCTTTAATTTTATCTCCATGCTTCTTGACTTCCAATAATCCTTCGTCTTTTCACTTTGCTGTTTCCTCCTTTCTTGGTTCTAAATGTTCTGAAAACTCTTGAAATTTTGTGTCAATCTTCTGATAGTTGCTCTATCTTGTGTTATATCAACTGTTTTTTCGATCTCTATCTTATATTTCTTTATTCGTTGGCTCGACTGGTTGCCAGTCTTACTCTTGTACTCATGGTTGAAAACTCTTTTTGTAGGTCTGCCGATATCCAACCTCATTATGTTACCAATATAACTGTTTCTGACCTTGTGTTACACCATTTAATTTTCTTCCTCCTTGTATAGATTTTAATTTATCCGATGCTGAAAGTTTCCATTTTCCTTTTTCAATGGACCACAGGTTATCGTCATGATTTTCGTTTTTTTCTATCACTACCATTTCACCAGCTTTCATTCTGAGGAGTAGAGTCTCTCTGGCTTTATTACTATGTTATAATGTTTGATTTTAGTTTTCCTTCAGAGATTATTCTTAGTGTATGTTAGTACGTAGCTGTACTACTTCTGGTTTTCTTAGTTTTGTACTAAACTGAATTCACTAAAAATCAATACTTTTAAGAAATTTAAATAAATTATTTTTAAGTGGAATTGATTATGAATTTTTAAAACTGACTTTCAGATGGTATACGTAAATCGAACACAAGATAATTTTAAATGAATTCTCAGAAAAGTTTTAAACATTTTTTTAATCTTATTTTTACACAAGTCCATTACCAGATTAATGAAATTCTCCATCCAGTGACACCTATGATTTTTTTGGAAACACCTTATTTGCTGAAGTATGATTTTTTTAAGTATCACTCATTCATATATTTGACCCGCGAGTGTGGCTCAGTGTGTTAAGGCACCGCACACTAGTACTACGGGGCACAATCGAGTCCTGGTCCCCGCATATCGACCGTCCTTATTGTGGTTTTGGCGGTTTTATCCGCAGATCTCAAGGTGAATGCCCGGACAGCCCCCAATGTCTTCCTCATAACAACAAATTGCGCAAAAAAAAAAAAAAAAACACACACTCACACACACACACACACACACACACACACACACACACACACACACACGCACACAGAACATAGTTATATGTTTCGCAGACAGATGGCAATACAAGTTTACTCCCAGGGAGACGTCGGCCTCGCCGATAAGTTGCCCAAATCGCAACATGTCGCATCCTGAAAGAAAGGGGAAAAAAAGTCGTCCCTGCAATAGCAAGGAAGAAGAATAAACTCATTTAGATATTTGTGAGAACTATAAACTCCAGAAACAACACTACAGTGTTAGCGTCATCAGTAGAAACGTTACCCATCAACGAGAACATTAAGTTTGCCTTCGTTGTGCACTCAGTCACTGCTCTCACAGCCCTCACTAATTAGCGCACTAAATTCAAATAATCTCTGTCATCTGCTATTCATATCGTTAGGCAGGTAAAGTCTCTCGGCTCACTGTTGTTTCCTGTAGGATTCACGGAGGTAGAGCTCCGCAAACCCCTTTCGATCATTGGCAATCAATGGATGTGAGAGCGTCAGCGCCATGTTCCATCCATTTTTTTTTACCTTATCGCGTAATTTCCTCCGTGGTACTCATTGGATGAAACGTTGAATTGGTCTGGGGAGCCGTTCCGGACGTTGAACTTTAAGAAAAATCTTATCCTCGTCGGATATCGAATCCCGATTGTCCGCACCACCAGATCGACGCAGCCGCCAATTCAAACCGTTTACTTTATAAATATTGCGTCTACTTTTCAGTGACACCTCGGCATATTAAAGCAAAATCTCCCAGAATCGTGAGAGCGTCCCGATAACCTTCAATTGTGACATTGCAGCTAATATAATTTAGTTTATTTCCCTGTATGTCTCGTCATTAGACGCTGGAAAGGAACGGATCAAGGAACGGAAAGGAATCTCACCATGGTCTTTTGAATGAACCATCCCGGCCTTCATCCGAAGTGATTTGGGGAAACCATGGAAAACCCAAATCTGGAGGGTTGGACGGGGATTCGAACCGCCATCCTTCCGAATGCGATGCAAGTAACCGTGGCAACTGTTTATAAGAACAAATCCGTGTTGTGATCTTAATTAAATGGCTGAAAATGTGTTCAGTGAAGGAAATTAACAAAGATATGAAGCACAAAATACAAATACCATTTCGAGGCAAATCTTTGGCGTTTCAACCATGAAAATCTTACACAATATTTGGCTCATGACACTTAAGATCTCTTCAATAAATTCTTTTTAACCTTTTTTTCCTACACCCTCTATCAGTCCACCTGTGCTATTATTGTGTTTAACCCAAGAAAAATAATGTGGATAAAATTACGAAATTCTAAATTTGTTATGAGGGCAGAAAAGTGTAAAACGTTGGAAGACTACGTTGGAAAAAAATATATTTTTGTTTTTTTAGGATTAAATATAGTAATATTTTGCTAAGTTTGTCAAACTTTTTGACTTAGGACTATCTGAAACTTACTTTTCCATTGCCCATCGCAGTTCCATGACTATCCATAAGTTGTTTCAAATGCTTTAAAAGATTTAATTATTGATCAGTTTATTTTAAACTCACAAACATCAAGTACACAGCTAAATTTTGTGCAAGTTAACAACTGAAAACCCATTTCGCCCAGTAATTTGCAATATCAGTTTCATTTGGTGTTGCTCGAAACTAATCACCTTCGTTATAAGATTATGGGAACTGGAGCAAGTGTTTCCATGTTTGATCCTCGCTACATTCACAATTCAATCGCCGGATTTTCCTTGAAGCTGCCCACTACTGTCGGCAATCGATTCAAGGACCTCCAGATATTGCACGACCAGATGTGTTCCGCAATAATCCATAGTTGTTGAGGACCTTAGTTTCGCACAACTGTATTTTTGCTTTTTGAGATGACCCAATTAATTCACAGAAACATTTATCTGGACTTGATTCTCTGTGCTAGTGGTTCATGGCCATGCAGTGGATAAGCGCTGTCCCGTTTGTATTTGGCCCTGTTTTTGTTCGCAGCCACTTCTCTTCGAAGGCAGTTCCCGAAAGCTGATGAATCCTGTAGACTAGGGTAGGCTTTAAGCAGCCTGTCACCAACCTACTGGTGTTATTGAGAGCCACATCAACCTATTTGGACTAATATGGTGAGTACAAAATTGTACATACATACTCTGCAACTGAGAGAATCATGGCCACTGCTAGTGTATGAATAGTTTGTGGTTGACCGCTCCATTGTAGTCCAACCAATATATGCAGTAAGTTGTTTCTTGCGGAGATTCTTAGTTTGTAGTTCACGTATTACCTCTTATATGTAAGGGTTCCGTTGAGTGTTGCTCCCAACTGTTTTGGCATTTACAAGTCTGAAGTTCGATACTTGACCAAGTTACTTTCAACTTACGCTGAGCTTCCCTGTTTTTGAGATGAAAGGAACACTCTGCAGTTTTTGAAGGACTAGGTCATAAATAATATTCTCTAAAATAGCTTCACAGTCATTCAAGGACAGTACACAAATCTGTTTCCCATGTTCAAACTTGTAAGGTTACGGGAGTTTATTTAGGGATTTAACTGAGCGGTTTTGCGCCATATTCGGGTGTTTTAGTGTGTCGTGCAATGATTTGAGAAGATCGAAAAGAATAAGTTACACCGCCGACGTGACGCTTAGTGGAAGGACACATTGTGGAGTCGTCAATCGGGTTGTGCCATAGTCTGGAGTGAGATGTCTATAAGTGGGGGTGAGCTGGTAAGGAGGCGGCTTTCTATCGCCAAATACGAGTGAACACTTATGTTCGGCACTCAAGGAGTAGAAGAGTGGTGAAACATGCAGTCTGTAGCCGGAGTGAAGCATTATTAGTAAGTTTGGTAACTGAAATCAGTTCAACGATGTAATGTCCCTTGGTGACGGGAAATTTATGCGTGTGAATTCCACGTTTTTTTGGCATCGGCGAGAGCCAGGTGACTCATACCTGCGCTGAAAGACCGAACGATTTATGGCAGGCCGTAAAGTTAAAAGCTTTACGCATTCAATGAAATTCAAAGGACAGTATAGGGACTGTGCCGAAATGAGGATTTCCTGGTACAGTAGAAAGTTGAAACTAGAGAAACGATGCTTCGGAGAAAAAGTCAGGTTGCGGAACACCTCTGTTGGGAACCAGCGAATCAAACTGTGTTACGAACTTTTAGAAACCATAAGTTTTTTATGATGCATGAGGAGCGCCAATGGAGATCGTGGACGACCCGCCAAACGCTGCGACTCGCTGAAATTTCCCGCGTCTGCTAAAACTCGGGAGCCTGCAAGTTTTCAACGGAGCGAACAAGCGGGAGAGAAAACATTCTGTTTCTGGCCAGCAAACAATCCGCACCGGCGCACCCCGGGAGATCGCCGGACAGGTCACTACCTGCGGGGAGCCAACTCGCCAAGTGACCTTGCGCCCAGCTGATCAACAGGGTCCGTCTGATTTCTCCGCAACTCATCTGCTACGGTAAAGAACGCCGACGATGTATAGACACTCTTGCGTCATTCAACCCTAGGCAACGCTCTGAGATTTGAATCATGCTCTAAATTGTTCAAAAGAAACTTTTAATATTCAGTTCTGTTCAATAAACCAATCAATTGTATATTCAAAGAAAATAATAGGTGTTGTAAACCCTGCTTTCAATAACTTCCTTTCCAATGTATCAGTATATCATTTGAATAGATAAAGATTTGTGTTTTCTTTAATGGTATTTAAATGTACAATTGCTTTGATTAAAAGTATTTCAGAATTGGAATGTCGCTTCTCTCGGATAGAGAACACTTCCATTCTTGGCGCCTACCCGGGATTAATTTTGCAAATTAATTTATTAATTAATGCATCTTATTTTTTTATTCTATTTTTAACAACGTCAAAAACCAGACGTTACAACGTTTAATGGGAATTAAGTGTGTTTAGTCTAGTGGCGTATCAAGTACCGTAAGGCTCGGAGAAGGTTTAGTAATGGCTCAGAATAATTTTCTGCAGACCCATAGAGTAATTTAATTTTTTTAAAAAAAGGGCGACTGTATAAGGTATTGTGTGGGGCATTAGGAACTCCTGAAATATATAGAGACGATTAAGCCAAGTTATTTTGATATTAAATTTGATAAAAAAATACTTCCCGCGTGTTCTGCTGGATAAGTGCTTCTGCCATACACAACGTTTAGAGTTCTTCCTCCGCTGTCTTCATCAGATGAACTGAAAGTCGGAGTTGCTACTGCGATGACAGGTTACCGACTGTGTATCCTTCAATCAATCATGGAGGTTTTCATCATCGTGGGCAGGCCCTCAATAATGCTGAACTCTATACGGATATTCTGCGTCTCCGTCCTACTGCATAGACCTTCCAAATATTTGTTTTGGCGATTGTCGGGCAGGTAAGTTGTGGGTCGGGGAGAGGATCTGGATGACTGGCTTCCTTGAAGACAGTGGATGAAGCAGTCGAAAAGTCGTGTATGGCAGAAGAACTTATCCATCAGAACACGGGAGAAGAATTTTCCTCCGCTGTACGCCGGGAAAGGATCAATTCTCACAACAATACTAAATTTTTATTGTTTCAAGACCAGAGAAATAGATTTTCATGGAGAAGCTTTGTTTTAGTTAAGGGTGAAGTGACAAATTGTGCAATAGGCTTTTTTTTAACTTAAGGCTTTACGCCTCGTCGACATCAAGGTCCTTAGAGGCGGGATGTGACTGGGGACAAGGAACGGGACGGAATTCGGCCATGGCCTTTTGAAGGAAGCATCCCGACATTCGCCTGGAGTGATTTTGGGAAACCATGGAAAACCCAAATCTGGATGCCCGGACGGGGATTCGAACCGCCGTCCTCCCGAATGCGGTGGGTAGGCTGACATGATTTCGAGGAATCATGTAGAGGAACTGGCATTAATGTAATAAATTTGAATGGAACAATTTGATTTGACAATGCTTCCGTAACTTACAGCAAAGAAATTTTTCGTACATTACATTCGAAAAAAGTAACTGGTAGAAAAATTAAAATGTGGTGTTAATTTTTGGAACTTTGTCGGGCCGGGAATCTTCAGATAACTTATCTTTAAATTTACACATTGGTCGGTGGCTTGTTTTAAGAGAAAGGACGTTTTGAAATGTAAATCTTAGATTATTATAAACATGTTTGTTTCGATTTTTCTGTCGGTAGTTAAAATGAAACTTTTCCCATTTCTGTGTTGATAATTTGAATTGCAGGAGGCTGTCGTTCTTCCTGCAATTTAGAGTACACCGGCAACCGTCTATCTTATTGAAGACTAGCTGCTACCCGCGACTTCGTACGCGTGGATTAAGAATTTCTTTGCCAGAATTGATTATAAAATGTTGTTGGTATCGAAGGATTGGTCCCAAACGACACCGAGACGGCATAATATGACCGGAAACCCTTCACTATATCACTCTACCATCGAACCTGTCTATTGAAGAGAATCGATTTCCAACATATTTAAAATCAGAAAAACAAACGAATGTGAGGGAATGTGGAGGCGGAGGGGGGGGGGGGTTATTTCAGCTAGGACTTTTCTTCTTTCTTCAGCATGAGCATCCGATTCTTGGGTTCTAATAACTTTAGCTGCTCGTGGTCTGCTAGAGCTACAACTTAGGCCAGTTTACGCCCGCAAGGCATGTCAAAAAAGAAGGCAAAATAAATTGGTGCCAGAGGCATTTAAGCAGACACAAAGTAATAGGACAGAGAAAATCGACATCTATGCTAAATAATACATTTTTTCTCTAAACGAAAGTTATTAACAAATTATACACTAACAGAATGCGCGAGAAGCACACCTTGAGCAATCGACGTAACATTACAGACTAACACACACATCCGTCTCTCTATAACTATTCGATAAGTTCTCAAAATTTCGTGACTACTACTGTTAATCATACCGAAAAAAATAAAAATTTCCTGTGCCCTCACTACAGATTTTCTTGTCAAATTCCGTCCATATCGGTACAGCCAGTTAGTTGTCAAAACGTAACAAAAAATAGAGACTTACTTCCGCATTTACAGTATTATTACTGCTGATCACACACTGACTGCGAATCACCCCTGAGGGATCAAGATAACGTAAAAAAGTGTACACCTACAGCATTGCAAGACTACCTACGATTTGCCTCGCATTGCATCTCTAACTTTGTGATATCTACAGTTTAACATTCAATCCGAATAACCTATGGCCCAGGCGTGACTCTTACGATCAAAAACATTTTTAATTTTTTTTAGCCTCTACGGAGATCTGAACCGGAGACCACGACCCAAACATTAGTAAGCAAGCACTTTAACCACTGAGCTACCGGACCACAACACGGAAAAACAGTACGGAGACGTGCATATCCAACGCGTCTGTCTATCGCCGTTCAGTAATATTTCAAAATTATGAGACAACATGTGTTATTTATACAGATAATTTTTCATCCAATTGTATACAGTATTTTTCCCCTTGTTTCAAAAGATAAGTGTGCAAAGTTTCATCGAGATCGGATGAAAACTGTGGATTTGTATGAAGAACAAACAAACAAACATACATAAATTCATCTTTATATATATATATATATATATATATATATATATTAGCTGAGTCCTCCAGTCTGCAAGCATTTAAATACATCTTGACGATTTGAGTGGGTGGACTACTGCAGTTGTGGTAGGAATAGTCCTAGAAACCTGGGCAAGGTCGTTAGCGTACAAGATGTTCCTGGTAGTTGAATGTAACGACTACTCATTTGTTTATATAAGCGATTAAGTAAATAATAAAGCCACAGTTGAAAATTTGTCTCTATTTATCAATTGTCAGTTAAGTAGTGATAAACTTTCCGCCGTTGTCAGTGTGACAGTAAAGTCTATTTGTTCTTCTTGTGATATATTCTTGCTACGTCTTGCTTAGCAGTCGCTTGCCCCTCGTAGCATCTCCCAGCAGTAAAGGGAGGGGGAGGGGGAAAAAAACCTCTGGTTGCAGCACACGCGTTTGTCGCAGCGGTCGCGCCAAATGAACGGCGCAACGAATTATTAGTCTTAAAAAGAAAGGAGCTGCCGCCGGCCGGTCCGAGGAAGTAGGAGGGGAAGGGGGCCGAAACGCCCCGGCTGCTGGAATAAGGAGGAAATAAAAACCCACGCAGAAATTAATAGGTGATTCTTTTTTTTCCGCTCTCTTAGTCGCTGCCCCTCCCCCCTTCTCCCTTGACAAAAATCTTTACCCCCCGCTTTTTATTTTCTTTATCGCTGGCTTACTTACCACCACTGCTGCAGCTCAGATTCATTCCTTTTTCCCCGGTTTTTTTCCCCGTGCTATCTAATTTCCTTTGTCTTAAAAGTTTGATTTAGTCCTTCCTCTTAAGGGGAAATAATACCGCTGTTTTCCGGCGGGGAAATCACGGGAATGTGGCTTTGCGCTTCGTAACGAAGGGAACAGCTTTAATTTTTTTCTTTTAACTTTATACTTTTTTTTTCGACAAGAACTTGTGATGTCATCCACACGAGTAAAACTGAATGCGGTAAGCAACCTTTATCGTATTCTCTTAGTTTCAACAATAATATAGTGGTTGCTTATTAAAATCAAACTGGTTCGAACTCTGGAGATGGGTGAAATTTTCATCATTCCAGGTTTTGCCAATGCTATAGGAGTGGTGTTTTCGCATAATTTCTAATCACAGTGCTATGTAGAAGAGACCGCGATTATATTGCAAACCTTTTTTCATTCAATATGGAGTGAAGGCATACAACATTGATTAGATTCAAATTAGATTACGTATGTCCGTTTTGATTCTGTCTAAAAACTGTCTCATGAATGTGGAACAATACATATATTTTTCATTCATTATAGTGCATTGTTATTTCCGTGCATAATTTGTGTATGAATTCTTATTCACTTGATAATTTTTTTTTTAAATGTTAAAAACGTAACAACTGATTTTTATATAAAGTTTATTTTTCTAACTGAGAAATTTTATTCAAAATGGTGTACTTAAATCAAATATAAAACTATTTCAGTTAGTGAAAAGTAGAATGATCACATGAAATTATTGAAAAAAAAGGAATTTCACGTTTTATTTATTACACGATTTATCAAATTTTCTGTGAAATATCGCACATGATTGTATCGCTGGAAAAAAATTGATCATTGACGTATCGAAATCATTAAAAACAATATTTTTTGTGAAAATTATATCAAAAAAAACAGATGGAAATCATGGCACCTTAAGTAACCACAGTAGATTTTGAAAGAGTTTTCGATCAATAGTTTCAGATATAAAAGGGAAACTCATTTTTCGAAACTGATTTTTCATCAAAAACTTATAAAAATCGCGAAAAACAACAGAAAATCCAAACATTTTGAGAGTGTGCGCGTTACTAGTTTTCATTTGATACCAATAAACACTATCCAAGAAAAACTTTTCCTTCACTCTCCCCCCAATAAAATCCCCATTATTATTTTCACGTACCCTGCTTTTTTGATCTGTAGTTGTGCTGAGTTTATAAATTTCTTAAATAACTGCCTGTGAGGGTGTTACAGACGTAAAAATGAGAGGATCCGAATGTACGAAACTTTAAACACAATATTAATACCAACTAGTAATTGCATATTAGTTACCTGATGTCCAAAATGTAGACACAATATCCAGCGTTAATTACAAACATGTTAGGTAGTAAATACAGATTAAGTTTCGAAAGGCTTTTTTTTACCTGCTTAATTTGTACATTTTGACATTAAATTGTAAGTCCCAGAGGAAAGGAACTGGCCGTCCTATTGCTGACACTAGCTTAGTATTCCTCTTTCGGGTGGATCCAACCAACCTTCTGGGTGTGGACTAAGTTAGGTTTTTACATTTGTAACTTTACAGGTAAAAAAAAAAAAATCTTGTACCACACTAGAGACTGTGAATACTTTTGTCAGCTCCCCCTTCCATACCCCAAAAAACACGTCTTTTCCGGTTAGCAAACGCCCAAAACCAAATTCTTTCACAGGGTAAAATGAGCAGTTTTGGGTCACTGGATAAGGCTTCTTACTAGAGATCGAAAGGCACCCGGCTTGAATCTCGCAATCAGCTGGGATTTACAAAGGCCCTTAACCCGAACGATTACCTCTGGCACAGCTTGCTGTATAAAGTGAAGTGTGACAGAACGCTTCCGTAGTCTGGATTCTACGTTAAACTGCAGGCCTCGTATAAGTACAGATGCTTAGACCTTAGATGATCAGACGAATGCAACGAGGAATTCTCTTGCGCCTTACAGGCGCAATCGGAAGTACCCCAACTGATGCACTTACAGTCATTCTCGGAATATGTCCTTTAGATCTGGAAATAAGAAAAAGAGCAGCATGTTACTGGCTACGAAAAGGAAACTTAGACAAGATAACAGAAATCCTGGGTCAAGTGGCAACCAAGAAGACAGACATCAAAAATTGTATTTTGAATGAATGGCAACAGCAGTGGAACAATTCGGAAACAGGAAGGAGAGTATTTGAAATTCTTCCTGACATCAGAGAGAGGATACGTATGAAGCACTTCAATCCATCCCGAGGGTTAATACATTTCCTCACCGGTCATGGACCGTATGAAACATATCTTCATAGGATCAATAGGACAGAGAATGATCTATGTGCGTGCGGATCTTCAGGAACACCTGAACATAAACTGTTTGAATGTGCTCTAGTTGATGATCAAATCAAACAGTACAGAATGAAGCTCATGGGGAAAACTGTCAAGGAAATTATGAAAGACAACCTACTCCTGAATGAACTCGACAAGCTGGCAGATGCTGTGTCAGATGCAGCCAGGGAGCGGTATCGGCTTCAGCATATCCAGCAACCTGCCGGAACACAACAAGCCATTTAAGGAATGAGACAAGATACTCTAAACGGACGAGACACAAACAACTAAGTGGAACGCTGATGCCGGAAGTGTGGCTTCTGGAATTTACCGAAGCTTATTTCTTCAATGGATGCCAGCGTTAAACGAACTTTTGAAAACTCAAGATGTTCAGTTATTTAGTATTAGTGGGTAATATTTTTTACTAACAGGTTGATAAATTACAGTGTGTAGTAATAATAGTTAATTGTTTGTACCATTTTCGTAGTATATAGGATTTGTGTTAATTTTACAAAATTTTTGTTTATTATAAATTTCAATACAGTATTAAGAAATAACGGTTCGTTGTAGACTCTAGATAACGAACCATCTGAATGTACAGTTAAATAAATAATAAATAAAATGCTTAGACCGCCGACCGGGTTGAGATGTTAAGCGGCACCTTAGCCGAAGCCCTCCCCCACCACCCCGACCACACCGTGCTATCGTACCACTTCACTACGCCCCCGCCGCGGAATTGGGCTCTTCCGAATCACTCGCCATTCCAGCAGGGACGGTGAGGCGAGGCCCCTTCGCCACCCATTAAGGGTGTCCACGGGGAGTGGCGCGGAAGCAGCGCTAGCTACGAACCCGGCCGAAGACCCTTCCAAAACCTGGCCATACAGCATAAGCCTCTCTGTGGTTCCTACGCACAACACCCGGCCCCACCCGAACCCCGCAGGGCGGGCGGAAGCCGTAGCGACCGGGCCCCGAGCAGGATCGCACGATCCACCACGCCAGAAGACCGAGCGTATCGTCCCTGAATACGCGATTTACCACACTAGGGTGCGCTTTCCCACCGCACCCGCCCGACACTTGTGTCCAGAGCGAGCACGGGTTCCCGCGCACTCGTCCAAGCTCCATAGAGCACCATCGAAGTGCACGATTCCACTGCGGCGGCCCGAAGGTCCCACGGCGTTCACAGGTTCAATGTTGCCCTACCCCACGTAAAAGCAATGCACTACCAGTCCACACTTATATAGAGGACCTACTATGGCAGCACTAGAAGTACAAGAGACTAGAGACAGCTCCCACCAGCAAACATGCGACCCCTGAGCCCCAGGAGCCGAACACAGAGGCGGCGAACCGCAATCAAGAACAGCCCACAAGACCGTGGTACTGGTCCCTTCATTCGACTCCGGGAACTACGAGTGCTGCGCTGGCAGCAGAGGTGCACTAAACCACTGGGGTGTTTGGTCTTCGTTCACCAGGACACCCCCCAACACCGGAGCAGTCAGGGCAAGGTTGCTCACTGCACTTGCGCTGCGGCCAACACCGTAGAGCGCCTAGATGCAGCTTGACTACCCACAAGCCTTCCGTCCAGCAGGGGACGCGACCTTCTCTGAACCTCCAGCCTCAAGCCGGGAGCGACGGGAGGCCTCGTATTTATTTATTTATTTATTTATTTAACTGTACATTCATATGGTTCGTTTTCTAGAGTCTACAACGAACCGTTATTTCTTAATACTGTGTTAAAATTTATAATAAACAAAATTTTGTAAAATAAACACAAACCCTATATACTACGAAAATGGTACAAACAATTAACTATTATTACTACACACTGTAATTTATCAAGCTGTTAGTAAAAACTATTACCCACTAATACTAAATAACTGAGCATCTTGAGTTTTCAAAAGTTCGTTTAACGCTGGCATCCATTGAACAAATAAGCTTTGGTAAATTCCAGAAGCCATACTTCCGGCATCAGCGTTCCACTTAGTTGTTTGTATCTCGTCCGTTTAGGGTATCTTGTCTCATTCCTTAAATGGTTTGCTGTGTTCCGGCAGGTTGCTGGCTATGCTGAAGCCGATACCGCTCCCTGGCTGCATCTGACACAGCATCTGCCAGCTTCTTTTTTTTTTTTTTTTTTTTTTTTTTAATGGCTTTCGGCGACTAAGCCATTCAGCCAGCTCAGTGTGTTTATGATATCTGTTCATGTGAATTTTTTTTTTTTTTTTTTTTGTTTCTTTAGTGCGTTTATGCTTCCTATGTATAGACACCACAGGACGGACAGGACATTCACACAGACACACAACACTTAAACATCCATGCCCGCGGCCGGATTCGAACCGGCGACCTTCGGCACGTGGAGCTAGTGCTCTAGCCCCTACGCTACCGAGGCCGGCATCTGCCAGCTTGTCGAGTTCATTCAGGAGGTGGTTGTCTTTCATAATTTCCTTGACAGTTTTCCCCATCAGCTTCACTCTGTACTGTTTGATTTGATCATCAACTAGAGCACATTCAAACAGTTTATGTTCAGGTGTTCCTGGAGATCCGCACGCGCATAGATCATTCTCTGTCCTATTGATCCTATGAAGATATGTCTCATACGGTCCATGACCGGTGAGGAAATGTATTAAACCCCGGGATGGATTGAAGTGCTTCATACGTATCCTCTCTCTGATGTCAGGAAGAATTTCAAATACTCTCCTTCCTGTTTCCGAATTGTTCCACTGCTGTTGCCATTCATTCAAAATACAATTTTTGATGTCTATCTTCTTGGTTGCCACTTGACCCAGGATTTCTGTTATCTTGTCTAAGTTTCCTTTTCGTAGCCAGTAACATGCTGCTCTTTTTCTTATTTCCAGATCTAAAGGACATATTCCGAGAATGACTGTAAGTGCATCAGTTGGGGTACTTCCAAATGCGCCTGTAAGACGCAAGAGAATTCCTCGTTGCATTCGTCTGATATCCCTTGCAGCTTTAACCTATGCGCCCATGTGCTCGCTCCATAACTTGCAATAGCTGTGGTAATGGCACCATGATACAGCCTTATAGTCGGCAGTGGGATTAGAAATCTTCTTTGCCCAGTGGTAATTATTTTGTTCATTGCCTCGTATACACAGAATGATTACCGGCTTAGGTTAAGGTGGTTATGATAAGAGCGAACTACGCATACAGTAAAACCGTTGTCATGACAACATTCGCCAACATGAGCCTTCTCCTTTGTAGGACAAAATAGATACTAAATAAAAAAAACTCGTTCCGTTTAGATTTTTGGCAGTTATGTATTGTAAATAATATTCTATTTATTGTGCAACTACAGCGAATGTAAAACCTCTCTCGCTGTATGCCTATTGCTCCTTCGGATAGGGACGCTATAGATGGCGGCCATGTGGCGGCTTTTGAAAGAGCAGGCCTCAAAATCCAGGTACCAGTTTAATCCCCTTTGAATGCTCCATCTTAATGAGCCTAGTAAAAAAACAATTCTAATTAGTGTGACAAACACTCATAAAAAAAGTATTTGGGAATACGCTCAGAAGAAAGAACCTGGGCACTTTAGCACTGTGTACAGGCCAAGGAAATCTCCATTTAAAATCAACTCTATACACGAATCCGGCCATCCAACTACTCTATACTTTTTTTTTTTTACATAAATTAATATACACTTGTGCTATATTTACATATATTGAATAAGAAGCCTAATGGTAACCTCAATTTTTTTTCCCCTTAATACCGTCTTTAAAAAAACTTTTTTTTTTTTTTTTTTTTTTTTTTGCTTGTTACAATGGGCATCATCTACCTCGAGGTCATTAGAGACGAGAAAGGAGTGGGGGCAAAGAATGGGAACGAATTAAAGGAACCATACCGGCTATCGGCTGAAGTGATTTAGGGAAACCATAGAAAACCCAAATCTGGATATCCAGACGGGGAATCGAACTCCCGTCATCGTGAATGCGGGGCCAGTCCGAATAGAGCGGGAGCCACAGCAAGAAGGCTGGAACATCAGGTTTCAATGAATCGCCGTGGATAGATAAAGAGAACAGACATAAAGACCTCAAGAAGTCTACGCCTAGGATTGGTTCCCTATACCGATATTCAAACTTCGTTTCTTCCTAAAATCGCTCCAGAGGAAATGATATTATCTCTTCCCAAATATTTGCCAGTAATGTCCCGGTTGTAATGATCTTGCCTTCAGTGAACAGAACAGCAGCCATTATTTTCCAGTCTAAAAAAAGTAAAGTAATTTCTACTGCCACCAAAGAATGAACGTATCCTTTAACATTGACGACAATTTGGCACTTCATTTCAGGCGCACTATATTCTTTTGTACGTAATGGAGCCAGGCAATAGACTTGTAAATTACCACGGAATGAGCTTAATAATGTCCCAGAAATAAAATACTCTCGGGTGTCCAGCCGTATGGTGTTGTCTAAACATGACGTTTCGACTGCTAGCTCCGATGTCATCATCAGGTAACTCTAGTTGTTGCAAGCTGACTGTCACCAGTCGAAACGGCGTGTTTATACACCATCCGGCTGGACACCTGAGAGGATTTTATTGCATCAGTACGCCGAGAAAGTGTCCACTCGAGCACAATGTACCAGAAACATTAAAAAAACGTAAAACTGGTAGGTAAAGGATAGAATCAGGTTGTAATGAACAAAACCCCATTCCACTAAATTTTGATAAACCTTCATTAATTTATTCAAATATCTGACAGGAATAATAAGAAAAATTTCCAAAGATAGACTACTTAATTAAATATTGTCCAAATCTGTTAATTTCACGTGTGCGCTAATGGTGTGGCTGAGCTCACAGCTACTCGTGAAGCAAGATGGCGCTTGGATTAGGGAGCGTACATAAACAACGTAGTTCTATTTTGGCCTGCTGCAAAATGTTGGAACTCTTTAAACACACTTTGTATTTAGCTGCTGTTGAGCCCAATAGCCCATCGTTGTATTGCATCCATCAGAGCCGAATCTTATAATGTATTCAATAGGATTCTCATACATTTCAAATGAATTCATAACAATATTAAAAAGTTTATCTGCATTTGCAACATGATCCATTGTTTTTCTTCAAATAATTGAATTAAATCACAAAACCGATTCAGCACTTTCCTATTTATTGGATCAAAATACCTGACTACTACAACCACTGTTTTTACTGTGCTCGTGACTTCAACACAGTGATCAGGTTTTATTTTTCAATTTCGTCAATACAGTTGTTTGTCACAGCTTGAACTTTAATTCTTTTTACCTTAATATCTTTGGCTATTAGAGAATCTGGGAACAAGTTCGGTAACAAATCGGCCAAGTGATCCATAACAATATGAAAAATGTTATACTCAGCAACGAAAGCAGCTAATTTTATTTCAGAAGTCTTAACCCATTGTTTTTCAGTAACTGGCATGGATTTAAAAGCACTTACTAAAGATTTTTAAATTTTGTTTTTTGATTTGACAGCACTACATTTTTTCACATTATTATTGTATTTATTTCCTCCTTTGTGGCGTGTAATTACACTTACGTTGGCCATATTGCAATAACTAATGTCACCTTTGTTAAATCCTTATCTTCTCTTTGTTCAGCAACAATTCTTCCCAAAACTTCTGCTTATAACGCTTTCTCGTTGCTGGTGTTGGTGTTAGGTTATCTTCTTCTCCAGAAACGCTGTCGCTATCAATCACCATCTTTTCAAATTCAAAATCAAATTGACATCACAAGAGACTGTAAAATTAAAAAAAAGAAATGTCAACTAAGAATACTAACAGACTTAATTCAAAAATTCTTAGTATTCATCTAAAATCAAATACGTCAATTACCTACCAAACTTGTTCGCGTAATATCTCGAAGCTCATATTGGGGAATTATCAAAAATTGAATGTGTATAAAGGGGGAAACGGAATAAAAATAAATTACCCAAATAAAAATAAGGATGCATTATCATCGGTCGATAACCTCGTGAAATTTAGAAATCACAATTACCTAAAAATTACAATTTCTTAAATTACGGTGTATTTTGCTACCGTGGTTACAACCATACGGTGTATTTACCGTAATTACGGTGTAGGTGGCAATACTTCACTGACGAGTCCCACCACTCTTTCTTAAAACTTTTGCTAAAACTAGGAACATATATTTTTTAAATTATTATCGTTTGCCCACAAATACACAAGAATTATATATTAAAAATAAAATAGGATATATATATAGCCACGCCATTTACTGCCAGTTAATCACAGGCAGAGTATTTTGAAGTGTGTTGTCTTTCGACATTTACTTCAACATAATCTAGAAGGAGCAACACTTTGCTTTTGGTATGGCTTATCGTTGGCGTTCTTAGTTTAGAATAGCGAGTGGTCTTTTATGACGGTCAATACCTGTAACGTATTGCCCGAGCGAGTTGACTTCCGGGTTCCTGGTCTTCTGGGCGCGCTCGTAGAACGTCGCGGACAGCTGTCTGAAGCGATCCGTCAGCAGCGGGATGTTAGTAGTCTCGTGCAGAACTGCAGTCGGGAATCTGCTCGGTAAGTGGATGGCCGTTTTAGTGCCCTGTTCTGTATCACCTGAAGGCGCCGAAGGTGCGAAGCAGCTGCTTAGCCCCATACGGGACAAGCGTATTCCATAATTGGTCTAACCAGGGTGATATAGATGTTTACTCCCGTGGCGGGCTTCAAAAGGCTATTCCTGTGCAGCACAGGGTATAGAGCGTGTAATCTAGCACTTGCCCTTCTCCTGATATCTTGAATATGGGATCGCCAAGTCAGTCGCCGGTCTAGAGTGACTCCTAGGTACTTGACTTCCTTTTCCCACGGGATCGTCTCGTTGTGAAGTCGAAGGGGTGGAAGGTTTTGAGTGCGTCTCTTACTGATTATGATGGCTTGAGTTTTTGTGGCGTTGATGGTTATCCTCCACCGTTTCGCCCAGTCCTCAGTTGATCGAAGGACTTCTTGCAGACGCCTAGTTGCTAGGGCACAGCTTCTGCTTGCCATACAGTATGCCGTGTCATCGGCATAGGTGGCGGTAAGAACTCTGGGAGCGGTAGGCACGTCAGCGGTGAAAAGCGCATAGAGCACTGGTCCCAGTACAGATCCCTGCGGTACTCCAGCAAGGATTCGCCTCACAGTTGAAGTGGCCTCGCCTACACGAACGCAAAAGGTGCGGCCAGTAAGATATGACATAAGGAGCTATATTAGTCTGCCTGAGAAGCCTTGTTCGTATAATTTGAGTAGCAGACCTGTATGCCACACAGAGTCGAATGCTCTGGCGATATCCAGAAGCACCAGGCCACAGTATTGTTTTTCGTTGAATGCTCTTGTCGCTGCTTCAACCACCCTCATGAGCTGTTGCGTGGTGGAGTGATTGCGGCGAAAGCCGAGCTGGTGATGGGGGATAATCTCGTTCCGTTCGATGCCTCTTGAGCAATAACCGCTCAAAGACTTTGCTTATAGACGGCAGGAGGCTTATTGGCCGGTAACTTTGAGGTAGGTGCGGGTCCTTCCCGCTTTTATGTATTGCCATAACTTCAGCATGTTTCCAGCATTGGGGGAATTGCTGAGTGCGAAGAATGTTGTTAAATATTCCTGCCAAGTAAGTTGACGCTTGCGGTGGTAGATTCTTGAGACAGCTATTGAAAATACGATCATGACCAGGTGCTTTATCTGGGTGAAGTGTGGCTAGGCAGCTCGCTACCTCTTCCGGAGTGATGGTGTCAATTTATTCCTCGTCGTCCCCTTCCTCAGCCTGCAGATAGGTGTTTAGGCAGCGATGTACCTCTTCTACTTGCAACTGGTCTTCCACTTCCGATGGCCGAAAGTTCCTCTCGAAGGAATCTGCTAGGGCGTTTGCCTTGTCGGTTGGGCGATAGACTGGGCCCCGCTCGCCGTGTAGGGGCGGGAGTCGAGATCGCTGCCTAGTGAATTTCTTTGTCTCTGCCCACAGCGTCCCATCACCTGGGGTCAGCATCGAAACACGAGCCTCCCATTCTCTGCTCCGGTGCTCTGCCAGCGATACCTTCAATTCTCTCTGGACTCGGTTTAGCAGTCTTCGCGTGTCGGCGTTCCTCGTCAACTTCCACTCCTTAGCTATTCGGTTTTTGTGCCGAATAGCCGCTTGCAGGTGGGGCGGGAGCTGGCGTGAAGTGTTCTTGGTGAGGCACCTCTTCGGAGTCGTTGCTGCTGATGCCTCCTTGACAGTGTGCTCGAAGAAGGACAGAGCATAGTCTATATCCTCTGCCGGGCGGTCCGGTAGTGCTGCTGAGACTATCTGACGGTATCTGCCCCAATCGGTTTTCCTGAAGTCCGGCTTTTGTTGTGCATTTAGGATTAGGTCGGACTCTAGCTCCACGATGACTGGGCAATGGTCAGAGGACAGCCTGTTCAGCGTGGATGCCGCGACGAATCCGGTGATTCCTTTAGTGACTGCCACGTCGAGAACATCCGGACGTCCGCGGTGAGCTGGGTAGTAGGTGGGTTCTTCGGGTCCCCACACACACATATTGTGTCTGTTGGCGACTCTCCGTAGTATGTTACCTGAAGGGTTGTTAACTCTGCTGTTCCAGTCTGTGTGTTTTGCGTTGAGATCACCTCCGATGAACAGCTTGCCTCTGATGTTTGCCAAGGTATTAAAATCAGCCTCTGCTGTTTCCCTTCTAGGAGGCCGATAGGCAGAAACTACGGTCAGTGGTCCTCTTGTCGTGCCCACTTTAATGACGACAGCTTCAATGTACTGCAGGGGCGGTATATAGATCTCGTGATGTGGAATGCTTCTCTCGACATAGATAGCCACGCCACCTTTTGCAGTTGGACGATCATATCTATAACAGCAGTAGTTGGCTACTGAGGCTTTCAGTCCCGGTTTTAGGTGGGTTTCGGTGACAAGACAGATCTACGTCTTGTTCCCTAATGAACTGCCGGAATTCCAGGGTCTGTCCATAAATGCCATTGGCATTCCATATGCAGAAAGAGAGGCTATTGAATTGGGGTCGTCTATCCATGATGAAGATTACAACTGCATTTGGGAGTAGCTAGAGCTGTCTTCACTGCAGCGCAGATGTCCGTGGTCATCTGCTCTAGCCGCTTGGTTAGACTGACCAACATATTTAGGACAGTCTCCAATATTTTACTCAGTCCTTCAGATTCCGCCGGAACTGGAGCAGCTGAGGGAGGCCAATGTCGTGGTTGGTTGTTAAACAGATCTTCTGTGCAGGAGCTCGCTTGTTTTTATGTTCTTGTTGGTAGACCCGATTGGAGTCAGAAGTTGCAGCAGTGGCCGACTATGGACCCGCAACTTCCGAAAAGAGGCGACCGTCAGTCTCACTGGATTTTCTGTGTTTCTGGTACTTTGGATGCTTCCTAGTCATCCTAGTGGGCTTCGTCTGTTCTTTGCCAGTCGGCGGAGAGGAAGTATTTGTTTGTTGATGCTGGATAGCGGAGACGCTCTGTAAATTTTCTGCCGGTGGCTGTAGATCCTTCTTGCGATGTTGTTTAGCGGCATCACTATTGGCTGGTAGGCCTTCTTGTACACTGTACAGCCTCTATAGGACGCAACATGGCCGCCCACACAGTTCAAGCACTTAGCTGCGTCGTGTCCTTTTCTCAACGTGCACTGTTTTGTTTCATGTGGGCCGGCACACTTAACACAAGCGGGAGGCATTTTACAGTGCTTGGCCACATTACCAAAACGTTGACAATTAAAACACTGAGCGGGTCCAGTGGTAGCTCTCAGTTTTTCCGTATAAATCTTGAGGTGGCAGATGCTCTCCACCTTAAAGATGGGCCTATTCTCAGGGATGTCAGGAAGAACGACAAGGATGAGAGGCATGACCTCATTGCTTCCTGGGCGACGCAGCTGAACCACTGTCTGGACATTGAAGCCCATATCTTTTAGCTCGAGTTTGATGTCGTCAGTGGCCATAGTCCGGGGAATCCCACGGAGTACCACCTTCAGAAGTGGCACTGCTCCAATCGGAAAGGTATAGTAAGGAATGTTGCTAGCTTGCAACATCTCGGTGGCTGCTGTGAAGTCTTCAACGGTTGTAAATGTGAATTTTATTTTGTCCCCTCCAGCCGATTTGGCTGAGAAAGGGTTTTTCACGACGTCACCCACTTTGTCGTGCAGAGTTTTATAATTCTCTTCAAACTGCACAACAATTGGCGAGATTTGCGCACTTCTGGTAATCTCTGATGAATCGTCCTGAATTGGTTCGAAAGGATTTGTTGTTTCCATCCTTTCTGGGTCAAGCGTTGGTGGTGGCCTCGCTGTACGGCGAGGGAAGACAAAACCCTCGTCACCTGGTTCCACACTTTTCTGGTAAGTGTGGTTATCCTCATTGCTCTTGGGACCCTGGGAACGACGCCCTCTTACTCCATTCCGCCCGGAGACCGAGGCTGCAGTATTGTCGGTGGCTTCCATGGTCTTCTTATTTTGTGCCTTAGCTTTCTTTGGTTTTTTGGCTGTACCTAGTTTCGACAATGCTAGACTGACTCCACTAGATTTGCTCACCTCATTGTTTCTGTAGTTGACGGCACGTGGCTGTTTATTGTATGTCCTCTCTGGTGGAGTAGTGGGACGCTTTCTTGGTGTTAATTCTTTACTCACCGAGTACGCATCGCCGTGTATACGCTGAATGTTAAACACAGCGGCTGGTGTAGCGTCTTCATCCATTGCCATATCCTTATCCGTTGTCGCACTTGTCTCAACGGCCGCCGGCATTGAGACGCTCGACGCGGAAGTGCAAGGCAGCCTTTCCTCGTCACCCATCTGTGCGGCTCCTCTGGTCACGTAGTGATGGGTGGCCGAGCTTAGTTTTATCGAGTTATTCAACTTCGGCACGACACGTAATTTCTTGTCACTTTCGAAAACAATAACTACCTATAACAATCACACATCCAGTCAAAATGCACACACGTAATAATCACCAATTGTCACATACGATAATAATTTTCACAGCACATTTTCTATTCACATTCAACCGTATGCACACATTTAATCATACAATAAAATTACTCTCAGCCATTCCGATCTCCATCACAAAATAGGATATCATCAATTCTATAATTAATAGTATTAAGAACTTATTAGTGACTGCGAGAGAAGAGAGATGCAATACTATGAAAGCCTTCTCTTACAAATCTCCAAATTATGGATAATGGTGACTACGAAACTTGGCAATAAAAATACGGGGTAGGGACAATAACCTTTAATTTTTCTCATATGAAATCAAAGAGGTTCAGAAGAAGAAGAAAAAACACAAACTCTCTTTACAATATTTCTGTTAACAACCTTATCCAAGTACGAGGCGAGACATATGGCAAGAAAAAGATGAATTCACTTCCAGATCTACCACATGAATGAACCAAAGATGAGATAAGAGAGAAGTGTGCGGCTTGCACCAATAGCGAGGGGTGAAAGTTGACCAATTATAACTGTGGAAAAGAATAGTCTCTGTGATCATCAGTGGAGAAAAAAAAAAAAATTTGTTTTCAGAAATATAATTTCGATAAGTTATAATAATGGAAAGGTACATATACTAATAAATAAAATTTGGAAAGATATAAAAATATATACGAAAATTTACTGAATGTTTGTCATATTGTAAGTGACAGGATTCTTGGTGGAGTCGTAACGTAGGTTAAGGCAGAAGGAATATCTCTGGTGTCATGTGTTGATAGGCATTTCCCATCTACGGAGTTCCAAAGAGGTTTTCGTTTCCGGAAAAATTCTGACAGCTTTGACCGTAAAACAGGTGTTACAATGTTGGAATCATGTGAACTGACATGGATTGCCACTAGAAGCTACGTATTGGCAGTAAAAACTCTTTACCTGTGGCCATTAATCGTGTAGGATAACTGTTGAGTAGTGAGACCAAAGAAGATATGACGATTAGTAAGACACTCTCTAATCTACCACCTCTCTACCTTCATCGTAAAACTACAGTGAAGCAAAGCGTATAACGCAAGTAAAACCTGTTTTACCTCAGGAACAACAGGAAGGATGAAAATTGAACCATTCGGATGCCACAAAATAATGTTGAAAATTAAGTGAAGTTAGATGGAGCAGTTACCTAACATCTCCCGTAAATGGTGTGTAAGGAAAGATGTTAAAAGAGAGTCTGACAAAAGGAAGAGAGAAGATGAAAATTCACTTATCTTGATATCTGGGATTGGTTAGTTTGGAGAGGTGGAAGGTTAGAACTGTAGAGGAAGACAAAGAAGACAATACTTGAAGCAGATAAATGAGGAACTAGGTTGTGATGACTATGATAAAGAGCTAGGTTTGGATAGGAAGGAATAAAGAAATAAGCAAATAGATAGAGAGAATTATAACAGGAAAATAAAATGTAATACTTACATTACAATCCTGAATCTCTACTTTCGTAAACGAAATATCTGTCCATTCTGATATACCATTAATCGATTCTCCTCACTTTTGTTGAAGTCCATAACGTTCTTTGTTATCAGTTGGAATAACACAAAGTTTTGATGTGTTTGACAACTTTTAATACGCCAGCCTCGTTAGCGTGCTGAAGGTCGCCGGTTCGAGTCCGGCCGCGGGCATGGGTGTCTAAGTGTTATGTCTGTGAATATAATGTCCGTCGTCCTGTGGTGTGTATAATTAGCTGGAAAAGTTGATCAGGCTGGCTGTGTGGCCTAAAATGAAGTAGGCCAAAAAAAAAAAAAACCCTTACCCTATAGCAATTATCCTTGTTTCCTTGTCTGAATACTTGAGGACAGGAATTCAGTCATCAGAATTTGACCCATGTATACGTACCAGTGATCTTGAATGTATGGTATATTCTTCTATTTTTTTCATTCTTTTTTTTTTTTGTTCATGTCTCGATAATTTTACCTCTTTATCTTTCAGCCTTTTTCTTGTTTCATTTTATCATTTTTTTTTTTTTTTTTTTGCTGTTTAACTCATAATTTTACGGCCTTCCGGCATTTTTTATTCCATTATCGGAATTTCACTACGTTATAACAAAAATGGCCCTGTGATTATTTATCCAAATTCTATTTGAGCTTCTTTTTTTAATTTATTAACTATGACTGTGTCATTTGATTCTTCATTCCGTTATTTAACTAAATATATTTTCCAGTTTTCTTATAGTTAGATTTTTTCAATGGCCAATTGAAGGAACCATCCCACCATTAGGCTGGAGTGATTTCGGGAAGACATCGAAAAGCGATCTCTACCGTAGATGCGGGGATTTTAATTCGGAGTAAGATTATGTATGAAAAAATTAGTTTGCAGTATTATATCTATTCAACATCCACAGTTGGATCGTTACTCCTTCTTACTGGAGATCGAAAGATTCACGGTTCGAACCCATGTTGCGGCGGGGATTTTTATAGCCCTTAACCCGACCTTCACCTAAGACAAAGCTTCCTGTGTAATGTGAAGTACGCCATAACGCGTCCGTGGTTCGGATTACACGTTAAACTGTATGTCCCCTGTACCCAGCAGGATCGTCGGGTTCTATTAAGGCGGCTACAATAGGGGCGGAATGCGCAGCCAATAGAAACACTGTCACCAGGTTATTGCGACCACACGGAATTATTATTATTTATACTCCTTTTACACTGTAGAACACTTCTCTCTCTCTCTCTCTCTCTCTCTCTCTCTGGGTACTTCACGAATTTTATTTGTGCTCACTATTCAGTATCGCCTAAAGATATTACATTTCTATTACCAAACAAGGCAACCGTTAGACATTTTCCTAGAAAAGTTAACAGAAACAATTTTTTCACGGAATATCTATTCACCACATGAGAGACAGAACTAGGGATTGTAATACTTACTACAGCACTTTATGCTGTTGCTTCAGCTATCCAGTATGCAGACTGCCACCGTGTGTTGTAACATCGTGAAGCACTGCTCCAGGGAAAAAATTTATACTACAGCAAAACAAAGAGAGTGGTCTCTCTCCATGAGGGGATTTAATAGCTACAAAGATAACGGGACCTCAACTTTAATTGCCAATAGTCACTTTCTCCCTCTGTTCAGACAGCTTACAAGTTACCAACTTTTATATTGTGTCTCTAGGGTGTCACAGGCAATAGCCTTGCCTTACGGGTAGTCCTGTAAGGATATCATAGGTCAGCTTCTACTTCACTTGCTATCCGGTGGGTTTTTCGTTCAATGAGGTTCTACTACGTCAAGGACAACGAGGAAATAAGTAAAGGTTTGACACACCCTATCCAAGAAAGCATTTTTTTTTTATTGGCCCTGGGTTTCATGACCATGCAGCCAAACTATGTATAGTTTTTACATTTTTGGCATGCAGATAAGGCCCTGATACTATATAGAGTGTGTGTTTTCAACCTAGCATATACAATTACAGGTTTTAAGTACATATCACATGACAAGTTTGTAGCTATGATTCTTCTACCTTAGCATACTACCTTAGACAAGATTCATATATGAATTTGCTTATATATATATTCCACAATCCAATTTCCATGTTTCATATTAAGGTTAGAAAAGGAACAATATGCAATTTAAAATCATAAATACTTCTATCTTGTAATACCCATCGTTGTAGAGGGTTCATACTTTTCAGATATAACATTAATACTATCTGGCTTAGATTTACAACATAGCATATCCTATTACCGGATTTCAGTACATATTACATAACTAGTTGGATTGCTCTGATGCTTCTGTCATACCATATAGTCTTGGACATAGTTCGCATATAAATTTGCTTATAAATACACTCCTGGAAATTGAAATAAGAACACATTGACGCCGGTGTGTAAGACCCACCATACTTGCTCCGGACACTACGAGAGGGCTGTACAATCAATGAACAAACGCACGGCACAGCGGACTCACCAGGAACAGCAGTGTTGGCCGTCGAAGGGCGCTAGCTGCGCAGCGGTTGGGCACCGCCGCAGTCAGTGTCAGCCAGTTTGCCGTGGCATACGGAGCTCCATCTCAGTCTTTAACACTGGTAACATGCCGCGACAGCGTGTACGTGAACCGTATGTGCAGTTGACGGACTTTGAGCGAGGGCGTATAGTGGGCATGCGGGAGGCCGGGTGGACGTACCGCCGAATTGCTCAACATGTGGGGCGCGAGGTCTCCACAGTACATCGATGTTGTCGCCAGTGGTCGGCGGAAGGTGCACGTGCCCGTCGACCTGGGTCCGGACAGCAGCGACGCACGGACGCACGCCAAGACCGTCGCATCCTACGCAGTGCCGTAGGGGACCGCACCGCCACTTCCCGGCAAATTAGGCACACTGTTGCTCCTGGGGTATCAGAGAGGACCATTCGCAACCGTCTCCATGAAGCTGGGCTACGGTCCCGCGCACCGTTAGGTCGTCTTCCGCTCACGCCCCAACATCGTGCAGCCCGCCTCCAGTGGTGTCGCGACAGGCGTGTATGGAGGGACGAATGGAGACGTGTCGTCTTCAGTAATGAGAGTCACTTCTGCCTTGGTGCCAATGATGGTCGTATGCGTGTTTGGCGCCGTGCAGGTGAGCGCCACAATCAGGACTGCATACGACCGAGGCACACAGGGCCAACACCCGGCATCATGGTGTGGGGAGCGATCTCCTGCACTGGCGGTACACCTCTGGTGATCGTCGAGGGGACACTGAACAGTGCATGGTACATTCAAACCGTCATCGAACCCATCGTTCTGTCATTCCTAGACCGGCAAGGGAACATGCTGTTCCAACAGGACAATGCACGTCCACATGTATCCCGTGCCACCCAACGTGCTCTAGAAGGTGTAAGTCAACTACCCTGGCCAGCGAGGTCTCCGGATCTGTCCCCCATTGAGCATGTTTGGGACTGGATGAAACGTCGTCTCACGCGGTCTGCACGTCCAGCACGAACGCTGGTCCAGCTGAGGCGCCAGGTGGAAATGGCTTGGCATGCCGTTCCATAGGACTACATCCAGCACCTCTACGATCGTCTCCATGGGAGAATTGCAGCCTGCGTTGCTGCGAAAGGAGGATATACACGGTACTAGTGCCGACATTGTGCATGCTCTGTTGCCTGTGTCTATGTGCCTATGGTTCTGTCTGTGTGATGATGTGTTGTATCTGACCCCAGGAATGTGTATATAAAGTTTCCCATTCCTGGGACAATGAATTCACGGTGTTCTTATTTCAATTTCCAGGAGTGTATCTATTTTTGTATACACTAATTCCGCGAACTTTTTCCATGTTCCATATTAAGACTAATAAAGCAGGAACAATATGCAGGTTAAATTCGGAAATCACTACTATATTGTAATACCCATCGTTATAAAAAAATCATTTATTAATTTATACGCTGTTATGTTCTCAGTGGCCAGAAGTTTGGTAACACTAGTTGGGCCCCCGTAACCCAGGTCGCTTAGTTTCTTGAGAAGTTTCACTGTTGCTGTTCTTCTCATCGGACATCCTAATAACAGGTGGTTGGTGTCCTCGACCTCTCCACAATCGCAATATGGTGTGTCATGGGCTCCGATGTGGTGTAAGTGTTTCTTCAAGGCTCCATGGTTGGTTTTCAGGCGCATAATTATTATATATAATTTCCTGGTTACCCTCTATTTTTTATACCAATGTGTTTTAGGTATTTGCGGGTGGATTTCCCTGTACTTTGTACTCTGCTGTGCGTGTCCACTCCTCTTCCCATCTAGACCGTAGTGCTTCTTTAAATTTCCTCAGGTGTTCCGCCGCAGGTATAGGAAAGCAAAATGCTGCCTATACTATCTTTTAGTATGGGCATCTCCTTTCTCGTACCGTTAGTATGCCACCCGCGAATTTGTTTTTACTTTGTTAACAGCAAAAAAAAAAAAAACTTGAGCGTGGTGGGTGAAGGGTTAACGTTCAGGCCTCGCATTCGGGAGGACGCGGGTTAGAATCCCCGTTACGGCATCCAGATTTGGGCTTTCCATGGTTTCTCCAAATCACTCCAGGCGAATGCCTGGACGCTTTCTCCAAAAAGGCCATGGCCTAATTCCTTCCAGTTCCTTGCCTCTAATGACCACCCAGTCGACGTGGCGTGAAGCCCAAGTAAAAAATAAAAAAGATGCAATTCTGTGTAATTCATAAGCCAATAAAAACTAAGAGACACAAACTTCCACTCAAAACATGGTCGTGGGATATTTATGTCTTTTTTTTTCATAGAGTAGTCTGAGGACTACGTGACATCGGCCAACTTTTAACGCAGGCGCCCAGTGTGAATCATGAGGCGGTAACAGTGTCCTAACCGAATTAGAAATGAATTTGTGAGACTGGGAAAAATGTTTGTGTTGCCGTCTGTTGGCGAAACGTGTTACTTTGTGTATTTTTGTTTGTGAAATGTTTAGTTTATGACGCGGAGATCGAGAACCGTCGCAGCATTCACCTAAACGATAAAAATTCTTCCCGGGTATTCTGCCAAATAAGTTCTACTGCCAGACATGACGTTACGACAGCTTCACTCCGCAGTCTTCACGGTACGTCACCGACAGTAGCAACTCCAACTTTCAGTTTACCTGATGAAGACAGCGGAGCAAGCGGTCGAAACGTCGTGCGTGGCAGAAGAACTTATTCGGCAGGACACCATGCAAGAATTTTTATAGCAGTACGCCGGGTGAGAATCAATTCTCACATTCACCTAAATGATTGCGCGAAACTGGCTAGAAACCTCAATCAACACGACCGATTCGCGGTGACCACGGCTGGAACATGGTCCCGTTGTTTGCCTACACCGCCGATCCAGTGTGGTGGCTCATTAACGTAACTATACTAGTTTAAATTCCCCTAAAAAATGATGGGTATCACCATTTTGAGAGGGGAGGGGCGATTAGGATTTTTTTTCCGGAAAAGTTTCCGAGGAAAAATCCAATAACGGTTTTTTTAGTGGTATTTTTCGTGATACGAATGAACTTTCTCTGATTTGACTGTCGGAGACTTTAATAGAGATGATTTTAAATACATGCATTTGACTTTAAAGTATGGAAATTTAAAAGTTTATATGTAAATTATAATTTCAGAAAAGAATAACTATTGTTTATTTGACTGACATATTTCGTGGTTACCTATTCTCGTGTATTGTTTCTATGGGCTTTAAATAAACTTCCCCGTTTCTTATCTTCTGTTAAAATAATCTTAGTTTATGTTGTTACCTGATTTTAGTAACTGTTACAAAGAATACAGCATAAACATTGAATCCTCTGGACCTTACATAAATTTCTGCATCTAGTCACTGTAAATAAACAAAAGGCAATACGTACACATCGCACTGTATTCTCTCTCTTTTTTTTTTTCTTCTACTTCTTAAATCTCTGTCACGCATTTTAATTTTTTGTCTCTATCCATCGTAATTTTGTGCAGTTACTTCCACGACATACAATTGGCCTTTAGCTTCCATCTCAGTTAGACTTCCGTTTCACCGAGCATGGTGGTGTAACGGTTAGCGTTCTGGCCTTGCATTCGGGAGAACGGCGGTTCGAATCCCCGTCCGGGCATCCAGATTTGGGTTTTCCGAGGTTTCCCAAATCACTGCAGGCAAATGCCGGGATGCTTCCTTCAAAATTCCATGGCCGAATTCCTTCCCATTCCTTTCCCCCCATCCATTCCCGTCTCTAAAGACCTCGCTGTTAGAGACGCGTTAAGCAGATAAAAAATAAAAAAAGACTTTCGTTTAGCAATGTAAGAGAAAATAAAATGAAACTAAAATATTTATTTCAAATTTACACTTGCGCTTAACGCTGTACGCGCAAATTACGTCAATGCATCTATCGGTTTAAAATTTCCTGGTTATACAAGCAGCGCTGTGGTGGCTGTCAGTGTAACTAACAGTTCGGGTATAATCGGACTAGCCGAAGGTTGCCGAATTATCGAGCTTACGTCCGGCATCCAGGTACGATGTATTTTATTAAAGTGGATTACTATCAACAGTTCTCTATTTTGGTGTAACTTAACAAAAGGGTGTTAGAATGTCTTTAATGTGAAACTGGAATGGAAGAGGCGTCGAAAAAGATCACGAGAAAGATGGGAAAAAGGAATAGAAAATAGTTTGTGAGACGAGCAACATAGACTTTAGTTTAAGAGGAGATAAGACAGAAGTGTAGAAGACGCTGGAAAATGTAGTGTTCGCGGCAGATTCTGCCAGATACTAGAAGCTGCCCAACGTGATGACGATGGTTATATTCGAATTGACTGTTCTAAATGAACAACACCAACTATGGATGAATAACGTAATAGAATGGAAAAAAATTCTTGTTAAACTGTTATTGTGTTTCTTCAGGGTGGCGAACCAATGTTATTCACTTGCTGTGAGCTACCCTACGACGTGATAAAGTTGCAGAGTGTTCGGCGGTGACTTGCACAAGCACACGTAGCCTCGAATCAGCAAGTTAGGGGATGACGGATGGTCTGCAAGGGGCCTCGGAGCGAGTCTATAACTGGTAGGAAAATCCTTTAAAACGCCTTCATTTAAGTGGGGAGGGTCCCGGGGAGAAAAATGGACGGGAAAGTGATATCCTTGCCGAGGGTGAGTCGGCCACAGGGGGGTGGCTACGGAAGGGGTTGAGAGCTGAGGCAGTCGAGCTTGAAGTGGGTTGTGATTGGTCGGTCGAGCAAAGATTGCAGCCGCGAAGTATGAACTCCTATAAACGTCGATGGGCAGTTGAGTGTAGCAGTTTCCTGTGATTTATTTTTATTTTCTCCATGAACGTTGTCGGGAGAAAATTGTGGCAAGCGATATATTCGGACAATACATTACCTTATATGCCATGTGATGTAACAAGTAAACAGGATAAAAATTAATTCAAATTCTTCAACACCAGCTTTTACAGAAATATGTAAGCATCAGTAATTATCAATTTTATGAATAATTGTAACGCCAATGCAATTGAAATTGTTGTTTTATTTTCCGAACGCGTTTCGCTTCATTTGCGAAGCATCTTCAGCGGTTCTGTATTTTTCTTTGGTCACATATGCTTATAATTGTATACTGTTTAAGAATCAGTTATCTTCAGCGATGTATAGTAACTAAACGTAAGCCATCAGAACTCAATGTATTACAGTGCTACGCAAATAATCACAAAGATGCAACCAACATGTCTGATATATGCTGCAGCTACAACCATAACTGAGGCTAAAACGTTGTACAATTATAAGCATATGTGACCAAAGAAAAATATAGAACCGCTGAAGATACTTCGCAAATGAAGCGAAACGAGTTCATAAATTAAAACAACAATTTCAATTGCATTGGCGTTACAATTATTCATAAAATTGATCCTATTGCAATTGAGTAAATGGCCCACAACATCCAGATCAGTAATTATTAAAAAAAAACTGTTAATATTTACGTAAATAAAAAAATTGGCTGTTTGATTACACATCGAAGAAAATTCAGATATAGGTAAATTGATTATAAATAAAGATTAATTATACGCAATTTTTACAATATATTTTTGAGGTAAGAAATTGCAGACCTGATCTTATTGATCTGTTAGTAGATGAGAGTAGGAATACTGAGAAATGTTGTGAACGAATTTTTTTTTACTGAGTACTAAGCAAAGAAATAAGAAAATGAAACATATAAGAAATAAAAGGAACAGAGCCAAAAATATAAGATTGCATTCACAACACAGCAGAAAAAAATTAGAAAGTTCTGTTATTTACGAAATAAAATCTCAGCTGAGAGTCGAAGTAAGAATAATCACAAAATCTGAATCGACCTTTCTTCCAGAAGAGAAATTTCTAGTAGGAAGATTGTTATAAAACCAAGGAGAACCGTAACAATGGAGTTCCGTGGTTGAACTGATACAATGACTGAAAGTACGAAACTTGAAACATTCTAGATGTAGTGTTATAGGACGAAGTGACCACATTATGAAATAAACATGCTTGGGAAAGATGCGCGAGAGAAGGAATTTGTGAAAGAGTGTTCTATAAAGGGGAGGTAGTATGGTGGGTCAAAGTTCAACATATTTAGTTAGCGGAGGAAATAGTCGAAGGAAGAAATGATAATGGAAGATAAAGATAATAATATTATTCCTTGAGGCAAAAATGACCTCGCGCATTTCGCCCCTGTCGTAGCCACCTTAACCTTACCAGGTAATCCTACCGGGTACGTGGAATCGGAACTACGGAAGTGTTCTGGCGTACTTCACATTACACACCAAGCTGTTGGAGAGGTGAAGGTTTGGTTAAGGGCTTTTGAAAATCCCCACCGAGACAGAGATTCGAACTGAGGACATTTCGATCTCCAGTCAGACACCTTAACCACTGAGCTACCAGCCCGCTCGCAAGATAAGGGTTAAAGTATATGAAACAGTCACAGGTGCTTGACTCGTCGTTGTACTGAGCAGTGTACCTCATTCCTATGTGTTTTGGTTTATGAACAGCAATTATATTATTCTGTACAATTCATAAAGCAATAAAAGGAAAAGGAGTAAAAAACATTCCCATGAAAAAAACACGGTGTTATAGTTTTTCACAAGGAGTACAGAAAAAAAAACTGATCATAGAAATGAAATGAATCTAATACTATATAACACCTCAGTACATGAATGCAGCCAAAGAAACGACAAAAAGGGAGGATTATATACTTATCCCATTCTTCGTTTTAAGCTACTTATAACCTTAGTACTTTGATCCCAAAAATACTTTTTTGACACAGTTAAAGAAACAAACCCAGACAACCTTCAAGTACGAAACAAGTAAGGAAAGGCGGTTCAGCAGTGGCTTTGTCTCTTACTAAAACACTATCAACAACTATATTCTGTTCACTCTGAACTGCCGGCTCAAGGTCATATACCCTAGCACCAATCCTCGCTCCTCCAACCCCATTCCGTTCATACCTCTCCGAGCTGACAAACTGTGTCCAGGTAGGCCAATGCTACCCTTACCCTCTGCATGTAAAGGGTACAGCTCACTCAGCTTGAGGCGTGTTTGGTTCCTAACTTTGTTCAAGTGGGTGAAAGAAATGCTCAGTTGCTTTTTCGTTGACTCATTAATAATTCGTTATTTGGTAAGAAATATGTGTTTAATCAACAACGTAAAGGACTTTATCTAAATTTTTTATACGTATTATCCCCATTCCAATACCGGTCAGTGTGATTCAGGTAGCTGAGGCGCCGTACGCTTTACTGTAACCCGGGGCGCACATTGAGCTGCGTGGCGCAGTAGGGGCAACGCAGAGCAGGGCAGGGCAGCACAGACTGGCAGTTACTCGCGCATATTAGAGCGCAGTTTCGTGCAGCAGTTTACAAAGCGTTGTGTTGTGCGAAAAACCGACAATAAAGCGTAACCAAAAACATGTCGATGCAAAAACTCGATTTTGATTTCTGAATCAGATTGGGATGCCGAGCTTGGAAAATTATTACTTTAACGGAAGCTGAGTTAGATAAAACTATGCAAAAGTGAGTATATGAAAAGAAGAAACTCTCATCTGGCTTTTGCAGTGACAAGAGAATTCTCAAAAGATAATTTCCGGATGACTTGAGCGGAGATTCACGGCACAATGTAACCTGTTATTTTCTTGACAAAGCTCAAATATCAATTAGAACTGAAGAAAATCTCGCTGTATTTTCGTGGTTATTTATTTAATTATTTAGCGTTTGACGGTACATGACATTTATAAGAATGTTACTCTCTTTTATTTCATATTATATTTTTAAGAAAACTATATAACAGAACATAAACACTTGAAACTAAAAAAGCAGTGTCAACAAATTAAGTGTTTCTCGGGGACACTATTGAATGATGTAGTACAAATAATAAGAAAACAATAATGTGATAATAGCCTATATATATCAATCTTTTTTGAAGTTTTATTAAAAATGAATTCAAAAAAAGAAAAGAAATGTGAAAATTGTAAGTGAACAGTTGTATGATAAATAAATGCTGAATTTACTCGCCACTTGTTGGGCTCATTGTCCAAATCTCTTGTTTAAATTTAATTTTTATATATTTTTTTTATGACTGACATTGTGAATCGCAGGTTGGTTACGCACCAGATTAATCAATTTTTCTTATTCCATAGTTGAAAATGATTATAAGTAAAGCAAGGTTATAAATAACGCAAGAAGTGTTGCGGCAAAAACCGGCACGAGTGAGCTGCGTGGCACAGTTTCTGTGTCGTGATCACAACGTCGCGCAGGCCACGTGCGGCGCAGTACTGCGCTGCCCTGCTCTGCGTCTCAATACGCGCTGTTCCGCCCCAAAACATAAACGCGTCAATGTGCGCCCGGCCTAAAAGTTACTTCGGACTGGGCACGAACCCGGCCCCGCGTACGGGCAGTCCTAACTACGGTGTTTAGGAGCTTCCATCAAGGTAAACACCAAGACGGTCCTGAATATCCGCCTAATAAACTACACATTTCACAAACAAAAAATAGATCTGTCACACGCTGAACATAGTTGCACGTTTCACAGACAGATGGCATGAGTATCTAGAACGCTCGGGACCGCCCGATAACATGTTTAGGATAACAAGCGATCATAAACAAAACAGTGGTGTGTGTCATTTCCATGCAAAATGTTGCATTCTACCTCAAGTAACATTTTAATAGAGAGAAACAATGTAACGACATATCAATACCATTTGAAGGAAATTATACGTAATTCAATGACGTCAGTGTATTATTACATTTTCAATCAACAGTGCCAAAAACTCTCTACTTAAGGTACTTAATTCAGACAAAACACGCATATACAGCAGTACCACACACCTGATATGCTTATATTAGTCCTCAAAGTGCAGATGCTGGATTTGGATGAAGTGGAAGAGGACAATGTGCACACCTCACTAAAGCCACATTATCACATGCCAAATCACTTTCGCATTCAGGCAGTCCAATATCAAAAGCCACACTAATTACATTTTCAAATGATAATTTTGGTATGTCAATGTCATAACCTGGCTTTCGCCAACCATACTGCAACATAGGTAAATTATTCATAAATCACAGACTGAAGTTTCATGATGAAATAACGATCATGTATCTTCACTTGTGGTTTGGCACAGTAATTCATCTGATATAGAGTTTATATTGCCGAAAGAAGTAAACATCAAGGGATTGGCAGTATTTTGTTGTTTTAGGTGGAAATATCTTTATCATAACATCTTTGTTTGGAAAAGTTGCATCTAGAAGGGTACGATCTGGATGAACTGACCAGGAAACACACAACAATAGACTCTTTTCATTTGTTACATGTTGGTCAAAGACTGACTTTAGAAAACGTTTCAAGTGATCATTAATCATTTTTGCTTGCCTCCACATGAATGTTTCGTGAAAAGGTTGTTTCAAGTTTCTTTGAAATATCTGGACCGAAACTGCCTTGAGTCTGTTGAAAACAGATGTACAACTAAAGGCGCTAGTAGACAAGTGCGGGGTTCTGTATGGAAATGACACACACCACTGTTTTGTTTATGCTCGCTTGTTATTCTAAACATGTTTTCGTGCGGTTCCGAGCGTTTGAGATTAAAGGTGTCCCTTGTTAGTACGACTTGGGAGTAGGTATAAAAAGTTTGGCGTCAGCAAGGGAACTCGATCGTAAAACCAAATTTGACCATGCCAATGATACGTAAAGCTCACTGAAAACAGCCGACCCCAAAACTTTGGGAAATGTCCGTGAAAAAGGATAAGATTTTATCATTTCAGCACTACTTGCGAAAAGAGTTTCATACAACTACAAATTTTCTCTCAACAACTAAAATCATCATAAATCTTATCTAAGACGGTGGTTACAAACCTGTAACTGGGTGGCTTCGCAGCGCTACTGCCATCTATCTCGGACCTAGATGCTAAATACCCGAGGATTACAAAAAAAAAAAAAAAAAAAAAAAAAAAAAAAAATGATGGCGTTAGGATAGAGTCAAATTTCTTCGATACTGTTTTGGTCGGATATTAATTTTCTGCTTCTTCTCAGGTAACGTGAAGATATAATATACGATCTTAACAGTAAACATAAACACAATCTAAAAATGAATGTTGCTCTCTTAGCATAACTCAAAATATTGTCGAGTCAATGAGAATCAGACTGTTCAACCCTCTTACGAAGAATTTGTGATTAATGCCGTTAAATAAATTCAGAACTAATATTAAGGAATTTCTTACTAACCGTGTCCATATAAAACTGACGAATTACTTGATATCAACTAAAATTTCTTACATTATTTATCTTGTATTGTTATAACATGTGTATATAATTATAATATTATAATCACAAAGCCTGTTGCGACTCCGTGTTGATTAATGGTGAATAAATGAATTTGGTTTGATTTATACATTTCGAATTTTATGCCAAATCCTAATCTATTAAACTGTGAAAGCCTCTTGGAAATAGATTCAGTTGTTTTCAAGTGGAGCCAAATTATAAGCAAAAAAGTTGGATGTTCAGAACAGAGTTTAAGACAGCATGCCACGTAGCATTCATGATAAGACATACTTCAGATTCTAAGTCAACCTCTAAGCTTTCAAACTGTAAAAAATCCATATAAGTCTGTTAAGTAGATTCTGAACAAACGGATACAGTTGCTTTGCAGATTTATATAACAGTACTAGTATTTGCCCGTGTATGGATGAAGTTAAAATGTATGGGATATTCTTGAAAATTAATTGAAGAAAAACCGGGACGTATACTTACACTATCGGAATATGGTTTAATCAAATTTTCCTGGTTTGAAAAATGAATTAGTATTAAGGTTAATTTTTGTGAAAGTAAGTTTTTATTCAATAGTATACAAAAAGAAAGAAGGTAAAAAAATATTTCCCTACTTGTGGACCTGTCGTTCGACTGTAAGACGTGATGGATAGAGGTGAACAAATGTAAGTATTGAATATCCCCTATCCTTAATGAAAACACCCTTATTTCTGGATTTTTAAGCAGGGAGAAAATTTCTTGTCATCTGGATGAACTGCATGGTGGTCAACGGCATATTACGAGAAGTTCCTTGGTAAATTGCTACTATAGACCCATATCACTGGTACAAGCAGTCACAGGAAGAAGATTCGGAATACCCAAGAATAGAAGAAGTAAATGTTGGAAGAAGCCGGATTCTCAGACAAACATAAGGGAGCATTGAAACGTATTTTTCTGCTGGGTACGAAGTTATAGAAGTGAAAATTAGTGATGTGGCAATTGTTTATATGATCAAAGTGGCAGCTGCCGAATTGTCTGTCGGGGTGTTTATTGTGTGAGTGGTGGCCACCCTGGTCGGCCATTCGGCCGTCCCTTCCCGAGGCGTCGTCGTGGGGACTGTCCGCGGAAATGTACGAGCAACCTGTAGAGTCAGTCTGTAGGGGACACGCCGGTCACACCTACCTCCACCAATTACATTCCTCCAAACACCACTTGTTAATGTCACTGCCAGCAGACGAGCAGTAATTAAAACTGATTCTTCTTGTCACTATGACAAACATTACTTGAAATTTACTGAATGTGGAAAAAAGTACATCAGCCAGACGACATGATGCATTAAACAAAGTTGTTTGGATCATGTCCGACTTGTTCGTCTGGGACAAAAATAAAAATCTGCGTTGACAGAACATAGCTTGGAACTAGGACATGGCTTAGATTTCGAATCGATTATGACGTAGGCCTACAAAAGCGTTCGAAATTCACCTAGCACCTGTTCTTGTATTGGGTACCGGTTATTGGGGCTGCTCGTCGTCAACGATCCATGTTTTGTGCTCCGCGGGGTAGTAATGAGGTATGAGACTGTTGCTAGGCAACCTGATGTTATACAGGGAGCAACAGAGCCGCACTGATATGATATGAAGATGGCTGCAGAGCTAGCCGCCGAAAGCTCGTTGTTGTATTTCTTCAACACTATACGGCGAAAAACCCGTGAAGTCTTCATATCATAACTACACCTGCCGTTGTGATGTTAGTCTATCAACAACGCGCTCTCTGCAAGCTTTTAACTTCAGGTTTTAGGACTGTTCACTTTACATCTGAGGATGACGACGGAGAATACAGTCTTCGAAATATTGTGTTTAAACAATAATTTAGCTGCGTTAGTTCCTCGTGAAGAATTTATCAATGTACAACGCCGCGAAAATTTCGTTCATTTATTACTTGTCCCAATCTGTCATAAATTTCTCAATTGGTCTGATGCAATCCTCCATCTTTTACTGTGCTAAGATAATTTTGACATACTCATTACAACTTAAGACATGTACCACATATCCGAGATTATAATCTTCCTCCACTGTTCTTTCCTTCCACTGACAAATGTCTTAAAATGTGATCCACCAACCTTTCTCTCCTCTCTAAATTAGCAATAAACAGTATAAGGGTCGCAGAGACGGAGAGAGCAAGAAGAGAAAGCAAGAGAATTGGCTCACTTATTCATTTTAGTTATGGCAGTCTACTGTCAGTTCGAATCGTCGCCTTAGCTGCAACCAACATCCTAAACGAGAACAGAGGCACACTTTTGTATAATAGCAGGCTTGTGTGCTTTGTTAAATAACGGTAGCCTACGACCATGTTGCCAGCAAATAGCGTTAATCTTCTTCGTTGTTGGGGCTATACCAACTTTATCTACTTGACTCTAACTGAGTTGTGTTATCTTCTCTGTCATATGGGCTAAGAAGAAGAATTTGCTAGGGACGAAGTCTTCGAGGGTGGGGCAATATTATACAATTGGGGGGTGGGGGGAGGGCATCACCCATGGATCCATGGTATCTTTAGTAGTGATCGAAGGCATCATGACAGCTTTGGACTAGGTGAAAATTATTGCGGATCACCTCCATCCCTTCACGCTACATGTCTTCCACGACGGCAATTTCATCTTCCAGCATGATAACTATCCGTCGCACCATACCGAACTCACGTTAATGTCTTGGCCACTATATTAGCCTGATCTCCCCGCTCGATAGAATACTTGTGTGACGCAATATAGCGCCAGCTCTGTGCCCACAAACCGCCGACCCGTAATTTCAGGGAATCTCGTGATCGTATAATAAATATCTGGCGCCTACCAAGGACATGTGGAATCGATGCCACACCGAATAGCTACTGTATTCCGTTCCAAAAGTGGACCACTACGCTGTTAAAGAGGTGGTCATAATGTTTTGAGTCATCATTGTATGTAACATGAGTCACGTAACGATACTTGTATGTATACATTTTTTCCTAATTCTAATAACCACAGAAGGTTATGCTTCTGAGATTTAACCTGCGTCATCAGAGGCGTAGATAAAACTGTTGGTAAAAAAAAAAAATTGTCTGAACTTTACTTTATATTGGTGTGATTTTTTTATTTTTTATTTTATTGTTAGCGACTAAATTGGTTAGAGTCCATGACTTTCTCCCTGTTCGGAAAAAATTCTCAAATAAAATACAAAAAGTACTGTCGTATTGCCATAATTTATAGAGCGATCGTAGAGTATGTTGATTTTAATAATTAGCAAGCTGGACAAGAACGATCCAGGAATGGGATTCGTCGTTAGCTCAACCATTTCCTGGAGTAGTATCACATTTATTGCCGCCTCGGTAGCGTAGGGGCCAGAGTGCTAGCTCCACGTGCCGAAGGTCGCCGGTTCGAATCTGGCCACGGGCATGGATGTTTAAGTGTTGTGTGTGTCTGCGTGAATGTCCTGTCCGTCCTGTGGAGTTCATACTTAGGAATTAAAAACGTACTGGAGAAACTAATTCACTGGAACAGATATCATAAAACACATTGAGCTGGCTGAATGACTTAGTTGCCGAAAGCCATTAAAAAATCACATTTATTCATTTCAGACTACAAGGTAGTTACCGTAAAGTTATCTCTGTAGTATATTCTCCAAAAAAGATTTCGCCTCGGACCTTAGTTGCGCATGTCCCAATGACAAATTTACAAAATTCCTTGCGAAACGTGAATTTGCCTGCAATGTGTGAGATCGCTAAGTTAACATCAAACGTTCACTTTGCATTGTTTCGCCCACGTAAACAATAGTGTGGGTAGTAATGCGTTTGCCTTTTGTTTTTCTTTCTGTAGCAAAAGCATAAACGTCTGTAATGTAGTATCTTTGTAAAAAAAATAACCGTAAATAAAATTCCACAACTTAGTTAAGCTTAATGAAGTGTTAATCTTTGAAGTGGTGGTTTCATTAACGTTCTAGGATATTCTAATATACTATGATTCAGATTACTGAAGAAAAAGATAACCAAAGATATGTAATCAAAAATTATTATTAACAGACTTCAAAGGGTGGGGTGTTTGTTTGTCTTGTAGTTTCATCTTTGGTGGTTATCTCGTAAAGATGTGGTATCTGTGATGCAGTGAGATCTGTGGTGCCTTTCTGTTCTTGGTAGGAATGTATTATCATTTTCAGCTCCGTTCCCCGGAAATGTAGTGTCAAAAGATAAACGATAGATTTTACGTTAATCCTTAAGATTTATAACTGTGAAATCCCCATGCAAATTGGTTTGGTAGTTTTTGCGTGATATTTGGACAAACGTACAGAGGCACGCAGTCCAGTAACACATTTATATTAGTTTAGATACTACGTTTCGTAACCGAGGATAAAATTTCCAAAGGGGGTATTATATACGTTTCCCGACTTTGTCTCAATATCAGTCTCGCAACAAATTGTGATCTCCTAAGCCATAGTAATGGATACATAAACAAATTTGTAATAAGTAATGTGTAAGTGATTTTATTGCCACTCAAATACGACAGTTCCGTGACAAGGTCAGTGCGAGATTTTAATCGTTGCTCATTCGGATGGGTAGATCTGCTTGATAAGGGACCAGCGTCTTTACTCTTGCCAGTTCATCACGGCAGTCGTAACAATTTGCCTGCGAGTAATTGCCGAGCGTAACGACTGCCCCAGAGGCTTCTTGGGCCATTAAGAGGCCGCCGAGGACTTAATAAACCTGCTACAGGAGGGCGCCTGCTTTATGGTGGTCCTCTAACCACTTGCTACTACCACGTCTCACTTAGCATCCACACCACAACTCAGAGTATCAAAAAGAGGCAGTGTTGCTGTAATTTACTGAACATACTAGAAAGATAACGATGCAGGCATAGAGGGGCCTAAGTTGTGTGTCACTTGTATCTTGTAACAAATGCAATAGCTACTACAATTTAGTAAAGCCTGGGTACTAGAGAAGTAATTCTGAACAACGGGATAAGAGAAACATAGATACAGATAATTTGGAAATCAGATACACAGTGAAGTGTACTTCCTTTAAATTAATTTTTGTTTGCATAAAATATCAATAAAATGTTGTTAAAGATTGAAATTGCTGATACAGTAGAGTCTCGCTTAACCGACCTTCGCTTATCCGACATTCCGTGTTATCCGACTCGTAAGGCACACACACACTCTGTAAATCTATTTTCCTGGCAATAATCTATATTCTGGCAATGAAGATTAGCACGGAAACATTTGCTGAAACAAATCCCTGGATGTTTAGATGCAACTGATGAGGACCTTAATGAGTGGCTTGCCCTTGACGACCTGTATGAAGTCACTGTTGAAGACGTTGTCAGCATTGTTAACAACAGTGTAAAGGAAACAGAAGAGGAAGAAAACATAGTCGATAAAGGTGGTGCCAAAATAACACACAATGAAGGATTCAAAGCCTTGAAACAGCATTGAAATACATGGAGCAACAAGAAGAAACCTCCAGCATGAAGTGTTATTTCTACAGAGAATGAGTGACATAGCGGCGAGAAAAAGACACTCGGCTGGCAAGCAAAAGTCTATTACAAACTTTTTAAAACAAAATGGAATATATACCAACCTCTTTTTATGATTTTTAATTGTATTGCACAATGAAAGTAATTACTGTACTGTATCAGCTTTATCAATAATAAGACACCAGCATCCATTTACCACATTGTTGTTTCTTCTTTCCCTATTAACCGACATTCCAGGTTATCCGACATTCCAGCGGCCCTTTTGCGTCGGATAAGCGAGACTACTGTATGTGGAATCAGGATGTTGTGCCTACCTTTGACATTAATATTCGTTTAGTTATTACAACGTTCTTCATCACATATTAATCAAAATAATATGATGCAGTTAAAAAACAGCTTGAAATCCAACAACGGGTTCGTTGTAGATCAGTTCTGTTTTTTTTTTATATATATATAATGTCCATTCCTTATGCTCGCCGGGGCAATTAAATTTTCTGTAGGGTGACACTGGGTTGATCAATACGATAGTGATTTGCGGTGATCACCATATCGGCGCGGTTATCATTTAGTAGAAGGCGCCGAGTCTGCAATCCACAGTTGTCCGACGCGATGATTTCATTTTCTGCTTGCCGTCGGTGTCCCACATCCACTCGCTTAACGACATGGAACTCAAGAGCAACCACACACCGCACCGCTGTTACTCGTACCACATCTCTTCCTGCAGGCTGGCCTCGCACCCACCACACAGCTCGCAATCCACTGTACCATACCCATTGCAGCACCCTAGCGGCACGCTTTGTTTCTCACTGATGACTAACCGGCCCAAGGTCACATTCCGGTATTCACTTTAGTGATTGCTGGGAACCGCCTAAAAACCGCAGTCAGGAGTGCCGGTACCCGTGAGCCTTGCCTTGTGCCCTGTCACGTTGTACCTCCATGAACCAGCGTGTTGCACCTTAGCGCACTGACGCACACTGGCAGACAGTTTCAGGTAGATAAATGCCTGTTTGATATAGTGTCTGCCTTTGGGACTTGGTATTTTTTTTTTTTTTTTAATATAGAGTACTCCTATTTGAAAAAGATCAGCAACTTTTTCTGGTGTTCGGTGATTTATGCGTGAAATAAACACAACCTCATTGATAGGGTCCTCCTTAATTAACCGATTCGTCCTGTTGTCGCTTAATGAATATTTCCCTCACTCACTTTGTTCTCCAATTTACAATTCACTGTCGGTTGTTGCTAGGGGGGTTTCACCTACCCCCAAAGGTTACTGATTACTACTGTTATTGTCTGAATTTAATAGTTCTACAAAATTACAAAACTGGCGAATAGCTTTACAATTAATATTTATTTTTCCGTGAGCTCTAAGAGAACATAAGGCAGCAGAATTTTCCAAAGATACTAAACCATGAACATAAAAATATTTCACTGATAAAATCACAAACTGTTGTGCTCTAAATATGCTGTAAACACGTATTTAACAGGAGAAGTATTTATTTCGTATTAGAAATACATGTAACTTGAGAACAAAAATGTAACGGAGAACAGTTTGCACAGAATTATAACAAACACAGTTTATACGTTGGTCACAGATTACAAACTATGCTACAACAATGATATTACCAATTATTGAAGGCGGTAATTCTAACTCGATGAGTACAAACAAATCATACTTTAACACAAACGACTGTAAAATTTCCAGAATCAACTAACTTACAACTAACTCTGCTCGTCATCTCTGCGTGTTTAAATAAGCGCTACAGAAACATCCAGGTTAACATAAATAAAGCCAATCGATTTTTCTCGAAAGGCGACAATGCATCCAACAATCAAAATCACTTTAAAACAATGAAAATTTCTTCAAATTCACCCAAAATTGTCACGAAACACATGGAAATATAGGTTAAAGATATTTACGGGTATTTACACACAAAATTAGCTACATAAACTAATCCAAACCATGGAGAATCGTCGTTCAAACATCGTGGCTAACATCAACACTTACAATTACAAACTTTTAATCAATGTTTCCTCCATAATACTGTCCTCAAACTTATTAAATAAAGTTTCTCTTCATAAAACAATGATCATTTACACAAATTCATAATTAATTACACGAAAAATTAATATATAAAACTATAATTAATCAACTCCCAACTTACTATACATAATTCTTAAAATAATATTTATTAAATGGTCTCGCTGTGAGGGCTGCTACATCATCCTCGATAGATCCACTCTAGACTTAGGTAATAATAAAGTCGAGGCAATTTTATGGACAAAAATGGAATTTTTAAGGTCATGAACAGGTGAACTAATTTTATTTAAATACGAACTATATCAGTGTCTGACGACAGGGGTTTGCTGTGCAAGAGTTGAAGAACTTTTGTTAATTTTTAAAGGAGTTTACAGTATTAAACGGAGATGGCTTAGATAAACGTAATAGAAGTTAAATTCCTTTCTTGTTGGGCTAGGAAGAGGCACTGTCGGTAAATTTTACAAGTTGTTTTACAAGTAGACGTCTAACCAGAAAGAAATATCTTACCAGCACTTACATTGTTTGGGCTAGTGTATTTGGAGCCTGCGGCATGTGGCGAGCGTAAGTTCGCATTGCTGAACCAGAAATTATTCATAAAAGGTCACACTCCATTTGCAAAAGAATATCAAACCTCTTTGGTTACGTCTCGGTTAAGATCTAGGGTAACTTTCGGAAAACTATCTATTAGGTCATGGTTCAATTAATAGCTCTTCTGTGTACTTGATAGCAAGAGACGGGCAACTTTGTAACTTGCAGGACAAATAAATAACTTATATTCTTTTATGAGTTGAAAAGTTTGTTTAAGACGGGTATTTCACGTCGTTTGTTCAGAGACTTTCTTTTTACTGCTTTTTCGCCTCACTGGCGTCAAGGTCATTACAGGAAGTACTGGGCGCAAGTAACGCGAAGGAATTCGGTCATGTGCGCCCTGTGTCACTCTGCGCACGTCTATGCACAATAGTCCATTTCATCCCACACGCGACGCAGCATGTCATCAGAAATGTTTAGAAAGGCGGTCCTGATCCGTTCTCTCAATTGCGGGATAGTCGCAGGTAGAGGAGGAAGATAAACTTGATCCTTGACGTAACCCAACAAAAAAAAAAAAAATCACCTGGGGTTATATCTGGTGAACGAGGTGGCCAAGCCATGAGCATTTGGTCACTGTCGGCTCCGCGTCCTATCCATCGCTGCGGCAATTGTTCGCTGAGAAAATTTCTGACCTCCCGATGGAAATGAGGTGGAGCACCATCTTGTTGGAATATGAAATCATCCACCTCTTCCAGCTGAGGCAGCAACCACTCAGAGACCATATCGAGGTAAGTTAGTCCTGTTACTGTCTGTTCATTGAAGAAAACGGGTCGTACACTTTTACCTTGGAAATAGCAGCGAACACACACACTTTTGGTGAATCACGCTGGTGTTCAATAAAAGCACTGGGATTTTCTGTCACCCAAGTCCACACATTATGCTTGTTAACTTTCCCGCACAAGTGAAACTTCGCTTCATTACAAAAAATGAGTTTTTTACAAAACCCATCTTCTTCCATTTTTTCTTGCATAATGTTGCAAAACGTGAGACGTTTGCGATGGTCGTCAGTTGTTAAAGCCTGAAGCAGCCCTAGGCGATAGGCTTTCATTTTTAGGCGTTTTCGTAGCACGCGTCAAACTCTTGTTTGCGAAATGTTCTGTTCTCTTCTGCCTCTTCTTGTTGATTATCGCGACGCGGTTCACGTCCACATCCGACACAGAAGGACGCCCACTGCTTTTCCCTTTGAACAAGCAGCCCTTCTCCACGAACTGGGCATACCACGGAATTGTCTGAAGGTGCATACTTCATAATTTTTTTTTCGGAAGTGCCGTTGGACAACGGTAACTGACTGACACACGTGAAAATCTAGAGTGCAAGATGCCTTCTCTATAGCGTTAGCTGCCATATTGCAAACACTGACATCTGGCGAAACAAAACGTAACTACAAGATTAGCGGCTGCTACAAAACAAAACTTTGAGAGTTTGTCTATTCATCCAAGTAAAGATAATACTTGTATCTTTAGTAAACAGATGGTAAAAAATTCATGAAACCCCGACAATCATTTTGAATCACCCTGTACAAAGTCAAACTACAGACTTCATATAGCGATGACCAAAAACACTAGCGTCGACAATCCAAATGCTTTCAGACTTAGGTTTCAGTGCCTGCATTCAGAAGGGAAGTTGGAAACAGACAGGATGTCATTCCGTAGAGATCGCTAGCTACAAATTGACAATGGTGAATTTTGTATGAGAGGAGTATAATGCATATCATTGACAACTTAGTGTTTAATATATATTTAAATATATATATATATATAAGTAAAACAAAATCAGCTTCATTTATGATATTATAAGTATGTATGTAACCATTTGACGTATATTCGATCTTTTGTAAGACGTATGTCTATGTACAAACGGATGATAGCTGTTTAGTAATTATTTTAGTAAAAAATCTCAATAAGTGCCCACGTTTAACAAGGTTCTAGGTTCTGAAAGAAAGAAAATATTTAAGGAAAGAACATGTAATGATCATCGACAACAATAATACATAATTTACAAAAATGATAATATGCTCATTTAATCACTAATTATATACATGTTCTTGTAACATATACGTGTAGTAGTGAGATAAACCTTCTGTTATGTAAGATTGGAGATTTCCTCGGTGTTGATTATGAATAGCCGTTAGCTAGATACCCGAGAAGATTTTATTCACAAACCTTCTGTTGTTGATATCTTTGCTCAATCAGCGGCAACATAATTTTTCTGTATATTGGTAACGGAAATCATTCAGTCTAGAGCGCCAAGAGAAGAAGGAAAATCTATTTTTGTTTTACATGCCTTGGAAAAACTATCTATTAATTCTCCTTGGTATTAGCTTTGAATTTGAAACGATTTGGAACTGAAAATTTCCCACTGATCCTTGAATATATATGAACAATAAATTACAAACTTTCCGTGGTTCTGATAAAATGTTAACACCTTTGGTGAGGTTTCTCATACAGAACCGTGTTTAACTACATTCTTTTCCCCCTTCGGTATCGCCACCTTCTCGGAGTCCTCTGTCAGTCCGTATATCAGAGGTTCTCGAGCGAGAGGACTCCTTTAAAGCCTCATAATTTAGTTCCTCCTTTTTTGCACACCTCCCCTCCCGACACAGTCCTTACTCCTGCAAAACGTTGGCTCTCCCGCGAGAACACACACACGCAGACCGCAGCGCCGCGCGCGGCAGGCCGACGAATGACGTATTCCAGAGATAACACAACGAGCGGCGGCAGCGGCTTCATTTATTACACCCCCCTCCCCTCCCCCCGTGCTGCTAGCGTCGCCTCGCCTCTTATCTCGCTCCTTTCGTTTGATTTCCTTGGCAACATTGTCATCAGCCTCCTCCCACCACGGCGCGCTGCTGTATCGACCGCCGAGCGGCGCTGGCGTCGCCTCCCAGCTGATAATGCGACCGAGTAATGCGCGAGGAAGCCGCTAACGGCGCTGCCGTCGCCGTATCAGCTAGCGCCTCGGAGTATGTGTGAATGTGTGTGGTATCTACACAGTTGTTGCGTGTGAATGTCGCCCAGGTGAGACCAAATTCCCACACCACCTATCTTCCCTTTTTTTTTTCTCTCTCTCTCCCGTCGGCGTATCGCTTCGGAACGGCACGTTTTATAAGGAACATCTTTGACATTGAAACAGTAACTTTACTGTCTGACCAGAAAAGTTGTAAATTATTTTTCAGATATATTTACGTCAGTAAAGACGTTGATTGTAGTGGAACTGAAAAATTTACATTCAGTAACAAAAAAAAAAAATTTTTATTCTTCTTCTGGTCCCTATCCGTTCCGGATGTGTCGACCCATCTTGGCTGTCTCGTCTCTGCTGGTTGATGCTCGGATTAACTCCGTAGTTGTCTTGGAGGTCCATATTCTCAGATTTAATGTTTTTATTAAAGCACTTAAAATCTATATTCTTTTCAGAATTTAATGTGAAACGATAGTAACGTTTCTGAAAACGAAAACTAAATTTCTTTGTATCAATAGGACAAACATTTAGCAGTTATTGCAATTCGTTCCACCAGCTCTATTGTAAATATGAAAAATATGGACAATGCGTGTAAGAAATAGTTATAATACATGGAGATAAATTTATGAGTGAATAAAATAATGCTCCACTGTAAACCTTTAGTTAGTGTAGATGAATAGAATGTTTAGTATGTAAAAATATTGTAGATCATAACCTAAACTGGTCGCCACGTTAGGCATCTGTTTCTCATATAAAAGTAGCCCACTCAACAATTGATTGCACTGTTAAACTGGAACTATAAGAATGATTTAAAGTTTGTGGAAAATCAGTCTAGGTAAATACGAAAATGAATGTGACTTTTTTCGTTAAAATCACCCCACGAACTACCTACCACACAGATACCGAATATTAAAAATCTTTTTTTATTATTTAATTTTATTTGCGATGGAGTGAAAGCTTCGGTGACAATTTTCCTACACACCTCTTTTTTCGTTTTTGTCATGGATGTACCTACAGTTTAACGTCTAACCCGAATCAAGGAACGTCCTGTCATAATTCAAATGATCAAAGCCATCTTTTAAAAATTCCTGGTCCGCTGCTTGGAATATAAAGTTGCAGAGTTCCACTTTTTACTGCAATTAAGAAAATGCTCTGCATTTTACGATTTAGTGTATGTAAAAAGTTGCTTTTTAATATTCCAAGATTTTCTTTCTATTTTGAGTAGTACGCAATGTAATAAAGGTAAAAATGTCTCTTTACCTCTCTCCATTCTCTTCTACAGTGTTCATACTAATTAACATTCTCTTCCAGTCAGAGTTGAAAGTGATATATGGTGTATAATACCTGGAAATAGAAGCAAAAAATTTCGAATAGAATCTTACATCAGTTGTTTCAGATAGTGTCAAATCGCATATATATAAACTCATACCAGCTACTTTTTACCAATGACTCTACAATCTATTTGCCGCTTTACTGTTTGTTATATTTCCGAATAGTTGCACAAATATTTTCTACTCAAATCAAATCGTCGTATTTCATTTTGATCCGGAGAGCCCAAGGTACTGCTCGGCTTTCCAGTAACAGAGTTTTTGAACACCGCGAAATGCTTGTCGTGGCTTACTAACCTAACCTGGTAATCCTACCGTGTATGGGGAACCTAAAGGTTAATGTGAAATCCGAACCGCGAAAATATTTTGGCGTTCTTCACATTATACATCAAGCTGTACCAGAGGTGAATGCCTTTGAAAATCCCCACCGATTCAGGATTTGAACCGAGAACATCTTAGCCAGTAAGCCAACATACTGCTCCATTTTCCACTACTATACCACCATAATTAAAAATTACTTCTCTCTGTTTACACTTTTCATACACAAACAAACAAACAAATTTCCGGTAAGGTTCTTCCAACCCAGAATTTTAAACATGGAACAAATTTCTTGGAGTACTGGTCAGGATGTTTGATAAGTAAGTGGAACAGCCGACTTATACTGTGGTTCAAATTGTAGCTGGGATTTGGTCTCAGCGTGTTACTCTCATCTCGAAAGATGGTTGAAACGTGAGAAATGTTTCCATGTTTACATGTTGTCATCCTTAAGACTCTGCGGTTCTCAAGCCACGAGAAACGAATAGAAGAGCTTGTGGGTGCTGAAATTTTATGGATAGATTTGTGCTGCGAGCAAATTAAAGTGACACTTTGGAGACAAACAAGTAATTCCATGATCAAAATATTGGTAAAAGAATTTTGATTAATTTGAATTAACCAAGGGGGCATCCACAAATTATGTGGGTGTTTTTCCGGATTTCTGGACTCCCCCCTCCCCCCTGGTGAGATTTCGTGAGATCTGGCTGGACCCCCCCCCCCTGGTGGGATCTGGTCCGTGAGAACCCCCCCCCTAACTTTTTTGACGAAATACCCTCCTAAAATCGACTTTGGTGCAAATTGTAGACCTTTTTTTTTGGCTCTACTGTCCCCAAATTTTTCGCAAAATCTCACGTGAGATTTCCGTAAACCCCCCCTCCCCCCTGGTGAGATCTGGTGAGATTTCGCCGGATCCCCCCCCCCTATTTCACCTCACGTAATTCATGGATGTCCCCAAGGCGACAACAATTAAATAATGATTAGAAGAGGTATAACTAAGAAAACTGATACAAACAAAATAACAACAGAATAGACAGGCCTGAAATCAATCCATCGATACGCGATAAGTCCTGTGTTTGATGTGCAATCGCCGAACTTGGCTTTAGAGCACGTTTATTGCAAAGAGCGTTTTTTTTTTTTTTTTTTTTTTTTTTTTTTTTTTTTTTTTTTTTTTTTTTTACCGAATTTGTTGAAATCTTGAAAATAATCACCGATGTGATTCCTGTACGTTATAACAAATTTTAATTCTCTGTTACATATGGGCCTATTGGAGAAGGTAGTTTTTCAGCACGATCGCAATGTTTGCCAAATTCTAGACCTTGTGAGGTACACAACCTCATATTTTTATTTAATAATTGTAATTGTATATAAGTTACTAACTCTGAATTTTAAGTTCCAAGGTCAAAGCATGTCAAGAGGGATATAATGAGATCTCTGGAAAATAAATAACAGTCGAACTGGAGTTGAAGAAAAGATTTGGAAGGAAGATGACGTGTTGGTTTTGGAAAGAATATGATTTAAGAGAAAGATTAAACAGAATGGCACGATGGGGGCCATGAAGAATCCTATCGGGATTAATAACAGTAAAATATTAGCCTGAGGGCAGAAGGTTAAGGGTTTTGATAAAGATAATGTAATATGACTTTGGAAAAGATAATTGTCTGTTAAATGGAAAATATAGAAGTTGTGAGATAAGTAGAAAGTGTTTTATTTGAGATTGAAATATAGATATAGACAAAGGAGTTGATTTTAAGTTTGTGTGGTAAGAATTTGATTAATAATAATTTGATTTACAGCGTGAGTATCGGAATCAAACCAGCAACGGACAAAGAGGGATCAAGGAAATCCTGATGTATTGGTCTGGTGCAGGAAATATAAGCAAAAGTATTAATTTGAATGTATGGTAAAGTAACACTCACATATGTTCTCTACGAAATAAAAAAGTAACGAAAAGGGTACGTTACAACCTCCAGCAACGAACACCAGACAAATTCGGCTTAACTGTTGTTTCATGTCTGTGTATGTCTATCTACACTTGTCCACAGCAATCAATCAGCTCTCAAATTATCCTGGTAAGTAATAATCGAAGTAATTATAACGTTATTATTTAGAGTAAAAATATCGTGATTAGTTTAATTAATAGCCATATTACACAACAGAAATATCCCTGAATATCATATTTATTCATTTAGAATATGCAAGAGCACCACGTATAACATTGAGAATTCCCCTTTCACGTGTTCATTCATTAATTAAGTTGTATTCATTTTCCCGGTATTGGTTTTGTTTTATCAATAACCTACATTTTCCGGTTAATACGTAAAATTCGAGGTTCACCACTAACACTGTAAACTACCTGCAAATAGTAATCTTAATATTTTAGTTAACCATTAAGGATACAATCATACCAAGCGTGGTATGTGAGCGGTTAATGCACTAGCCTCGCATTCGGTATGACGCCGGTTTGAATCCCCGTCCGGGCATTCAGATTTGGGTTTTCCACGATTTCCCCAAATCACTCCAGACGAATGCCGGGATGCTTCCTTCAAAAAAAAGCCATGGCCGAATTCGTTCCCCCGTTTTCTCAGTAAATAGTAATGCTTTTATAAATTTCAAATAAAATGGTTTATTCAAGTTTTACTAGGGGGTCTACTACTATTATCAACTACTTATTTTTTATTTTATCTGAATATACATGTATTCGTTATAACACTAATAACAATTTATGTATACAATTATACTTCATTTTAATTTAATTTTATCCATAATTATCTATATTGACGTGACTGTATTAATCAGACAAAGGTAGAATGAGAAACAGCCTTCAGTCACTACAATACAACTTTTATTGTATTACACAATTACATTGTGTAATACAATAAAAGTTGTATTCTAGTGACTGAAGGCTGTTTCTCATTCTACCTTCGTCTAATTATACTTCATATCCTAAGGCCTAAACTTTGTTTTTCAGATATTACGACAGGCTAGTTCAGGCCACCAAAATCAGTTTTCAGTCATTCTTCAAACATTCAAACGTCTAATTTCCCTAGCTATTTGATGCAACAACAAACCAATGCATCTCCTTTGTTCGACACTCTTTGTCCATTTTAACTTAAATAGCATACTCAGTTTATACAATCAGAAATATCTGACATATATACAAATGTGACGATAACAATAATTTCTGTAAATAGCGAAGTCATGTACCTTACAATTAGAATTCCTTTATTATTTATTTATAATATCTATCACTCCGAGAAATATGAATTAATTTCAATTATTTATTAATACATTTGATATCTTGCCCCCTCTTTTTACTTTTACCTTTTCACACCTTCTACTGGGCCCTCTGCCGTATTGTATACTGAGAAAGAATAATTTAAATATCTGCTACCGAAAACAACTTTACGGGTACTAAAGCATAACACTGAGCCGTGCGGAATGAACAAGTATTATTTTCGCTTTGCTGTTAGACATGTAAATTCAGTAGCAATTTGAGTGGTAATTTGCGGCATTGTAATGAAGACCAATTAAAAGACAATCATGTCTGATCTACCGGCAGCATCTAAACACCGGCTCCCCTTCGTAATTGGGTGGTTATACACAAATTACTGTCTTCGGCAGTCGGTTGCGATGCCGCAGACGCTACGCTAGCAATTTGCTGCTGACTACACAGCCGGAAGTGAATATTAAACACAGAGAACTAACGTGAAGAAAGACACATTCGCTATGCCAGACACCATGCTGCTAAATGTGCTCTTATATTTAAGCAAGTCTTCCTTCTTTCCATCATCATTATCGTATGCACGTATTTTCTCAGTCTGCACTAAGACAGCTTTTGATTTTGAGGTCTCGGCCAACGATCTTCTCGCTATTCTCTACAGCAGTGTTGTGCATGCTGTGGGTCGGGCCGCAATCCAGGTGAATGTAAAGAGCAAGATTTATAGGTCTTAAAATACAATAGAAATACATAATTTTCTGTGAGAAGGCTGCGGGGCCTGTATATTTTTTACTAACTTGTCGAAACGTGGTTTTCTTTTTGAGACGCGAGTAATAATTTGAGCTTATTTCTATTCTTTCAACAAAATTTCAGGTAGTTGTCATCATTAAGCCTTTTTTTTCACGTTTTGATTCGCTGCCGCCACTGCCACTTGCAGTTGACGTGACGGCTGCGAAGATCTTTTAACAAATTTCTCCATTTTATCCTCGCACGCAGCGAAGCTAATCCATACTTACTGGCATCCTCAGACATCTGATTGCAGTGAATCTAAACAAACTTTTCCGATGTTTCCGCTGACACCACCTTCTCGCATCCCGCTCCGCCAACGCGACGAAAAATATATCACTGCCCGCAGAGTGCCTGCGACTACTTTTCACCGCACTTGATTTCTCGATTGGTAGGCGTAGCCTAAATAGAAATAAAATTAAACACTTCGTTTTTTTAAATAACTGACATAGTTTTATTACGGGTCTCCGGGGTTACCTAAGGTTTTTTACGGCAAAGGGGGGTTACCAAAATTTCTTTACTTGTAAAGGGATTGCGAATTCATAAAGGTTGAAAAACATTGGTCTAGACTCTAGAGTTTAAAGTTTGACCTGCATTCGGCAAGACGTGGGTTTGATCACCATTCGGAGCATTCAGTTTTTTCTATTCTATGTTTTTTTTCAGAAAGCGCTCTACACAATTCTTGGGATGTTTCTTGTACCTCTATACAAGGCATTATATTCGATTTCCTTCCTGTCCAACTGGCTCCAATTATCTCGTCGTGGACCAACTATAAATCCTTACATATATCGTATTCACATCGTATATAACTGGTAAGTGATGGGTTCGTTCTCTCTGACACGATAACTCTAACAATCATCCTTCCCTATCCTTTCTTTGCTGTGTAATCATTATTTGACAACATGATTATCAAATTCACAAAGCCATTACACAGGGAAAAACTGTCCTAAATGAATTCACAAATTTAACAAACAAAACACTATACAAAGCAACAGAAAACACCATAACAAATGTAAACCAACACAATCACTCACAAATCACAAATAATAGTTAAAATAATAATAATAATAATAATAAAAAGATATAGTTTAACATAGAGTGAACAAAACAGTAAACAACGGAAATAGGTTGGTATAACTGTATATACAAAACAAACACATCGACTTACACACAATAACTAGTTTGGTGTAGTAAAAAGTGCAATTTAACAGAAAATTAAATAAAATAAAGTGAAGTGAACAATATAAAAGGAGATAATGGTAAACTGTAGGAAGGAACAACGGTGCAGAAAAATGCGGAAGGTGCTGTTCCGGACTGACATGTGCTAGCCACTACAATTTTTAGTAAGTAGAGTTTATGTAAATAAAGCTTGTAACCATACAGATAATTTAGTATTAAGAAGTGAATTTATGTTTGAACACAGATACTATGAAAACAATATATAGAATAAGTATAACAGACTGAACCTACAGATGATACAATATTACAGCATGAATATTTGTATATAATTAATGTACTAGATTTGCATACACAAATATGATCAAAATATTATGTTATTTATAACCACTGACGATGCCCCACTCCAGAAGGGCGAAACGCGTCTGGTAGATGAAAGTTAAAAATAAAAACAGTTGTTAGAAGACGGATTTTTATTCAAAAATGATTATTAATGTTCCTTCTGATTTTTGTTTCGTCAATCCAAATTTTTAGAATCGTATGATTGGAAACATTATACAACCGTGTAACAGAAGTGGTCACCCCTGACGATACGTCGGCACCACGAGATTCTATGTCTTAAGTATAACTTTTTGAAACTTCTAGGGGAAATTTGAATTTCTGTGTAGATCATGTTGATCACGAAATGCTTCTTAGTGTAGTTAGCCGGTATAGTTCGTCCACCTTACATTGACGCCTCAAGGTCATATTGTCTTTGCCCCTAGAATCATCGCTTGGTCCCTCCCTGTTGTTACCTATCCCGCCGAGCTGACAAATCAGATGGTTTACGAGAGCGCGTCTGCAGACATCAGGGATCGTATTATCTCAATATCTATTTCCCCTCCGCATGCTGGGTTAAGTTCATCGAAGAGGGAACGAGGCAGAATAACCTTGACACGTCTATTGAGAATGGGCGGACTATATTGTCGCTGTGTACTGGCAAAGCAGAAGACATTTCGGATGAAGTAGTTAAGTATTGAATACACTGCCTGACAATAAAAGTCAGGCACACAGAAGGGAAGGAAGAAACGATATGAAACCTCAAGGGTTGAGAAGACATTTACTGTTACTTCCGTGATTTAAAAAATCGAGTTCAAATTCATAATGAACTAGGCAGTATGAGCCTACTTATCAGTATGACTTTGCACCTCCTCTGGGCTGGATGTATGCACTGATTTGGCTGGGAATGGTGTCATAAAGACATTGTATCCTGTCCCGAGGCAAGCTGGCCCACAACTGTTGTAACTGGTCCTTGACGTCCGAGCAGGTCCCACACATGTTCTATTGGGCAGATCAGGGGATCTTGCTGGATACGGGAGTACCTCAACATCACGCAGGCAGTTCATAGCAGCACGTACCATGTGTGGACGAGCATTGCCCTGTTGAAAAATTGTGCCAAGATACTGTCGCATGAGAGGTAAGATGTACCGCTGTGCCGTCAGAGTTCCCTCAATAACTACCAACCGTGACTTGAAGTAATACTCGATAGCTCCCCAAACCATGACGCCAGGAGTAACACCTCTGTGTCTCTCTTAAAGATTGCAAGAATGGAACCTATTCCCAAATCACCACCATAGTCGCCGACGATGGTCATCCAAGGAAATACAAAATCGCTTAACACGATGAACGGCGTCGCATTGTGCTCAGCGATGAATCACGGTTCTGTACCGTTGATATAATGAAATAAGGGGAATTTAATATTTGTTTCTACCTGTTTTACTGCAGAGTTTCTTCTAGCTTGAGCGGGGACCTGGTTTCAGCGGTGGCGTGGTTCTTCGCTGGTAGCAAAGTGACAGGGCGTCAGTCAGCGTAGAGACGCCATTATCCTGGACGGGCGTGTGACGGGCGTCGGCGGCGACAGTCTATCAGCCAGCCGTCGAGATGTCGCTACCGGCGTCTGCGAAGCGACGTCACTCCTCACCATCGCTATGATTTACGAGTATGCCTTGCAAAACTACTGTGCAAAAACGTCACACTGAAAGGATTTGAAAAGGTTGTGATGTGTTTTGGAATCCAAGCAGAGTAATCACAGATGACAAATCAAAACGTTTATTTCCAATCAAGTACTATATAGTTAAAGAAACTGAATTTTTGACATTACCTACTCATCTACTTTGTAGAATTCGTACTGGGGTACAGATGTGACATTATCACTGACCTCCAATCTTTTTTATTATTAAATTACGAGCATTAATATTATAAATATTTAATTATGTAGTTTTTGTTAACTATAAGTATCCTGAATAACTGTATTAATGTTCAAAACTTTATTTGTAATATAGTTGGATTTCCTCAGTTTGTAGTTTTATTTAGTAACCAGGGTATCATAGTCTTGTGTTATCTTGGTTGTGCGCGTTGAACCGCGTCAACTTATGAAAACCTGACGTTTCGGCCATCATTTTGCGGCCGTCTTTAGAGTACTGTCAAGGCTGGGATCGCCTTATTATATTTATGTAACAATCATTGATGCCGATCAGCACAGCTGGGGCTTGCAGCGATTGCTGATTGGGTGCCTGCATTGTCGTCTGGCAGGACCCGAGACAGTTGGTGTGTAATGCCGCTTGGAGGTGGTTGTATGCCGTGAGTTCAGCCTCTTCGTATACAAGCTAAGACAGTTAGTGTCTTAGAAGTAATGTCACTTAACGCTATTAATTAAATTCAATAATATTTCTACAAGATCTGTGAGTTTTTCATTTTCAGACTATGCCAAATACCTCTAAATTTATTAATCATAGCCAATGGCTTACATGTGTTCAAAGAGGGGAATTTGGGCCGATTTCCTATAAATAACACGCCATCATCATCCAATATCAATATACCTTACGTATGGCTACCACTTCGGGATAAGCTCACACAGTTTATCTATATATTAATACGCTAAGCGAAAACTTCGGATCCCTTTTTAAGAATATTACGCACACGGAGAAGTGTGAGATTTGGCATAGTTAAAGTTTATGTGAAGAAGAAGTGCAGAAAGCTAAAATCTATACACAATATGTGTTACAAACACATTTAATTAAATAAAAACATTGGTTCTTAGATTCCTTATTTTGTAGTGGCGATGACACTTAGCGATTCTGCCAATGCATGTGGTCTTTGGTCAACAGTTAAAAAAAATATATATATAATAAGAGTAGTTAATACACGTTACAAATACATTAATAAATAAAATATTAATTCGCGAACGTGTGTGTGCGTGAAATCGGATCCTAGCCAATTATCTGACGTATATTCCCAGCATTGAGATATTCTGTGGTCTTTGGTGAAATAAAAGAGTCGTATAAAACACATATTAATCTTTGAAGTTATAAATGGAACATTTCGAACAAGAAGATTCTGCCAGATACTATGTGGTCTTTTTATTATTCAGAAGTTTAAACTATGGTTAAGGGTCTTTTGATTTTTCAATTTCATTACAGAGATTTTATTATTATTATTTAGATATTTGCACCTACTTTGACAGGTCGGAGAGAGAGAGAGAGAGAGAGAGAGAGAGAGAGAGACAAAAAAGAATGAATACCTATTTGCGTGAAATTCAAAATGATAATACACCAAATTTAATTAGTGAACACACAATATGATGAAATTATTTTGAGGGATACATTTAAATGCGCACTAAATGTCATTCCAAGAAATATTAATGGTTTAGAATTTACAATGCAAAACATTTCGAATCAGAAGTAATTTTAGGTGAAAGGACTGTATTCACTTCATGTTGTGATAAAGCTAAAGCAGTTTTATCGGCCTTAAGTCGAAATGAATATATTAAATCATTGTATGATGGACTAAATCCAAATGAACCATCGGTAAATAGAAAGTAAAAAATTATTTTGAAAACATTTATAATTACATTTCATCATTTGCAATGGTTAGTTCAGAAGCTAAATTTTAGGATATAGTCCCGTGTGGAGTGTATCGTTTTAATTTTATAGGTATTGCAGGGAATTAATGCAAAAACACAAGCTAAAGACGTACTGGCACGCGCTCGCAGCCAACGACGTCAATGTATGCAGTATACAATATATCTATGCAAACATAATAGAACAAATTCAAATAATGATTATTACTCTTCCACGAAAGAAACTACATAACTTAATGAATTACGGTCGAATTTCGCCCCTGGGCGATAAGTAGTAATAATAATTCCGTGTGGTCGTAATGACAGGTTTTCTATCGGCTGCTCATTCCGCCCCTATCGTAGGCGTCTTAATCTAGCCCGGCAGTCTTACCGGGTACAGTGGACCTATTGTTTAACGTGGAATCCGAACCACGGAAGCATTCTGCGTACTTCACATTACACAGCAAGCTCTGCCAAAGATAAAGGCCGGGTTAAGCACCAGTGAAAATCCCCGCCGAGACAGGGATTCGAAACGGGAAACTTTTAATCTCCAGTCAGACGCCTTAACCACTGAGCCACCAGACCGCCCACACAGTATATGAATCTAATAGATGTAACAGTCATGCTATAAATCTATATCGAATTTCAGTGGATTTTTTTTTTTTTTTTTTCTTTCAAATACTACCTTCTAAGCCCATCGAAAATAATTGATTGGATGCATTGTTTTTGTAGTTAATTTCCTCCCAGATGCTAAACTAAATACAGTAATAAACCTTAAAAATAATGTAATGTGGTACATATTTCTTGTTATACTGTTTCAATAACATCTCTGGACAGAAAATATAAGAAGTCATCTACATCAACCGAGTATATATAAACAAAATGTAATTAATAATTAATATGTTGATTTAAATGCAAAACACACTTTCCTTTCAGTGTTATAGTAATTCATTTCATCCCGATTGTTTATAGAAATGGAATTATTATTAAATGATGTCCATATCCTCGATTTTTCAGTAACATCTCTGGTCACAGTTGGTCCATTAATGTAGGCTGTGCGCGTTATGTCTGCATTTTCGAAACGATGACACAGTGACCAAGCTTAGCCTTTTATTAGTATTGATTTTTTTTTCGTATATATATACTTATCTGCAAGCTTTTGTGTAAAGTGTTAACAGCGCCCATGTTAACTTCTTCATCGCTGCAAAAAGCTGTAGAGCAAGATGATATTTTAGTCCCTCGCCGGCTTTTCCTTACGTGTTAAAGCGGTAAAGGGGAGCAGCGACTAAGTTGGGAAATGGAGTCAGGAAAACCGTCGTCCTTGCTTTCTGATAAAGAAAAACCTCGCAAACGAGGGACAAACAAGCCGTCTTATCTGGAGCTAACCGCCGTCTTAAGCCACTCGACACGGGAGGGGGGGGAGGGTACAGGGGGGTGTCAGCCACCAGGGGGGGGGAGGTGTACCGCCCCCACAAGATCTGGGGCTGCTCGCAGACATTAGGGTAGAGTTTGCGGCCGAAGAGGAAAATTAAAATCTTTTGCATGAAATTTGCATCACTGATTGGCTAATCTGCATATTGATGGTGCCGGCGAGGAGGTAGTATTTATTCGGAAAGATAACTCTCCGGGTCTCTCTTGCCCTTGCGATAAGGTAGGCTATATTTTCACTCGCAGTCGACCCCCTTCCGCCTTTTCTCTAATAAAAGCTTCTTTTTTTTCTATCTTCAATGCTGTGGAATCTTATTTCAGGTTGCAAATGTGCTCTTTTTCGACCCCTTTAATTGGTCCCTAGTGAATTCCTTAGTTTCTTAAGAATGTTGTTAATGGCGTTGTCAAGTAGTTCTCTGTTGGGAAGCTGCTTTCTGTTTGACGATATACTACAAAGTTTTATACTCTTCTGTCTTATCCGTTTTGTCAAGACTTGTGTATCTAGCAATGAACAAAACTTTAATTGGATTGCAGAAGCACGAAACACACGGTGGACATTCTGCTTTGAGTAATAATCTGTCTGTACTACTATAAATCTGTAAACGGGATCCATCTGTCTGTCCATTTGTCCAGTAAACGTTCAAACACCACCAAACCACTGTTGATAGCGTTTTCTCATTTTGAAATCTTAAGGTTTAGCTTAAAATCTGTGGTATGTCATAATGGGTGTGTCCAGTAATTAAATGAGCTCAAAATAGTTGGAGATCCGTTAAAATCTGACCAAATCTCATATATGTGGAAAGGGGGTCGATGAAAATATCACGTTATTTATTTCCGCCCTTCAAAGAGCAGTAGTGCTACAAAAACAACAAAAAAAAAAAAAAAAAAAAAAAAAAACAATCAAATAATAAAGAAAAACAAAAGAGAGTGGGTTTTCAAAATTACGAGGTTAATCTCACTTGGGGGGGGGGGAGGAGGGGGATGGTCCGACCAGATCTCATCAATGGGGAAGTGTGTCCAAATTTAAGAAAAAAACACCTCAAATTATCAATAACTCTGGGTGAAACAGGAACGGAGGAACATTACCCTTTGGATTCTGTTAATATCGTTTTTATCCATGTAATTTTAGTTATTTATTTTTTCAGTTTTCTGAAATATAACACTTTACAATTGAGGTCTAATCCCTCTTGTTATAAATAAAAATAAATTTGTGTTTATACAAATTATCACTAAAAATATTATTAATGGTTGAACTTGCTGATATGAGGAATCGGGATGTCGCTTTACACATTAAAAACACCGTTGTACCTACGTTTGACATCATATGCGTTTATTACAAAATTATTCTTCATCAAATGTTATCAGCAATAATATGGCACAATTTAACAAACATCTTAAAATCGAACAATGTATTCATTTTGCATCAGTTCTCAGAATGTCCATTGATTAAGCTCAGCGGGTCAATGATATTTTATCTAGGGCGACACTGTGTTGATCAATATGATGATGATTTGCGGTGATCATCATTTCGACGTTGTTACCATTTAGCAGAAGGCGCCGAGTCTGCTGCCCTCAGTCGTCCAAAGCGATGATTCTATTTTCTGCTGGCCGTCGGAGACCCACGACCACTCAGATAACGAAATGGAACACAAGAGCACCGTTAGTCGCCCCACATATCTTTCTGCAGGCTGGCCACGCACCCACCACACAGCTCGCAATCCACTGTACCATCCTCACCGCGTCACCCTAGTGGCACGCTGCGTTCGGTCACTGAGGGCTACCCGGCCCAAGGTCACATTCCGGAACGCAGCCGGGCAGTTACCATTACCTTTGTTCGCACCATCCATCTGTGCGAGCAAAAGGTCCGGCTTCTCACAAATGTATTTAGATGTAGTGTGGTGACACACTACACAATACACGATAAAAGATAGTCAAACCATTACATCAAAGATTAAAATTACAATAAGCGTAACGAAATTGAGGAATTTTACTTTCGTTTAGGGTTACAAAAATAATACATTGTAAACATTCATACTTTGCTATTCGAAGAAAACAAAACGCAGATGCATTATTGCGAAGCAGGAAAGCGCTAGTATCTTCTAGTTATTCAAGATGTAAGATACATATGTCTCTTTTCTTCATAGCATTTTTTTCCACTTTTCAATACAGTCGCGAAATATACCTGTATTACAGGAAACTTACAAATTTATTAAGAGAAAAAAGTAGTTTTTGAAATATTCCATAAATCCTAAGTTCTGTTTTAAGCAATGCCGGGAACTGTCACATAATGATCATAATGAACTGTAAAATTTCTCGGTTTGACCAAGTAATTCGTGGAAAATGTTCATAAACCAACATCAAAATATGAAAGCCAAACAGAAGATTTGAAAACCGAGCGTGGTGGTGTAACGATTAGCGTTCTGGCCTCGCATTCGGGAGGACGCCGGTTCGAATCCCCATCCGGGCATCCATATTTGGGTTTTCCATGGTTTCCAAAATCACTCCAGGTAAATGCCGGGATGCTTCCTTCAAAAGGCCATGGCCGAATTCCTTCCCATTCCTTGCCCACCATCCTTTCCCTTCTCTAAAGACCTCGCTGTTAAGAGACGTTAAGCAGATATAAAAAAAATGAAATTTAGAATATACGAAGAACGAGATAAAAAAATCCAAAAATATGGGTCAAAATAATGATACAATTGACACTTTACGGAAACACAGTAGAGAAAGGAATTAGAGTGATTATAAAAGGAAAAAAGAAAGAATCGTGGTTTGCTTAGTTCCTTATTAAAAAATTCGTAGAGTGGGTTGAGGGACAAACGGCAGACAATCTGACGCAGAAAGGGTATAGATATAATGAACCTGGAAAAGTATTCGAAGAAATTAACACATTCATAAAGTCACCGGAGAGAATAATATACCGGAAGGAAATGAAAACGAATAAAGTTTATAGATTACGTGATTTGACAGGTTAATATTTTCTTATGTGTATAAAAATGTCAAAAATGGTAGACGAATATACAGTTTGATTACATAAATTCTCAATTTTAACTTAAAAATACTTATACCTTTCAACTGAATTAACATTTCTAATATTAAAAGAAAAAGAAATAAAGTTTTATCTCTCGCAGTTAACATTAATACATTATTCCAGTTCTGCCAGTCACTTGGCTATGAATATGGCCGCTAAAATTTCCGTAGGTTGGGTACAAAAATCCGGAGACTCGCTAACTGAAACACTGAAACAATAATTATTGAAGATAGAGTCATAATTAAGAATACTTTTTATTTCCAGAGTTTAAAATTTGAAATACAAAATAATATTCTACATTGAAAGTAAGAAATATTTCTGGACATCGTCACTTTCATCACTGCTGCTGCTGTGCCTACTTTCTCTCTCTCTCTCTCTTCTCTCTCTCTTCTTTCTTTCTTTTTCCATGCATTAAATTTAGTTCTGGAACAGGAAATGTTATATATCCGTGCCAACGAGCGTATCACCGAGCATAAAGACTGCGCTGATAGTTCTATATTACGGTCTTTTAAGATCTACAAAATGTATAATCAAACAAAATGTGAGCTCTATTTCATTTCAATTGTTGCTTCACGCGAACGGTTGCAAAGAAAAGTTCCCAATTACTGAAAATTCTGTAATGCATTAACACTATACGCTCAAGGTTTAACAAAACACAAATATAAGGAAAATTCAACAAATAATAAAAAGTGGCAAAAATACGTAGATATTTTAACAAAATCCGAAAATCTTAAATTTTTATAAAATCAGTAGATCTACGGATAAATCCATAGAATTGGCAGCTCTTCATTATTCCTTCATTGATAAATAACTACACGTATTCTTTCCACGGTGAAAATAGTTTTTTTTTTAACATGTAGATTCATATACTTGTAGGATGCCTAAATATATTTGGTACACAAATATGCAGTAGTCATGACATACTCTGTGTTTCAGTCACTGGCTGAATAAACGATAACAGAATTGTATATAACCGTTACAGCACTTATTTTATTTTTATTTTTTGCCGGTTCGTACAGGTGAACTTCTTCGAAAGACACCGTGGAGGACACCAAGATTAACGTCCCCATCCAAACGACGAAAAGTGTTCTCACTCTATACGCACTGCGTAGAGGTTTGGAACTTATTCCAGGACTCTGGTGCACAATCTCGTGATTGTAAGTTGTGCATCACAACCTCTCCTACCCTGTCGGCCAAGTTCAGATGAAAATTGCTTCCGCCACCAGGAGTAGAACCAGGTAGCCACTGTCAGGTGCCGGACATAATCATGGAGTCGCAGGCACCTGTAAACCCAAAGATGCCATTAAGATCATTCAACGTGCTTACGAAATTGAGAAGTTAATACAAAAAAAGGGAAAATAATAGAGCAAAAAGACCCTTGACCTATGAGGAATTTCGGTTTTGTCGAAAGACTGATATAATTTAGAGGTTAAACTGCTTAAAGTACAAATGAAATTGTCATGTCCTCGCGATACTTCGTGCCTTTACAGAGTCTTAGCTACGTATTTGGGAAAGCTGTTCCTGTGAAAGGGTATGCCTCAAGGCAGACGCCTGTCGACGCTGTGAAGGCGACAGGTGGCGCCTCCAGCGGCCGGATTTACAACCAGTGGCGCCAGGTGCTTCGTAGTGTCGTCTCCTCCTTGTTAATGGCTCCGTCGTGAAAGTCGGGTGACAAAGATTATTACCCTTCTACATCCCTTATGACAATGTAACCTCAACCATGACTTGCACCAGTTGCAAGTCTACTTGTTAATAAATTATGGATTTTTGGGATAAAAATTTTCTTGAATATTTTTTGTTACATTGTGGGACTTGTTCTACATCTGTGTACAGCAAAAATTCTATTTATTTTTGACATCGTATGTTAATTAAGTGATTCTTACTAATTCTTTGAGAATGTAACTTGTAAAAGATTCCTATCACGATCTTCTAATTTCAGAAATTTTCAACTGATTTTTGACGGAAGGTCGCTTTTAAGCTAAAAACCTCTTTTAAATGTTAATATTTCTTTTAATTATCCATCAGAAAGGAATCTTCTTTTAATATGAAATTATGTTTTGTGTAGGTTGTGAATAAAGCGGCAATGGGATGGATTATTAATAAATGTAGTCTATGTTTTATATTTTCTGGATGGGTAGTACAAAGATATATCACAGAATGCAGTCTAATTCATTAAATACGAGAGTAAATTGAGGGGGAAGGGGACAAGGAACGGAAACAAACTCGAAAATCCACCCGACCTTTTGAAGGAATCATCCAGGTAATCTCCTGAAGTGTTTACGGAAATCTGGATTACCAGGCAGTGGTATGAACTCGCGACCTTCCGCTAGCCAAGTCCGTGTGTTATGGCTCACCCATCAGGCTTCGTGTCAACTTGAAAAGTGTCTGATTCCGAGAATCGATATCAAGAACAATTTTTTATCGCACTACTGATACCAGAGATACTTCATGTTTCAGCAACGTTGGTGCATTTAAAACTGAAGTTGTACCTAAAAACGCCGAATAAATGTTTGAAAACGTTAGAAAAAGTTATAAGGTGCATATTACTTACTAGAAATTATGTTCCTGTCTGCAAAAATATTTATATAAACTAAGGTCATAGAGTGTGTAATTAACTTTGACAATTTAGATGATGGGTCAAAGAAATCAGTAGTGATGGTCTGGAATATCTTTGGCAGACAAATGAAGAGATGTCAAAAAGAATTGTTTGATGGAAGCATGAACGAGAGACGATTTAAACGAAAGAGGAACTTTTAAGAAAGAAGCTATAACTGAAATTGTATCACCCCTTGTGGTTGAAAAATTTATGAATAATTGTTAATGAAATGTATACTGCCTGAGGGCACGAAGACAAAGAACTGGTATATGACCTGTGAATATTGTGTGTCAGTAGGAAGTGATGTAGCATAAATGCACCGAAGATACGTATTAATTGTATATTATAAAGTTGATGAAAGGTGTTTAGTGATTCATGCAAAGTTGAATGAATTATTCGAGAAAATATACAAGTAAATATTTAATGCTATTAACGTTAGGAGTTTTCAGATGTTAAGGCGTTGGATGAGTACAGATATCGAAAGCCAGAAAGAAGAAATTCGAATTATGGTAAATGTCTGGCAAGTATAATAAGGAAAAGGCAAAACCAAAAATTAAAAAATACGTAAGCGTGTTTACGGACAACCATCACGATCACTAAAAAGGGAAAATCGCTTACAAGGTGATGGTGTAAAGACGGCTTCGCTTGTATTTTAATGGTGCAAAACTATTTTCTGAAGTATAATAGTACTTCTATAATATCACGGTTCCAGGTCACCCAATCCCTGTCTCTCGCATTCTGGAGGACATGGGTTTGAATCCTCCGTTCAAACTTCAAGTTTGCGATTTTCCATGTTTTCCCGAAATTACTCCAGGCTATTGGCGATATGGTTCCGTTAAAAGGGTATGAGGTACACGACCTTATTAATCATGTAATTTATTACTAAGGCGTATTCTGTCATTAAATAAGTAAGATCATATGTAGTAACATTAAAGTTTTTCAAGTTCAGAGAAAGTCCATCCATGCTGAAGGATCTGAAGGAGGATCTCTAGTCACTAAAAAGTTGACGGAATGAGTATGGCTCGAGAAGCTAAAATTAATAAGACGATCCAGTCCTGGCAGGATGGATAGATATACAAGAAAATAGGGCCGAGGGCAATGAAGAATTAATAATATAAATGAATAGCAATGTTCTGAATATAATCATATATTGTAATAGGAAGAGTAAGATAAGTAAATCATGTAAATGATGATTTTTATTTTTTTATTTTTGTGTAGGTTAATAAACTTTCGGTGTTGATGTTAGAGAAGTAATTTTACTTTAGTTATAGACAATATATTTTCAGCAATAGTGTTAAACCAGTTATTTGTTATAGAGGTAAATAAAAACCTACAATACTAACCCTACACCCGATATTCGAAAGTATAGTTATTTTTATTAGTAAGTAAGGAATTATACCCTTACAAGGCCATAACTAATTCCTTCCCGTTTTCGCACCCAGTCCTTTCTCACCTCTTATGGTCTATCCGCCGTCGAGGTTAAAAGCCATTAAAAAAAAAAAAAAAGAAACCTGGCGTACTATTAGCTTCCACCTCTAATGACCTAGAAGTCGACGAGACGTAAGGATAAAAAAAAAAAGGCGGAAAAGGGGGAGGAACAATTGTGGATGGGGAAGGTAAATTCTGAGCTGTAAGATTAGCGAGAGGGTTGTGAATCATCTCTTGTAAAAGGAATAGGCAACAGTCTTCCAGTCTGTTGGAAGATCGATAGCAATTAGGCATAAACTTATCAACAAATGTCGTCAGCTTTATAGCCACAGAGGACCAATGCATTTAAACAGTATTAGAAAAATTTCTGGTACACAATCAAACAAAAATCTAAGTCAGCCTGTAATATCAAGGACGATAGTTCTGAGTTATCTCCTAGCAAAAATAATAATGAATACTGAATCTTATTAGTGTTAAATGTTTTACGTGTGTTCACTTTCAATTATTTTGAAAAAAAACTTAGCTTGTTCTGGCTTTATGGTCTTGATAACGAATGTCAACAATATTTTTTTTAAAAGTATTTACTTCCATTTTATTATCATAGTATTTCGAAACAACGTCATGAAGAAGCTAGCTGCTACTTCGTGGGTAGCTGACGTGTACACAATTCGAAAAACCGCTCTCACCATGGTTTACCCTGTTGCTGAGTACTGTGCTCCAGTGTGGAAACGTAGAGTTCATACTAGAAAAATCGACGTCCATCTGAATGAGTGTATGAGAATAATAACTGGCACCCTATAATCCACCCCAGTCCCCTGGTTACACCTAATCAGCAAAATACCACCTCCAGAGGTAACAAGTCAAGAAGCAACGGCACGTGAGTGGAAAAAACTACACCATCCTGATCATCCACAGTATTGTGTTTCCGATGAGATTTTATTTATATTTATAGTGTTCTTTATACTTCTTAATAACTTCGTGGTTTTGCTGCGAAGTGGAGCTATTTATTTTATTTTCTGAATGTGCAGCTAAACTAAATAAATAAACTGATAGTTTTTATACAGTTTAACTTAGTTTTAATAAACTCCAAATACATCACTTTAATTTCATAATCAGACTTTTTATTTGCAAGTTCTTCTTAGCGCTAACAACCAAGGCAATCTCCTAGTTATGTCTGTATTTGTTGTTACTATGGAAATCTTTCAAGGGAACTCTAAAATTTCAAAGATATAGGAATAACATAAAATATGTATTCTATGATCTTTCTGTTATCCTACAATATGATCTCCCAATCCACGAGGTTCTAAATGACTTACCCCCCACTCGTCTTAAATCCAGAAATCCGGTATGGCAAGATGTATTTGACTTTGATGTCATGGAAAAATGGCGACAAAGCTGGATCTCCGCATCTGTAAAACATTCAGATATTAAAGATCCCACAACTGGACTTCCAGGATTCCATCTAAACAGAGACCAGTGGGTCAAACTAAATCTCCTAAGAACATGCCATGCGAAATGCAACGCCATGTTCTATAAGTGGGATCTTCAGGATTCTCCTGCATGTGACTGCGGTGCTCCTTCCCAGAGTGTGGAGCATATTATCAGGGAATGCCCTCTACGGAAGTATGATGGACCATTTGAAGATGTTTTTGGAGCTACAAGTTCCTTCATAGAATGGCTGGAAGAACTGGACATCAACTTGTGAATGCTACCAACGTTCTTGTCATTGTATATATTTATATTAATTGTATTAGTTGCTTAGCCATACGAAAAATAAATAAATAATTAAATCATAGTATTTTTGGGGATACTCTCCGGCTTGGAACGAAATTTAAATACATATTCACCTCAAAATAAAAAAAAACGTTATTTTATTAAAATTAGTACAACACAATGAAGTCTGGATGATGCTACACAACAGAAATATGGCTCGTCCTTTTGCTCCTATTTATTCCTGATTTATTTAAGGTCTTGTAGTCACCGTACTAAGTTGTTTTAACCCCATTGCAAGGTGTGAAAGAAACGTAACGTCTGCCCGCTGCGGTTGGACTTAAATTGTGGCTTCTGGGACGCCGTGGGCTCCTAATGCGACGCCGGAATTAATTAGAACGGCCTTTAATAAAACGTGGCCGGCCGGCCGAGTAGCCGCAAGTGCGCACCAAACTGCAATTTACGTCGTCGACGGAGCCCCTAATTGCGCAAACTTTACGGCGGTCCTGGGCGGTCGAAAAAGGAACGCATGCTACCTCGGCTCCTTATAACTCACCGCGTGGCTAGCGGGTTGGGGCAACCTGGTACGCAGATCCTTAGGGTAAACTGGCCGCAAGTAGATTTTGATGGTGTTTTAGGGAACTTAACAAATGTATACATTCTTAGGCAAAGTAACTGGTATTGTAAATTTGAATACAGTGTCGTCGGCCAATACGCGTTTATGTTTCTCCCTTGTGTGCTGAGTAGCACTCGGAGACATATTTGTACGGGCCACTGCTAGGGACGCCAATATTGTTGCATGCTCAAGAGATACGACGGCAAGGAAGATTCCGTGCGTAAGGAGACTTCCGCCCACAACATACCCTCCCGCCTATTAGGAGGCTAATGTGAGGCTAATGAGTGATAGTGTCACGACCCACCCCACTAACGCATGTGCCTCGTATGTTCCATGCTGGGGTCAACATGACCTCGCGGCCAGCACCAGGAGACGGGACTTGCCGGTCGACCGCCGCTGGGTGACGACGTGCGCCCACCAACCGCGGCCTCAATCAAGTGCTTTGCAAGTCGCACGGCAGGTGACCTTGCAGTGTGCGTGTTCGTGCAGTGATAGTTTTACACCGCACATCAAACTGGTTATGTTGAAACACTGGGAAACTTCGATTTCAAATGGCTACCACATTTTCCGAACCCGGTGGATCCAGGACGCCGCAGCCTCAGGCCGCTAATGAACACTTGGTGATATTGCGACCACTGTGATCCTTGTGTCCCGCTTAGAAAGTGTCCTGAGTCTATTAACATAGGCAAATTGCAGACGGCCTCCAAAACATTTTGTACCTTGCGGTGCCGTATTGCGAGAGATATCACGCTCTCGCCGACAGTTCATATTAGTTATTCGTGGCACACAACATTAATGCGAATACTGCCCACCACACCCTGACATTTTACCGGTTATATTAATGGGTTTTCTTGTTAGTTTGTATCAGAATGTTCTAGTTATCGCACCCATGATATTCTTATAATTACCAGAATCTGTGTAGAATAGAAGGTTGCAAAGTGTAGCTTTTTTTCTGTAATTATTGGACTAAGGATAAGAACCTCTCTATACTCCAAATATAAACTTTGTCCATCCTCATCGGTGTAAACGGGAAAATTAATAATTGTTGCATCAAAACTTCCATTTCACTTGTTGGAACATTATACTTGCAAACAGTTATTTACTTGTATGTTGGTTGCTGATCAGGTCGATCCTGCCGTAAAATAATTGCCCGCATGCGTTGCACCTAACTGTGGGTGGCGGACGCGGAAGGTTTGTCGCGGTTTTCTGTCTATTACGAGCATCTACTGCTCCTCCTCAAAAAGTGCGATAGCCTCGGAGGTGGTTTTGCAGCAGAGAGCGCAGTTTTCTGCTAACAAGCCCCAGGCATTCATGTCTATGTTCGAGCTCTTCATGGACTTTTTAAGCTGTCTTTTTAACGCTTTGGAAGGGCACCAGAGGTTCTTTGCCAGTGCTGAGCTCACCATATAAAAATTGTCGAGATATCTTGTTATTACTCATTCGCTGAACATGCCCAATCCACCTGAGTTGGTGACTGATGAGGAGAGCTTCAATACTGCAAATTAGTGCCCTTTCTACGACTGTAACGTTTGACACATAATCATCCCATCTGTTGTTCATTATGGAACGAAGTTTCTGCAGGTGAAAACCCTCAATTTTCTTAATGTCATAGCGGTAAAGCGTCCATGTCTCACAGCTGTACAGTAACATCTCGGTACACCAGCAGCTTGGCGCTTAAGATCTTTGTTCAGAAACACCCGTCGGGACAGACGTCCATCAGCTACGCGTGCTGCGCGAATTCTTTTTACTACATCTTTCTCGGAGGTACACCGTGTTGAGTCAGTACACCCAAGGTAGGATAAATTATCTACTTGTTCAGGGATGTACCGGAGATGGTAACATCAAAGTCTGGGAGGGTACGGTGACGAAAAGACTATAAAAGATCTGACTGCTGTATTTCATAGTGTACGCAGTTCTAATGCGATATATTTTCACAAAGACGGTCACAAAGAAGCACACCCAAAAACATGATAATATTTCTAGCGGAAAAGTTAAAATTGTAAACAGTTAGCACGCAGCATAACTCACAGAAAGTGCATTTTTTTTATTTTTTTTCAGACGCCCTAAAACCATGTAAAGGGCAAAAAATGCTGTACGCCAGACACAGATTTGTTTTGTGTGTGTATATAGATTTTCTGTTTCACGTCACCTACGGAAGAGTAAACTTCAGCCGCGCAAAAACACGATTGGGGGAAAATACTGCATTACGAAACCTCCAGGAGGAATCAAACCGATGCGTGGCATGCAATTGTGTTTGCAACGGTTTTTAGCGAGTACTTTGGATTACACTGACTCTT
>CM061918.1:82292537-82341871 GCA_031002005.1 Vandiemenella viatica
TCATAGTATATTGCTCAAGTCAGCGCAAAAATTTTACAAAACAAAAGTTATAAATTAAAGATATTCAAACTCATTTAAAAGTACGGAAGTATAAAGTACGTGACTCCCAGTTGTGGAAGTCCACGTTACGACGTTTGCTGAAGACTACTTTAGATGTTGTTTAACAGAAAGTTAACTAGGGTAACTAGGGTAAATGTATTCTGGATAATGTTCACTAGATGTAAATCCGTGAACGAATTTTATCTATGATCATGAGTCTAGAAAAATTTTACAACAATGAGTTTAAAGGAAGGAAATATTAGATCTTAGGATCATAGATCATTACTACATAACATTGTTTGATCTCTTCAAGTCAATTTAAACCAAGAATGCATTGAACAGAATCTATAAATGATAACGTAACATTATTGGATCTCCTAAACTTCATTTAAACCAAACTTACATTGCACAGTGTCTAAAACAGAGAGGGAGAGTTTTTAGCACAAACTATTATGACCGCGTGAACTGGTATGGTCGAAATACTAACTTCAAGTTTACTTAACCTTAGTGGTACGCTCAGAAAAATTTGAAGACATTCTGTTTTAGTTGAAGGAAGTTAGAAGTATTAAGCACAGATATACTTTATTAATCTGGTGACATAGCATAATTTTAGAAATAATTCCGACGAAACCAAATGTTTTGTGAATTTCGTTTTTATTTGATTCCCCAGACGTGAAACCGTGTGTAGCACACATGTGCAAATCAACAGCAAATATTCACTACAACAAGGGCAGAATAATAATATCTAGTGATATAATGCTCAAATGAAACTGCAATGAACAGTGCTGTGAAAGTGTGTGAAGTGCTATTCCATTTTTTTATTTATTATTATTTTTTATTTTTTTTGCTTTGCGCCTCGTCGACGGATAACGTCATTAGAAGCGGGATGGGACTGGGGACAAGGAACGGGAAACAATTCGGCCGTGGCCTTTTTGAAGGAAGTATCCCGGCATTCGCCTGGAGTGATTTCGGGAAACCATGGAAAATCCAAATCTGGATGCCCGGACGGGGATTCGAACCCGCGTCCTCCCGAATGCGAGGCCAAAACGTTAACCTATCACCCATCACGCTCGGTGTGCTGTTCCAGAGCGGTATGTAAGGATTATCAACATAGCTCCACTGAAGATGCCTACGCCACAAGGGCGAAACGCGTCTGGGGAATCAAATAAAAAAAAAATAACGAAACAGTTGTTTTTGACGGATTTATTTATAAAATTAGATATATACTTGATTCACTATTCTATGGCTTAGCTTAGTAGCCTACTTTGAAATTCTCTGTTTCCTAGATTTTTTTTTTGCTTTTATTCTCGTCGACGTCGAGGTCATTTTAGAGGCGGGATGGGACTGGGTACTAGGAACGGGAAGGAAATCGGCCATGGCCTTTTGAAGTAAGCATCCCAACATTCACCTGGAGTGATTTGGGGAAACCACGGAAAACGCTAATCTGAATGCCCGGATGGGATTCGAACCGGCGTCATCCTGAATGCGAGGCCAGATTTTTGTTAAGATGAAGCCTGGTGAATTTTGTTTTGATTGCATTAGTTCGATGTCACCACCAAAATTTGTTGCCATGGTGGAGGTATCCTCAGTAAAGCCGCATTCCCACGCGCCTTTCATCTTTTACCGCCTGGTGGTGGGTCGAGCAGCGCATATGCGGCACAGATGAAAGGCGTCCACAACTACGCGCCGTGGGAACGCACCTTAACATTGCTAGATTTGTGACGATATGGCTACTGGCTAGTCAGCAGCAACATGATCACCCAAACCTGCCTGCGAGTTTGCTGGCCAAATTGACGCTTACTGACGCTTCGTTGTTTTCCTCAGCGCGCCGACTCCTTTTGACGACCGACTGGACGCAGCGGACTCGAGCATGTTACCACACCAGGAAGAGCACTGCTCCCCTCAACAACAACAACACGGCGAGTCGGCGTACCTGATGGTGGAACAACACACCGCGTATCACCAGCAGTACAGTGGCAAGGCGAGTGCCGCGTACCAGCACGCCGAGTGGCAACATCAACAGGTGGCAGCGTCAGACATCACCACAACCACCAGCAACAACAACAACAACGAGGCTGCGGACACCAAGGTGGCCGGCGTCATCTCCTTCGCGGATATGCAGCACGGCAGCACTGGTGAGTGATCATCAGCAGACAATTAGATCGTGCGATGAGTCATCACCCCAGGTAGAATGCAACAGGCTACCCCAGGTATACCGTCATACCTGGCATATTGTAAACCGGATAACTACCGAATATCGTGGTTCCGCGAGGAATTGGCGTCATAATACTGCTGTAGTCAAACACAAGATACCTCTAAAATATCTTTCCGAAATAGGATTAGCGGTGTTATGTTGGCCTAGGCTGTATTACTGCTTGAAAACAATACGTCTTGCGATGGACTAGTGCAGCATTATGATGTTATTAGCTAATGTTGTAGTGCAATCGCGATTACCGGTATAACCGTAAATGAAATAGCGCATTCTCTTCCTTATTTAGAAGCCTGTGTTTCGTTGACGGTTGCACCAGTAGTGCCGGGATAGGATTATAGATAAATAACTTGAAAAAAAAATCGTTGGTGGTCTTTACTGAGTAATTTTGGAAAATTGAGAAAAAATGAAATTTTAGTGGTTGCAATGTAATCGAAAAGTGGTCTTCCCATAAATTTGACTCGAGATTTACCTCTCAACAATCAGTGACATTTATAAATATAAGTTATTTTACTTTCGTAAAAATAAAAAAATTGCGTTATAAACGGTAAAACGAGACTTCTTTAGGGTTCTATTTTTAAATAGATGAGTCTGGTTGTGAAAATCAAACAGTTTTTTTTTTTAGTTGTTCTTACAGCTCGATTTAGAATGATCATACTCAGTGGCTAAGAGGTTGCAACCGTACAAAACCATGCAGCTCAAGAGATATTGGTATTAAAAAAAATAAAAATCTGTATAGGAGAAAGAGATAGAGAAGTAAACATTAAAGTTACGTTTTCTCAAGACTTATAACAATTGACATACCTGTTATTTCCCCGAATCTTCAATTACTAATGTATGATAAGTGATGACTACCAATGTAATTGATTTCCTCATTCGTTTGTTGATTTACCGAATGCGTTTCACCTCATTCTCAGAAGCATCTTCAGTGGATTTTTATTTTTTACTCTCCAGTATCTTTCATTTATTAGCAGTAGCTGTACCGAATATTTTGCGTCTGATTTTAATTTCGTTTTAACACCCTATGACACCTGTTATAAAACAATAGTGTGTAGTTTGATTGCTAGATAATGAAATAAATATACTGCACGAAGAAACAGTGATCATCAATGTTAACACACCCTAAAATCACTGAAGGCGTCAATCCAAACTGCATTTGAAGCAAACGGTGCAAGACATCAAGTTATTGGAGACTTCTGTTAGAGGTTCTTGTATAGGGGGTATTTTATCACGAAAAAAAATTTTACACTAATTTTTTTTAATCAATCACAGACTTAGTAAACGTCTGATTAGTCTTCGTTACCATAAAATCTCTGTTTTTCTAATATTTTGACAAAGTGTTCTCAAATCTCACCAATGATTATCAGATCAAGTGTGAGATACTTAAGAAATTATGCCAGTGTACACTCACAAATGCTTATACTTTGTCCGTCAACATAGGAAGATTATAGTATATATATATATATATCTATCTATTTATTATTCTTTGCTGAATTTAAAATTTGGTGGACAAAAAACTTTTCTCACTTTTTCATGTAAACAAATTACTGGATCCGACAACCTGTAATAGAAGTTAGCACATCGTCTTCTTTTGTTTATAATTTATATTGTTCGATCACGGACGATACTTCAGCCAGAGTAAAATCGCGTCCGAGTAAATATAATCTTAAAAAAGTTGTATTGGAGTTTTATTAAATAACTAGCTTCTGATCCCGTCAAAAATTAACGATTGAACGGATTATTCTGACAAATCATTTTTTCTACTTTTTTAAACCAAATGTAACTCTTATTAAATAACATTATTTATAACCCCAATCTAGTAACGTTGCATATATTTAATTAGTAATTTACATCGCGATATAGTTGAAATAATGGCTTCGCGATATGGTATCAGTGAAAGCAAAGGAAAATATATCTTAACAACTTACGTTATGCCACGTAATATGTATTTGTTTTTAATCCTGCCCCAGGCAGCACTGATAACGATAAATGTGGAATTAGTTTCATATGCATGAAGTAATGTTTTCAGTGGCACGGAACTCAAGAAAAACAACTTCAATTAATTTTTGTAATGTCAAATGCCAGTATCATTCTGATCCAGGCAAAATTTCAACTCAAACGGAACTTCCGCTAAAATTGTTGCTCGAAAATTAAATTTACCTTACATATCCAAAGAAAAAGAATTTAACGAAAACATTATTACCCAATAAATATAAATAAATAAAAATCAGCTGATAATTAAGATGTTAATTTAAACGCAATACATTCTTTTCTCACAGTGTTTTGGCAATTCATTTCTTAGAGGATTCTTGACTATATAGAACTGTTATGAAATAACGCGCCTTTCCTTGGATTGGTAGTAACATCTTTGGTCATTACAGCCAACGAAGGCCGGGAGTGTGACTCAATGACAAGGTTTAGCCTTTTATTAATACTGATTATTATTTAATTATTATAGCAAACGACTAAATAACCAATTATTGTATATTTGCTCTTATATTAATATTACTCGTTTAAATATAGGGAACTGTTGGTATTTCAAACAAATTTTAATTCCTAAATAACGTAACCGTGTATACCAGCAACACTGTCAAATTTACTCGTCAATCTGAACATGTCTACGATAAACTGTTTTCTTACGCTGTGTTTACCAGAAGAGGAAGCGTGTATGTTGTTAGCAAAACTGCAACGTTGCGAAATAGTTCAACTATCAATTAATGTAAGGTAGATGATTCCTAAGACTTCCGCGGCGGTCTTTGTTAATGATTGACTTTCTGGTTATGCCTGCGTTGTTTATTTAATTACCTGAGATTTCGGCTGGTATCCTACCGCCTTCGCCAAAGATACTGTTTATATTGACATAGCAACGAGAGCCAAGCATCGCAGAGTAAAAGGCCGCTATTTTCATTGATGTTAGGTTTTCTTTAAAAAAAATTCTGCTGCCTCTTTCACACGTCGAGGCCAAGACTGGTCTTCTCTCCACAGTAGCCTCGTATCTTGAAATTTTATTTCATGGTCGGTGTTAATGCCATGGCGAACTACAGTACAGTGGATTTGTCGCTGTTGTTATATTTATAGTGGCGGATATGTTTCTTAAGTCTCTCTGCTATGTCAACATAAACAGTATTTATGTCGAAGGCTGTAGGATACCAGCCAATACCTCGGGTAATTAAATAAACAATGCGGCACACCCCGAAAGTCAATTAACCATGAATTTAATTTAGCTTCATTTTCTACTGAATGTGAATATATAATTCTGAGTGTTAACGGGAAGAATAATTCTGTTATTAATAATCTTTGCGTGTAATAGAGCTACCTAAGTTCTTGCGTGCTCCTGCGTGTTCCTCACTAAAAATGAGATTTGATCATACACTCAGTTCATGTTTTTCTTTTACGAAGATATGTTTTTGATACGCTACGATGCTGCACTAAAAACCTAAAATTGACACGTGGTATCGGTCTTCAGCACATATTACGTAATATTTAGGCGTCTGTAGTTACGTTTAGTCTATTATGTCGTAGGCAGATAGTGATCACTTTCTAAGTAGGCCTACTTTATGTAAAGCCGACAGATACTGCAGAGGCAATCCTGAGATGCTTTGAATTTTTATTGTTATTTGTATAATGGGATTTATTAGTACATAGCTTCTTCTCTGAGTCTACAATATGCACCAGGTGCTCACGACTTGTGGGACTTAGGTTCGCACTCATGGGATCCCAACTGAGTATGTAATTGCTTTCACTTCAGCCAAGCACCTTCTGTCAACTTTTCTATCATCAGCTCTTGTTCTTTTCTGACCTTAATGCTCTTTTAGGGTTGTGAAAAAGTTGTAGACTATAGGGAACAATATGTGTCAAATTTAGGAGCATATCTGTTTCATAGTGTCGACTATTGGAATTAATCCAGAGAACCAAAAAAATATACGTTTGCAATTACAACTTTTCTGCAACCGTAATAAATAATGCAATAAAAATATTCAGGATGCAGAAAATTACTTCGGAATGGTTATTAAGTAGTAGGGTCAGGGGCTTCGAAGTTTGAAAAATAAATGTTTTATGTGTTGACAATAGGCGCGATTACATTAATAGTGTTTTAGGGATAGAGGTGGTAAAAAAAATGGGCCAAAACTGATTACACTGGAGGTCAACCACATCTTTAGCTTCCAGGGAAACAAATTAAAAACAGAAGTTCTTTCGACGTCCTTCGTCTTTATGAGAGTATTCCAGAATGTAAGTTTTTAAAAATACAATATTTGGTTTTTTAATCAATGGAACTCGTGTCTCTGTTTTCCTGCGGATACGCAATCCGAAAACAACGAAGTGGAGGATTGTATTTCTTGTATAGAAAGGAAAAAATTTAAGAAGAAAGTACGTCTATAGATTTACTTACTAATGAAATTGTTAAACATATAACGGTAACGTTAATCACGTTGTTCCCCAGGGATCAATGCTGGGTCTTAATTTACACAATGCAGTTAATTAGTGGCTTATTAGTTCCACTACAGGTCAGTTAAACTTTATTTGTGACATACCTTCATTTTACAAAACACACCTTTTCATATCCCAATGTTTTTTACTGTTATTATTTTTCATAGAGTCTACATCACAGTAAGCTCTCTGTAAAGCATACAACGCTAACATTAAAACATCTTGTTCCCCAGAGATTAATTTTGGATCTTAATTTACACAATACAGTTAATGATTTGGTGATCACAGGTCAATCAAATTTTATTTGTAGAATACCTCTTCAAAACACATTATTTCATGCCCGAGATTTCTTTTTATTAATGCTATTTTCCATGCAGTCATCATCACAGTAAGCTTCTGTTTGGGATCTCTGGTGTGCCTGAAACGATCATTTTCTTTATGTTGCCTTCTTGTAATGACGGTCGAGGATGTGCCACTATTTACACTTTACACGTAGCAGATCAGGGCAGGCATATACACGCCGTCCCCTACATCGCTCGTCTATCAACGTCGAGCATGGGATCATGACACCACATTCAGCACTAAGATTAAGACATTGTCGCCGCGGCCACAAAACACTTTGCGTTTCCGGAGGGTGTTTGATTAACGAGCCCGCCGCTTAACCCGTTCGGCAGAAGGACCCAATCCCGAGGCACGCCGCATGCAAGTGATCTGAATGGACGTTTTGATGATGGACTGCCGCAAGAAGCGTGTTGTCCACGTACGGGATTAGGGTCACTGCGGGCTAATACATCACGCGAAATTAGTTCTCGTCTGAGGAAGGATTACTTGCCACACATCCTGCCGCAGTTTTTGTCTACCGTGGCAACATCTTGACGAAAAACAACAAAAGTGGAATATCTTTCTTAAGTGTTCACGTACTAACAAAACTGTTAAGACTAAAACCAAGTGATCTGAATACGTTTTTCCTCCGAGAGACTGTATTTTAGTAGTATTAAATTTCATAGCTGCGTAAAAGACTGCGTTAAGAAACAATACGGACTCTATTCGTAGAGTTACATAAAACAACATCAATCCCGAAAATCCCGGGATTGAGAAATTTAAACCAAGCGTGGTGTGTGAACTGTTAATATTCTGGCCTCGCATTCGGGAGGACGCGGGTTCGAATCCCCTTCCGGGCATCCAGATTTGGGTTTTCCATGGTTTCCCCAAATCACTCCAGCCGAATGCCGGGATACTTCCTTCCTTCAAAAAGGCCATGGCCGAATTCCTTCCCGTTCCTTGCCCCAATCCCATCATAAGATTGTTCGTGGTTTAATTAATACGATAATTAAGAAGTCCACGATTTGTTTTTAATTTAAACTTGTTTTATTTGCATAGAAACGACGTCAACGTTACATGCATTCATACAATCCAGAGATTGCATTCTACACTTTTTCCACAGACAATACAATCCTTCGCTGTCGTAAATTGAGTCTGTTTTAAACTACTACCGTCCTTCTGCTGATTTCTTTGTATAGGCTCTATCGAAATTTCTAGGACACTTCAAAAGATTCCGATAGAGATTTCTCGAACATTGACTATACTTAAACAATTGAAAAATATTAAAAAACAATCAGAGTTAATACATGATCATTTAACATCATTTCAAAATGGTTAGAAATGGAAATTAAAGATACTTAAACACAAAATTATTCACAGAAATCATTTCAAACTGTAGTAAATTGTCCTTTAGACATCGTAACTTGCATCAATACTTGGAATTACTAACGTTTAAGCAATTATCTTGCACAGTACTGTTCTTAAACATACTAAATGGCCTCCAAATAATTTCTTTTAATAAAATAAAGGTCTATATACATTGATTTACTGGAAATTACAAAACAAAGCTACCAGATCATATTCAACCAAACTCTAGCATACTATGAGTGCTTCATAAAATACAATTACATTTAATTTTAAGTTAGAGGACTGTTAAACCATCCCGCCTCTAACGAAAGCGCCGTCGACGAGGCGTAAAGCCCAAGCAAAAAAAAAAAAAGAGAAATTTAATCCCAAAAATTCAGAACTGGAAATATTCCGGATCCCTGATCGAATCCTGTGATTGGTATGCGCTTGCTGGGACATTGTCCTGTTAATTTGCAGCGTGCGTTTCGTGTGATTCTTCATCAGATATTGATGTTACAGTGTAATGGATTCCTGTTAAAACTTTGATCAGATCTCCACGTGACTACCCCACTTCTCCAGCAGGTATTTCTATCAGTCGCGCTGACACGACAGATCTTAGAAGTCTCCAAATGATAAAATCGAAGGGGCTGTCTCCGTGGGAAGTCGACAGCTGTGATCGACCCATCACAACGGGAAACGTCGACCCCGAGTCGACAGTTACTCCAAATGGATCGGGCATCAATTATGAGAGGAACGCTTCCAAATTTCATCCGGTATTCCTTTTGTGACGAGACGCCAGGGAGGAATAGACCTTCAGTGTCATAAAAGAGACTGCAGAATAACAGAAAACTTCTGGATCAGCCAAATCACGTTGCACTGAGAAATTTATCCATCTAATAATTCCTTATTGTTATTCATCACCATCATTATTATTATCTGTGGGGTTCAGATCTTTATGACCAAAAAAACAGACAAATATGCATGCAAATATGACCTTAAAAACGGGTAAATGTGACCTAAAAATAACAAAATATGATCAAATATTTAAATTTAGTATACATCAAAACACGACCAGTTATACTTCATTTATTTTATCTAGTAGTGCCGCGTTCATGTAGACAGCATAATTTGATTCCGTGCACGAACTACACCATTGGGAAATTAAATTTTAAATCACTTTGATAAAGTTACTTTAATTCCAAAGAATTTACAGAAAAATATTATGTACTAAAATAATCCTCTCCAAATTCCTTTACGGATCTCCGTAGATTCGCACTTAAAGATTTTTTTTTTTCCCCGGCAACGATGGTACTCAATGATCCACTACAGATTTAACACTAAGGATTATTTTGAAAAGTATTGGTGACAATGTGACATTCGTTGACGCAGCTCGACACAGGCATGCTGTAGAATTTTAATTCTTGACGAGTGAATTTTGACCAATTCAGTGATAGTTAGTTTGATTTTTCCTCCAATGTATAATAGGAGTATTGTTCTGTGAATAATTGTCTTAATTTCTCCTCATCTACAACTTGTAGTGAATTGTCGGTACCACCTAAAATTAGCAGAGTTTTCCTCAAAATATGACCATACGACAATAAATATTTTAGAACTTAGGGCACCCACAAACGGCAGAAAGGCAAGGCCCATGGTATCAATACGATCTTTCTGTTGAAGTAACTTCTTTTTAAATGTTCGCCTAGAGCAATAAGGGAAATCGGCTGTGACCGAACACAGTGTACAAGAAAGACATACATTTAATTTCGAAAAAAACTACAATTTTAGAGATTTTTGGGACTGAATTATAACAGAATCTGTATAAATCAGAACAACTGATTCTTTAGTTAACAGGGACACTGGTTATCAACTCTGTGAGGCCTGGAACCCGGCTATCAAAATGCAGAAACAGCTTCGTCTCGGTAAAGGGCAGAAGAATGGATGACGTCATCGCGATGGGTTGGCTTTTGTCTTCCACCGTATCCGTGGCATCGCGTAAACAAACAATTAATCACTGACATTTGGTTGAGAATGAGGGCCAAGACAGACGCCTTTGAGACGTCCCACAAGTGTGACATCTTTACGTGGCTGGAAGCCCGAGAGTTTATTTACTTATAATGACGTGAAAAATGGTGTAAAAGGATTTTTTTTGAAAGAACACAGGAAAAAGCTCATTTAATTTAATAGACAAACAATAGCTTATGGCTTTATTTTATTTCGAAATTGAACAAGTGGAAGAACCGTTCATCGACATTTAAAAACATAGTCAAATTACTCTTGGCTGGTCACGACTTGAATGGAGCAAGAGACTTTAGTTCTGACGTCACTGCAAATTGAGGGATGTTTGAAGGTCGCCATTTTTTTTTGCCAGTGAACAAAGCTTATTGGAGAATATATTACCGACAGATTGGGGTTTGGTTGTCAGCTGAGACCGTCAACGGCGAAAGCTCTCCCCCAGGGACGTCCAGTTAGCAGTAGAAACGCTCGTGGCCAGATTTTGGAGAATCTGTAGAATGGCAAGGGTAGGATTGCATCGCAATTCAAGTCAACTAGAGTTTTTTGCGCAATGGAAAGAAACCAGCTTGCTGTATCGACAGATGAACCCCGAATTATCACGATTTTGCGCCGTTTTCCTTGTCGCCACGTCTTTTTGTAAGTTGCTTGCGCCGACCCCGGCAGCGTAGGGGCAGCGTGCTTGCTTCTCGTTGCAGGGGTCGCCGGTTCGAGTCCGGCCTAGGGCATGGGTGGTTTTAATTGAATTTTGTGTTCGTCTTGTGTCGTCCTTACACAAAAGAGAAAATAATCACACTTCTAAGAAATCTGTATACTGTAAGAGAAACAATCACATTGAGCTGGCTGAATGGCTAACACGGCCGAATGCCATTTAAAATATATATATATATATATATATAAGTTGCTTGCAGAAAGTGGTGATCGATCAATGTCGGAACTTCCCAAACTTCATCTGGTATACGATTTGCCATATGAACTTGAACTTTTGAAACTTATTTTTTTTTTTTCTTCGTAGTTAGCGGCTCGTCGACGTAGGGACCGTCAGAGCCGGGAGCGAAGGGGTGGTAACGAACAGGAAGGAATTCGGCAATGGCCTTTTGAATGAACCATTCCTCAATTTATCCTGAGTGATTTCGGAGTAGTACCATAGAAATTTGAAATCAGGGTGGCCAGTCGAGGATTTGAATCCTCGTCCTCCCGAAAGCCATGTCCGACTATTACCGCTCACCCTCTACGCTCGGTGAAGTCATTTCCCAGAATTTTATCCTTTATTGAAGTCTTTTATCTGTACACAACTTCTCTTCCACCTTTACCCTACTCTATTCCATTTCATAAACACTTTGCCAGTGTAACAGGGCTTTACTTGCAGTCGCTCTTACTAACTCCTTTTCCGTTCAGTCAATATTTGATTCCTAATCATTTTTGTTCACTTCACTACTTCTGGTTTTGCCTTCAACTCGTAATTAAATTTACACACTTGTCCTGTTTCTCTGTATTTATATAGATTATTATCTATAAAACGAAACACGTACAACGTACGACGTACCACTCCATGTAGACTAACAATAATGCAACATGTATTGGATCTTTGTCACTCCGGACCTCTAAACTCGTTAGGTATTTTAAAGTATTTATCTTATTTTCTTTCCCAGCATATTTTCCGATAAACGATGCCTTCACCAGTTATCTGGAAGATTCAAACACTGCGATTGAATGTGGGTCAGAACATACTGCCCAGCACACAACAATCTGCATCTTGTAAGTCCTTCTTAATGGCAGTGACAACGTTGTTCAGGTTAGGTCATCTATAATATGAGTCGATTGGTGTTGTTTGCTGTATTTTTTTCCCCCCTAACTATTCCTGATCTTGTTAATATCGCTGTTTGTGTTTTACGTACTGTAATTGTAACGCGTTTGATAAGAAACAAATAAATAAATAAATCAGTTCCATTACTGATCACTTTTTTCCTTACTATTTGTTACCTACATTCGAAAATCTTTCTGAAATTCGTTAAATAATTTGATCATTATCTGGATTTGTAATTGCGCTCTTCGTGTGTAATTCGTTAATTGATTATTTAAGTTCATTAGCTATTCCCGCTTACGCTAATTTCTTTTGTAATTACATTCAGCTCGTTTAAGTACAGTACCGATTATATACCTTCGTTCTAAAAACACTTAAGAAGTCGATTCACAACCAAGAAATGCTTATTGGTAAAGTGTCTCTCAAGGAATGCATAGATCCCCAAACATGAAATCATTTACCAAATTATGTTGACACGCGAGGATCATTGAAAATGTCTATGACATTATGGCAATAAAAAGAAATTGTATACTCAATACAATTTTCTTCCTAATAATCTTTAATGTAGGTTCATACTGTTACAGCCACTGTTTCTACTGGGAAACAAGACACAGTTCACAAGTGCTTTAGTAATATCTTGTTTGGACCCTGTCAGATTCGTCTGAGGTTGGTATTTGCAAAGTACTTCCAATAGGCCGAATGGAATTATGGGAAATGAGTGCTATATTGGTCTCCCTCTTTTCATTCCCACATTATTTAACCAACCACCGTGGAGTTTACTGATCAGAATTATTTTAAGATGTGATATGCAAGATCCAGTTTTTTTTTGATTATGTAGTACATGGAGTATTTTAGATGGCTTAACCGTTACAAATGTCACATTATACGTCACCATAATGGAGGATCCGCCAGTACTGACTGTATATCTTTCCGCTATGCTTAGATTAAAAATTTATCACGCGATATTGCCACCCTCTGTATCAAAACTACCATGTCCGGTTGAATATCTAGCAGTTTGATATAGATAACATTGTGCACTAGCAACGTTAATATTACCGCATTTCATCAAACATTGTTTATTATGTTATTTTCTAAACAGAAAACTTTTTCCATTTTTTTCATCACCTATTCTGTTTAGTCTCGCGAGTAGTAGTATATTCAGTTATCTTTGATTTCGTTTTATTTATCATTATTCGAAATTACGATGATTTTTAAGCATCAATCCTTTCTGATCATTTAGTCACACAGTCTTCCTCCTCATTAATTTTTCTTCTAGATGAATAATTATACTATCAACATTTTTCTGAGAGCGGCCTGGTGTCTCAGTGGATAAGGTACCTGACTGGAGATCGAAATAATCCAATCTTCATCTTTAGCACATCTTGCTGAGTAAAATAAGTACTCCAAAACGATTCCGTGGTTCAGATTCCACTTTAAACTGTGGGTCCGCTCTATTAATAACGACCCTAGTTGTAATACTGATGTGTACAAATTTAAGCCAAACAAGTAGTTAATATGGTCCTAGTTGGCCCAAAAAATATATATATATATATACAGGGTGTTACGAAAAGGTACGGCCAAACTTTCAGGAAACATTCCTCACACACAAACAAAGAAAATATGTTATGTGGACATGTGTCCGGAAACGCATACTTTCCATGTTAGAGCTCATATTGTGGACGGCTGTAATACAATACGCCATTCTCCAGGGCTGCATCAGCCCATCAAGGATTCCATGCGACGGAGGGTGGATGCATGTATCCTCGCTAACGGAGGACATTTTGAACATTTCCTGTAACAAAGTGTTTGAAGTCACGCTGGTACGTTCTGTTGCTGTGTGTTTCCATTCCATGTTTAATGTGATTTGAAGAGAAGTAATAAAATGAGCTCTAATATGGAAAGTAAGCGTTTCCGGACATATGTCCACATAACATTTTTTCTTTGTTTGTGTGTGAGGAATGTTTCCTGAAAGTTTGGCCGTACCTTTTTGTAACACCCTGTATATATGCAACATTTTTCAGTCTTTTAATAGTTTTCATTCCACACTATTTTCAACTACATGTTCAAATTTTCATGTTTATTCCATTTGTTTACTTATACCGCATGTGTTTAAACGCTTTTCGTTTGGTTTTATTTATTCTTACTTGAATTTCTTACCGAAAGTTTTATTGTTGTCTTTCGTTTTTTTTTTTACTTCATTTATTCGTCATCTTCTTACGGCTTAAATCTTCTTGTCGACGTCGAGGTCAATAAAGCCGGGAGAGGGTTGGTGACAATGAACTGGAAGGAATTCTACCCTGTCCTTTGGAAGAAACTATCGCATTTTGCAGCTGGAGTGATTTCAGGGGACCATGGAAACTCGGCCAGGAAATTGAACCCACGTCTTCCTTAATGCCAGACCAGATTATTACCATTCACCGAACGAACTATGTAGCTACCATCCTTTCGTGTCACCTTGAAGAACAATATTGTCAGCAATTACTATCATCCTGATGCCTTGTTCCTGGTTGTTTTTCTACGCCGAATTCGTTTCATTCATTTACTTGGTTACCAACTTTAATGAATCAGACATTGCACAAATTATTATAAGTCAAACAGCGCGTAGTAGATACAAGATATGCAGTTGTAGACGTGGTGTATTTCCTTAATTACCGTGGCGTATTTTCGTAACTTGTGGTAAGCGACCCACCCTTGCATGTGGTAAGGGCCCCGTATTTTGGTCTTGGCCGCAGTGAAGGTCAGCCAAAGACGGATAAACAGCTCCAGGCTGCAGGAGAACAACCGCAGACACAAGAAATGTGTCGACAGGTGTTGTGGAAAGCTACAGCACTACTTGACACCACCCTGCAGCAACGGGAATTTCGTTGTAAAGGTGAAACGAAACAAAAACCTCAGAGACAAACCGTTACAACCGTTTACTCCTACAGTAGGCTACGATAGAAATCAGTAGGGTTTTCATTTATTTCTTTTTGTTGTATTTTCTTCTTCCCCTTTTTTTGCTTCAGGAATTATGGCTCGTCGACATCGAGGTCATTAAACCAGATAGAGACAAGCGGCGGGTAAGGAGTGGCCTTTTATGAAGGGACCATTCAGGGATAGCCTGGAGTGATTTCGGGAAACCCTGCAAACCCAAAATCTGGATGGTGGGCCGCGGATTTGAATCCACGTCTTCCCGAATTTAGGCTTCTGACGTTAGCCCTCGTCCACCAAGATCGGTTACATGGAAGGGAACAAAGGATCATGAATACAGCCTGACACGTGATTTCAGATTTGAGGGCGCGTCCATTAATTACGTGAGATTTTGACGGAGAACCCCTCCCCCGTCCCACCCACGAATGGACCACATAAGTTTTGGAGACGTTTTTTATTAATTTTCATGCTCCCCCCCCCCCCCTAGTGACGTTCCGATACCATCAAAGTATCGATACCTACTCAAATGAGTAGTACTCAAATTGTCTTACGATACTTACTCATATGAGAACTGCTAAAGTATCGATACTTACTCATATCGATACTTTTTTTAAAATTAATGTCAAAATATATATATATATATATATATATATATATATATATATATATATATATATATGTGTGTGTGTGTGTGTGTGTGTGTGTGTGACATGTTGCTAAATTATTTATTTTATTTGCCTAGTGTAATAAAATCAAAAAACATACAGCAAACATTTTTATTTATTTATTAAAATTATAATAAATCTCACATTGTAAGCAAATTTTGAAGGTTTTGTCTTATCTTTAAATATTTATTTATTGTAGTTTTAACACTTTTAAACAATAAAAGTCCGCTTTTGGGAGGTTTCCCAAAAAAAACAATTGTCCCAAATATTTTGGGGACAGCTTGTTCCTTTGTTTATCATCGTTTCACCCCCATTAGAAAACAAACATTCACTCAATACTGACGCTACTACAATAATAAGATACTGTTGTGCGTATTTATACAGACAAGGAAATATAAGTTTCATTTCTTCCCACTTTGTTTGTTTGTTTTTTTTTTTTTTTTTTTGTTGTTTTTTTTTTTTAACTGCTTTACGTCTTTCAAGAGCGAGGTCTTTAGAGACGGGAAAGGATGGGGGCAAGGAATGGTAAGGAATTTGGCCATGGCCTTTTGAAGGAAGCATGCCGGCATTCACATGGAGTGATTTGGGGAAGCCATGGAAAACCCAAATCTGGATGCCCGGACGGGGATCCGAACCGCCGCGCCGTCCTCCCGAATGCGAGGCCAGAACGCTATCCGTTACACCACCACGCTCGGTCCCACTTTGTAAATGAATTGCTTTTTAGAGACATTACAAGTAGAGAGAGACTTTGTCACTATCGTGCATTTTATGTTTCTTTGTGATGTTTCCAGAAGTGATATTCCTGTGAAACCCTACCTGAAGCAGCTTCTTCCGATTCACGTGTGCTACTTAGTTGCTCATGAACCATATGTTTTAGTTTTTGTGTGGGGCTGTGCGGGAGCGACGATATACCAGGTATAGCGAAATGTGCGCCAAGTACAACTTTATTACAATGAAATAGGGACCTAAAACAAACTCTTTGAGATTAGATTGTCTATTCTAAGGCTGATTTTGTTTGATTTCCAATGCTACCAACTTGACGATAGCCAGAAATTAATTTCGCAAGCACTACTGAGTGGCACAGCAGGGATTATGCACACAGAATTTAACATTGGGTGCGTTTCGATACTTTCGATTCGATACAAGTACTTTTCTTCCGATACCGAGTAAGTATCGAATGAATTAATTCGAATACGAAAAGTACTCGGTATCGAAACAAAGTATCGAGTACTTACTCGTATTTACTTGAATCGGAACATCACTACCCCCCCCCCCCCAAGTCACTTTTTACTCCACTACAATCGATTTTCGTGTCATTTGTAGACCTTTTTTTTTAGCTCTACCATTCTACAAGAATTTTCAAAACTTCACGTGAGATTTCCGTTGACCCCCGTTTCCCCCTTGGTGAGGTTTCGTGCGATTTCGCAGAACCCCCCCCCTATTTCACCTCACGTAATTAATGGACGCTCCCTAAGGGAATGGAGTAAATTGACCAAGATCAATTATGAGAATATACCAGAAACACTCAGTTAATTAAAAATTAAATTTTGTAAGGTGTGAGGTGAAATGGGATGGGGTCTGTAAATGACGCCGATACCGATGTTTTAGGGGGGGGGGGGTTATACAACCGCTCTGGGAAGCAGAACAGCTAAAAAAAATATCTAAAAAAACTACGAGTTCGGTCAGCAGTGGAGGGGGGGGGGAGGTATCTTCAATATACGCAACTGTCATAGGGAGGGGGCAGGATTCAATCAGAACTAACAAAATCTCACCATGGGGGGGGGGGGGTCCAGGAATTCCGGAGAAACACCTCGCGTAATTAGTAGACGCCCCCTAAAAGTAGGTGGGTGCCAATATTGCAGTCACAGGATTTAAGATTTTAAAAATAAAAATCATGGAGTAGGAAAGTGGACGTATAGCGAAACTAAATCGGAGGCATGGATGTCAGTGCAGTTGAATTACCAGTTATAATGAGCTACCACAACCCGTAAGTGTGGCTGAGTATGCAGAGGTGCCGAACACTGGATCGGAGAGGCACAACGGGACGGGGCACGAGCCCATCTTCCCATCTTCCTTACTGCGGTTTTTAGGCGGTTTACCGGCGCCATCTACGCGAACGTCGAAACGATCCCCAATCTCTGCCCAATAACCTACATATTTCACAAACAAAAAAATACAATTATCAAACACAGAACGTAGTTCTACACTACGCAGACATACGGCAACACTTCAGTTCCCCCATTAGTAGGTATGTAGTACGACCATGGCAGTACGTATGAAATGCTTGACGTCGGTAAAAATCGTAAAAACCGAAGTTCCAAATTTGTAATAACGATGACAATTAAAACTAATCAGAAGCAGCCGACCTTGAATGTTGGGGAAAATGTGATGAAGAAGGAGATACACTGGTGAGCCAAAATATAATAAAGCGTTGCTCCGTATTTGGAACGCAATACAGCAGCGATTTGGTGTGATATAGATTCGATCAGTCCTTGGCAGGTTTCCTAAGATATCTGGCACCAGATGTCTACGCACAGATCACGCAGTTCCTTCAAATTACGGGCAAGTGGTTTGTGGGCGCGGCGTCTTGGAACGAGCATCTCGGAAAAGGCGAGGCTGGTCGTCTGTTTGCATGCTGCTGTGGTGAGCATCTATGGAAAGTGATTGAAGAACGGCGAAACCACGAATATGTTACAAGGTGCTGGACGTCAACGTCTTCTCACAGAACGTGGAGGTCGGAGGATTTGCCACTCAGTAAAGCGGGATATGTGGCGATCTGTGGCAGTTCTGATGGATTATTACAATCCTGTTACAGGCACAAGTGTTTCGGAGCATGCCTATCGCTGGTGTATTGCGTTCCAAAGGAATATCAGCACTCTATTAAACAGGTGGTCAAAATGTTTTGGGTCATCAGTTTATAATGTGTAATCACAAATCGCGAGTGTGGCTGAGTGCATTAAGGCGCCACTACAATGGATGGGAAGATACAATGGGGCCAGAATAGAGTCCTAGACCCCGAATACCGCCCATCACGATTACAATTTACAGACGGTTTCCCGCAATCACCTATGTGAATGCCAGGACGGTCGCTGATCTCCGCCACATTACCTACGCATTTCACAAACAAAAATAAATTTATAACACAGATCACAGTTTACACATTTCTCAACCACATGGCAACACATACATTCCACCCTCATGATAAACGCTCCAGATATGATAAATCTGGTTCTAGCTATGGTGGGGCTTTTACCAATCACCTCCCACCCCTGGCTTCATTATACTAGTTACCTGTGGAAACAGGTTGCTAGTGGCTTCGTTATCGACAGTGTTTGTAACGAGATGTGTTACCCTTTGGCAGACTGTGTGTGCTTTCTGCCAGCGGCAAGTGCTCTGGAGACAAAACCTGGAATCCCACTTAGCGGGAAATCACTCTAGCTCTCTCCAGAAACACGAGGTTTCCTGGTCTGACCGAGCTATGTCTTGTAGTAAGGTGTCACGTGATTACCTATCAGTACTACGGATAACATCGAGTTCTCCTGTGTAACCGTTTAGCAAAACTCTTAAAAGTCTCTAAAGCTCTGAAAATTTAAAAAGAAGCTTAGTGTTGCACGGGCCACGGAGTGACGCTGAATACAAATATTTGTAACTGGTGTTATGATTTCTTTAGTGAAATTGGTGTTAAGAGACAGCTTTCGATCCCCGAATTAAGGAGAATGGATGATATACTCACTGTCAAGCTAACATTTAGGTGACTAATGGAGTAGTTCCTTAATATGGTTAAGGTAAAACTCTTGCCTATAGGTGTAATTAGAGGAGGTAGGGCTCTCCATTTCGCTTCAATACCTCGACACTATGATGGCTGTGGTTTGGTCATGCACGTTTTATTTATCGAGATGTGTCTATCTTTCTAGTGCTCCTCCGCCAGCACGCTGAATGGGTTAAGGTATCGATCCTTACACCTTGCTATGAGAGAAAATAATCATTATTTTTGGGGGTTGAGTCCATGACATTTAGATATTAGCTGTTTTAATGAGACATCTATTATACCACTATCATTCTCCGGCTCCATCTAGGTCATTTCCACTTACAATGTTGTACATCTATATCTACATCCATACTCTGCAAGTCACAAACATTGTGGGTGGCAGAGGGTGCTAAGCACCAATCCTAAACCCGCGCATTCCAATCCCGAATAGCGCGAGGAAAGAAGGAATACATAAAAGCATCCGTACGGCATCTTATTTCTCTAATCTTATCCCTCCGGTCATTACGGCCTAAATAGGTTGGCGGAAGAAGTGTTTCATTGCACTCGAGATTTAATTTTTTTCGCATATTCTCCAATAAATTCCAACGCAAGACACGTCGTCTATCTTCCAAACTATCCCAGCTCAATTTATGTATCAATTCTGTGACGCTATCAATAATCACTCAAGATCTTGTCCTAATTATACAGTATTAGAAACCCCACCCCTCCATCCTCCACCGAAACCAAGTAACAGTATTGAAGCAAAACAAAACAAGAAATATCAAGTAGAGAAATTGTTTAACAAATAGAGCCCAGTGATTCAATACTAGCTATCACCTTACAGACGTGAACCCGAAGTGATGAAAAATTTTAAAGCCAACATGTATTACAAAAGCATTGAATGAAGCTATGACCTTAATTTTCCAGTAAGAAATTGGACTAAATATAAACCAAAATAAGTTAAAAGTCAAGAAATTATTGCAATAATATAAAAATAAATATAAAATTTGGTTCAGTTGTTCAAGGAGAAGTAAGTGAATTCTAGTACCGAGGAAGTAAAATTACAACTATTGACCAAATCAGGAATAATGTTAAAAGCAGGATAGTACTAGCGAATAAGAGCCTTCTTGAAAAACAGGAATCTTCAAGTTTCAAATATTGATCTCGGACTCAGAAAGAACTTTAAAAACTGTATGTGTGGAGAACAGAACTTAATGGTAGTGAAGCGTAAGGAATACCAGGAACTAGAAAAGTTGGAACATATTTAATATGGTGTCGTAAAAGGATTCTGAAAATTAAGTACATTGACAAATTGAAAAATGAACTTGTTGAGGAAATGGTGGGTGAGGAAAGAAGTTTTGTGAGAGTCTCAACAAATAAAAGACAGGATGGTGGGCCACATATTAAAATATGCCTGATTGGATAATTTGTTAGCGAAGAACAGCTGAAAGCCGTAGAGGATGACAAAGATTAAAATATACGCAGCCGTTATTTTAGGACGTAGGTTGTAAGGAGTATGTTAAGATGAAGAAAAAAAACATTAACCCGATAATATTAGTTAGAGTTTTATACCTCGTACTGAAAAGCTAATGATTCTCTTGAGACCTTTTTTTGCGTTCTTCGGTGCTCCCTCCCCGGTCAATAATGCCATACCATTTACTTTCAGTGTAAGATATCTTCATCAGTTAACGAATCATGCAGATCTTCGTGTGAATTTCTTACATATGTAATATTATTATATAAGTTTCTATCTTCGACGTTAGCTCCTTTTGTATGTAATCACTGGGTCTTATCGCTTAGGAAGGGTGCACTTTCTCTTTCACAAGATTTTGTTTTAACGTACGTTGGCTAAGGTTTTCCAATTCTGATGGTTTATGACCAATCGAGCATCGTAAGAAAGGGAAAATTAAAGGGAAAATATCCAAAACTGTACATAATAGTTGTAGAAAGTATGTCGAGAAATTCGACTCTTGGTAACACTGAACAGAAGCGGGTGGTATTGGGGTCGCTAAAGTTAGACGCACAGTGTCTGTCGCCATAGTCCGTTACCTGGCAACAGATGAATAGACGCCGCCAGACTTCGGGCGTTATGTTGGTAACGGTTACTAGAGTGGTGAGAGTCGGCCTGGAGGACGACTTCAAATACTGCCGACTACCAGAGAGAAGGATTCCCTATGTCGAAACGCCTCAGCCAAATGTTATATCTGTCACAGGCGGTCAGTGGTGAAATGGCTTGAAAAAATAGGCATGTGGTGATTCGCAACCCACAGAAGGTAGGACAGTCGTGGTTTCGAAAAATAAAAAAAGTGAAGAGTCCGCCGTGAATATTTGAGCAAGGATTCTAAAGTGGGAGAATGGTTCAAATAGTTTTTTGGTTTACAGTATCTTGTACCGTGCGATGTCCCTTAAACATTTTGTATGCTGGTAAACGAGACACGCAACGTCCTTGAGTGTGTGGAATTCACCAACCACTTATTTCAATGTTATATACTATTGTGCCCCTTTCCTCCTGAAATGTGGACTTAATGTGAAATGAAATCTTCCCTTACAAGCAACGGTTTTTAATCGTTCCATGCACATTATAATTCGCAAATTTATCACGTCCACCCGAATATTTTGCTAGTACTAGATGTAATGCGAGATATTCCGGTGGAAAAAAGGTTAAAAATTATTCGCACAGCACGGTTACATTGTCGCCCAAGCATGTCAGTAACCAACGAAAACTCTGATTAAATTTAAAAAATTCAAATACCGTGTGATTGACAACTTTACGTTCGTTAGTGAAATTGATATTTCAAGCAGAGTTAGCGTCAACCTGAGGTAATATCAAATCTGTATTGTTTATGAGGATTTTTTATGTGACGATTTTTACTGGATGTTCCGTGGTTCTCGGTAACTGAATAAATTTTTCAGGAAATCACCATAATTTTGTTTTATTTTACCTGTTTCACAGGTTACGAAACATTGATGTTAACTTTAAGGATGAAGGTTGCGAAACACCAAATGTTTTAATCCACGGTAATGGCCCTAGGTTGCGAATAATCGAACACCGTAAAAAATTCTCCACCTTGCCAAACTTTTCCCAACTGATACTATATTTAAGAGGATGCAGGTTTGATCGACAATTCATCTTTCAAAATTTTACTATTCAAAATTTTTTCCGAAATCCTCCCGGGGAATGCAGGCATGATTCCGAGTGTCGTGGATGAGCGGTAAAACTTGTGTATCGCATTCGGGAAGATGCAGGTCCCAATACCCGTCCGGCCATCCAGAATTTAATTTATCGAAATCACTCCAGGCGAATGCTGGGGTGGTTTCGTTAAAAGGGAAAGGCTGAATTCCTTTCAATTCCTTGCTTCCAGTCCTTTCCCATCTCTAATGACCCCCACGTCGAAGTACAAAAAGCATACTCAGGGGTGTTTCATGTAAAAGGTAATGGCCATAATCCTTCTGGTCCCTTGACACAATGCTCTCGACTTCGATGGAATGTGAAACCCTAATAGTTAAACTCATTTCCAATTGTTACTGGTTCGTTTTTAACTTAGAGCACAAGTACTTTTACTAACTGTTTTTGACAAAAATGTATATTGTGACAAAAATTGACAGATACAATAGAATATTGATGGTAACTATATGAAAACATTAGCCAAATGTTATTTAAAAAACTTAATTTTAGAAACTTTAACGAAACATAGTTCACCGATAACCTTAATGACTGTGTGTGCCACATAAGTAAAGTTATTAACTGTAAGGAATATATAAACGAGAGTACGAATCAGCCAGTAGTCATATTTTGAGAATGATCACGGGTCTACAGGTAGAATAGTTATGGAGAGTGGTGGGTGAGCGACAACGCTCTGACCGGGAAGATGCAGGTTCGATTCCACGTCCGGCCAGGCAAATTTGGGTTTTACATGATATTCCCAAATCACTCCGGGCGAATGCAGCGATGCTTCCTTCAAAGGGCCATGGCCGAATTCCTTCCCGTTCCTTTCCCACAGTCCTTTCCCGCCACTAATGATCCCGACGAGATGTAAAGCCAGAAGCAAAATAAATAAATAAATAATTCTCAGGTCACTGATTTAGCTTCATACAAAATAATAAATTCTGGTAATGAAAGATTGGAGGTTTTCTCCGATGCATCAACTCTGAAGATAAAATCTGGCAGCGAAATTTAGAATGAAATTAAGGCACGAGAACATTTTATATGGTAATAAATAGACAAAAGTAATAAATGAAGTTTTTAGTAAAAACTGTTTTATTTACGAAATAGTTTTATCATTGTAGGTCTTCATAACGTCGATTTAAAGTAAAAATGTATTGAATAGAGTCTAAAAATGAAAGAAATTAAGTTTTTGGTGTGAAAGGTCATGTCTGTGTAGCATGATCTAATAGGATGATCCAGAAATTTGTATATCGTTCCGAAACTTCGTAAGAAGTTTGATGAAAGTTGTGTAGTGCTCTTCGTTGGAGTGGAAGTTTTCAGAACGTAATAAAACCCTATTAGTCGACCGGAAGAGATCCCCACATGCCTTAGTCGAAGTTTTCACACTGAGGGGATGATTAGAAAAAATTTAAATCCAGATTGTGGGTAGTTTGACAGGCTTAGTCACTAGAATCAAATTTAATGTCAATCGATCTACATGCTGTATGTATTTAAACGAATCAGCCCCACCCACCCCTGGAGTGGGTAGCTTTATGTCAGATTAGGTTAGTTTCAGGAATGTAACAAAACACTTCAGCAAGACCGGGACACATTCCTATATGCCTTAGTTAAAATTATCACACTGAAAGGATGATTAAAAAATTTTTAAATCCGGCATGTGAATTATTTGACGGGTTTAAACACGAGAATCAAATTTTATTTTAATCGATCCACCAGCTGTTTGTTTTTAACGAAAAACCTCCACCTACCACTGAGAGAAGTATATTTGGGTTAGGTTTCGTTAGTTTCCGGAATGTAAATAAATGTTTTAGCTAGACTGGAAGACATCACTGCATGTCTTAGTAGTAGTTATCATCACGAGACGATGATCAGGGAAATTTAAATCCAGAATGTAAACAGTTGCGGATCAAATGTCATGACATTCCATCCATTTGCTACGTGTGTATTTAATCCAATCATTTTCACCCAATCCTGAAGGGAGTAGTTTAAGGTTCATTTATTTCTACAGTATTTTTAGGTGTCAAATGGGAAACAAATGAATAAGTTTTAGCAAATTCGTCCCAGCTATTTGGCGATCATAACAAAATATTTTAGCAAGTGGGAGATACACCCCTACACGCCCTAGTGATAGTTATCATCCTATGGGTTAGTTATAAAATATTTAACAGCATCATATCCATAATTTTATAGGTTTAAGCAAGTGAATTTAATTTCATTTTTTTCGATCCGTTTGTTAATTATATTTAAACGACTATTTTATCTAGAAGATCTTGGGTTGCGGTTAATTAACCCATAAAGCATTTCTAATAAGCCAATCAGAACACGTGCACCAAATTTCTTCGACATCATTCCAGCAGTTCCAAAATCATACTGGGACTAACGAACACACTATGGCTTTTATGTAAGTTGCTAGTTCGTTTTTTTCCGCAGTACATACAAGATACCAGCGCTTCTTATACAGTAACAAAGTATTTCTGAACAACAGTTACAAGTTGTAACAATCCACATCTTACCAGTTTTTTTTTTCCCCCCGCTGCCTCCGTGACGTGTGTAAAATACCGCTCCTCTTGTAACCTAGTTTAAGGTGAAAAGTTTGTTTATTTGTTTTGAAACACTGTTTATTTGTCTGAGTAGAAAAGGGGGTATGGCCGGATAGCCAAATTAAAAAAAAAAATCTCTACATTTCTTATATGTTACATTGGTGATGTAATAATACTCAGAACACGTAATTTCTTAAAAAAAAAAAAAAACTTTCTGGCTGAATCTTTTCCATTCTGTTGCAGTCTCATCACCATCAAACGGCATTTAGCGTATTCTCATTTTCTTTTGGTGGCTGCTTCAGTGTTTGCAAAAGAAAGAACAGTAAATGCGATATTATGATGATGAGATGGCAGGGGACTGATAACCATTGAAATTGTTTAATTAAGACAGTAATAGAAATATTCCAAGTAGTGAAATAGGTTTTGTTTCGGTTATAAGACTATTGGGCAATGTTATTGGTTCACACGGAATACACCTACAGAGAAATGGAAAGGTATTTGCCGATGAACCATACCCGTGTTTGGCTGAAACGACAGAAAAATGTGCTTTCGATCCGGATCTGGACTAATTTATCAGTGAAGGGATCAGTAAGTGTGGTGGAAGATAAAGATTACATTATCTATCTAGTATACAGGGTGTCCCAAAAATACAAACTTCGGGGGCGTATTGCTCACAGCAAAACAATAAGCATATGTCTGAAAATTATTCGTTTTTGAGTTATAAAATTTACAATGACTCACTATGTGTTTGACACTGTCGGCTTATCAGAAATTTGTTAAACGAACATAACGCAGAAATTCGAAACCACTGTTCAACTCGTCCCCTGCCTGCTTGTACAAACGCACGCACTCGTTGGTTCGCACCTTTAAAATATTCTCGGACGGTGTCAAATGGTTCGCAAGTGTCCATGACAGGTTGATGCAGCGTGTCTACTTTCGGAATGCCTGTTGAATACATTAGTTGTACGTAGCCCCGCAGAGAAAAAATGACTGCTTATAAACTTATATTGTTGGATAGTACCTTGAAACAGTGTTATAATATTACGTGTTCTTGAGTATTATTATATCACCAATATAACATATTAGAAAAGTAGAGGATTTTTTTTATAAATTTGGCTATCCGGCTTAGGGGGCTTCCATTAATTACGTGAGACCGAGCGTGGTGGTGTAACGGATAGCGTTCTGGCCTCGCATTCGGGAGGACGGCGGTTCGAATCCCCGTTCGGGCATCCAGATTTGGGTTTTCCATGGTTTCCCCAAATCACTCCAGGTGAATGCCGGGATGCTTCCTTCAAAAAGGCCATGGCCGAATTCCTTCCCATTCCTTGCCCCCATCCTTTCCCGTCTCTAAAGACCACGTTGTTAAAAAGGGACGTTAAACTGTTACAAAAAAAAAAAAAAAAAAAAAAATTACGTGAGGTGTTTTTCCGGAATTCCGGACCTCCTGCCCCCTCTGTTGGACACGTCTCCCCAAAGATGACGTGAAATTTTGACGGGATTTCCCCCTCCCCATCCGCTGCTGATCGAATTTTGTCTTTTTTTTTTTAGCTCATTGGCTTTTGATGACGGTTATACCCTCCAAAAAGGTGATTTCCGCACCGTTTCTGGGCTTCTAGGTCTTATTTCCCCCCTAAAGTCACCATCCGCTTCGATTTTGGAGTTTTTTTTATTTATTTAGCTCTACTGTCCTCCCTCTTCGTGACATTTCACCGGAACTCCCCCCCCCTCTCCCTATTTTACATCACGTAATTAATGGACGCCCCTTTTTCTACTCAACCAAATAAACAGTGTTTCAAAACAAACAAAAAACTTTACACCTTAAACTAGGATCCAAGAGCTTCGGAATTTTACACATGCCACATAGTCAGCGAAAACAAAAAACAGCAAAATAAGAAACATACTGCTAACATGTGGATTGCTCCAACTTGTAACTGCTGTGCATAAATATTTTGTTACTGTGGAAAAATCCAACAAGAAGCATACATAATAATAGAGCAGATTCTCAGATTGCTCTTTTTATTGTATTGGTCTTAATACCATTGTCACTAATAGTACCTAATGAAGTTCGTTTCACTATCGTATTTTTGTCATCGTCTTCCGAAATAAATTGTGAACCGTCTCATGTCACTTGTTCATCCCATGAAAGATACGCTGATGTGGTCCTACCCAAAACTTCGGACGATATTCTCTTCATTGACGTCCAGATATTCGGTCACACACATAGGTGTTCGGTGGTTCTGTTTGGCTCTGGACTGATGAGATGAAATATTTCTGGTACCCATTCCCAACAAGTCTACATTTGTAAATACCTCAAATCTGGACTCGTACATGCCACAGGTAGGGCTTGAAGTGAAGACCAATGGACAGTATGAATAATTGATAGCAGAAAATGGGTACCCACCTCTCTAGCGGATAAGGTGAGAAATTTCCTTATGGTAAATCCCAGAGAGGCAACAGAAATTTCCGGGAACAATTGTGAAACACACAAACACAGCAACCGCGTACCTTGACCTTCCCGCCCTATCAGAAAAATACGTTTACAAGACGGCGTTCAAGGGCAATCACGACCTGCGTTACGAAACGTGTATTGCTCGCCGGAATATGTTTCACTTTCTCGTACCGAGAGTGATGCTACGCTATATTAATGCTCCACTTTCGATTTCTCTCAGCGGAATGATTCACGCAGTGGTGACTGAAATACTTGAGTCCTCGAAAGGCGGAGTGATTGGGTCAGTAGGGCGGGTCGTAACGACCAAGGCTCAAGAGGTCAAGGGTTTGAACCACTATATTGTCGCAGAATATCCGTTTCACTACATCTTCCAAAATCGAGCGTGGTAAATGGGAAATCAACGATGTGGACTGATATTCTGGAAGGGGCGGGCTTGATCCTCCGTCAAACTATCTAGATACAGGTTTTGAGTGGTCAGCTGAAATCACTCCAACCAAACACCGGGAAAGTTTCTTCTCAAAATCGATAACAATGAGTTTAATTTTAACAAAATCCTGACTGTGCCTGGGAGGCTCTTTTTTTAATTTATTTTCCATATACAACATAGCCCAGCACCTAGTATCTAATCTGGGCCCTTATTTCCATTATTTAACATGTACATATATTTTATCCTATATATATATAACATATTAACATACAAACAATGAATCCAAGAAAATTTTGATTAAATTTCCAATATCTATTACATCTACTGTTATTAAACAGAATGGGCACCACACTACTACATCTACTACTACTACTACTACTACTACTACTATTGTCCCTAATATTACTACTAACATTACTACTACTATTACTAATATCATTGCTACTACTACTAATACTACTATTACCACCACCAATTGTCACAACCGCACTGGGAGGCTCTTGCGTGAGATTAGTTTAGTGAAAAAGTGTTCGTATCACAGGAATTTGAACCAAAATCGACCAGTTTGGATCTGTCCATTCTATCGGCTGAACTGAAAAATCTGATGATTCATTGGTTAAAGCGTCTGACTGGAGATCAAAATGTCCCCGGTTCGAATACCTGTCTCGGCGAGGATTTTCAAAGGCGCTTAAAGCGACCTTCGCCTATTGCACAGATCGTTGTGTAATGCGAAGTACGCCAGAACGCTTCCATGGTTCGAATTTCACTTTAAACTGTATGTCCGCAATACCGGGTAGGATAATCGAGTTATGTTAATGTCGCTGCGGTAGGGGCGGAATGTGCAGTCAGTAAAAATCCTGTGACCAGGTCATTACCACCACACGAATTTTCTTTGGCTCAAGAGGTTGAGTGGTAACGATCAGGGTTACTGCTCAAGAGGTCAAGGGATCGAAACCCATTACTGCCCTAAAAATTTTGCAAACCGAGCGTGATAAACGTGAGGTTAATAGTGCGGCGTGACAGTCTGGAGGAGATGGGTTTGATCCTCAATCATGCCAGGTTTGGAATGGCTGCCTAAACCACTCCATGTAAATACCGGGATTGTTTCTTCATAGCAGTAATAGCGATGGGTTTGAACTGAACAGAAGGTTGATTGGACCTGTGGAGTACCAACTGAAAAACAATCCATATGGGAGATTTAAAAAATCAGTTCCTGTTCTCCTTTGCGTGTTGAGTGTTGTGTTTCCAGGATTGGGTATTACATACTGGAAAAAATTATTTTGGTTATAAAATTTTTCAATAATTTTAATAATTTTTAAATTACGATCATTTTTCGTTTTATAAAATTGTCTTTCATACAACCGGTGTAAATCAAAATAAAATAAAAAGTTTAAAAATTATAGAATACCTCAGAATTATTTTTAAAAGCAAATATTTAAAAAGAAAAACGGTTTTCATGTTGTATTTGTTCCAGATACATGAAATTCCCTTTCGAATGTCATATATAATTTATTGGTAGGAAAAATTGTCTGCTGAAGACTTTAATTTGATTAGCTTAGACTATTCATTTAGTTATTTTGCGGAATCCATAAACTACAGGCTATTCACTATAGTTTTGCTATAATATTTTGGAGGCCGTAGATCACGGTAGATTACTACAGAATATTATCCTCTGGCTGGTACATTTAACAGGTTTGTTAATCTTCTATTTTATTAAGAGCACATAAAACTTTTTAATAGAGAGAACAACTTCAACAACATAATTTTTAGAGGATCACATTTCAATCATAGCTTACCGGCCAAGTACCAACTCTTTCCCTAAATCTTCCGACAGGTAGAGATTTCTAGAGCGATTTACTGTACATACTTCGATTTGTTGTTTCGTAGACAGAGAAGGGATAGGAGTGAAAGATTTTTACCGTTTTTCGAGGATAACTAGTAAAATTGTGGAGTTAAACAAAAAGAAACTTTACAGAGTCTGTGAGTTGCCAGATTTCATTTCGTAACCATCAAGACTGCATTAAAAAGTTTGTTCGCCTCCCACTAATCCCCCATCAATTAATTTCACCAAATGACTCCGAAATTACATGTTTCAATCGTGTTTTGTGAAAAACGAAATAAAATAGTTCACAGTTTCAAATTTCTAAGTTAAAGGCTCCAATAGCTACGACACTTTGACAACTCTACAAGGTTGCAGTTACCAGAAAAAACTTTTTCTATACACTGTTACATTACTACTCTGCCTTTACCTGCCATCTTATACGAGGGTTGGAACTTAAATAGTGGCAACACTGCTGTGGAGACACTATATAATCTACTATTGTCGCTGATAGCACACGAGAGCAAATGGACTCCCCCGTCCCACGTCCCCGGCGTGCGCACAATCGAGCGAAACGCAGTCACTTGTGAGCGAGTGGTCTAACGTAACGGTGTCACTATGTTTTCGAAACTGGAACAACGGAGTTGGATCAAAAGATTGAATATGCCAGAGGTCGTACAGCACGAAAGTGTCATCAAGGTCTTCAAGAGGCGTGCGGGGAATCGACATTGCCGTACAGAACAGTGGCACGTTGGGTAAAAGCCTTCAACGAAGGTCGGCAAACTGTGGCAGACATGCATCGGGCAGGTCGTCCTAGCGTGTCTGAAGAAATAGTGCATACTGTTGCCGCGTTAGTGGACAGTGACCTACGCCAGACGATTCGTGAGCTCGCATACGGAACCGGATTAGCGCATACGACTGTGCTTCGTTAATATTGCAGATACGAAAGTATCTATGTCTCTGTCTATTTGTTGTGTTTTCGTGACTTAATGGCTAAACAGATGTTGATGAAATTAGATAAAATAGTACTATGTATCATTCGGAAGGACACATGATACTTTTTTTCTGGATAAACAACAAATTTTGAAAACCAACCAAACGATGACAGGCAGACGGATAGGGTGTGTTAATCAGTCACTCAGACTTTGTTTCTATCGCTACCAGTTTGCGTATTCAAAAATTTCATGTGCAGGCACAACTTATAATATTGTACAGATGTGTTGACTCCCTTGGTATTATTGTCACTCTCTGCTTTTTTTGCGACACCTTTTATGTAACTTACAGCTTTCTATATCAATTCTAACGATACAATTTTAAGTCCATGCGTACAAAGTAGTGGGTAGCAGCTATTCATCGCATAAAACCTTGTTTACAGTATTGCTTCACTCCCGTCCTGTCGCAGGGAGGATACATCTCTCCGTCTAGCTGCAGCAGCCGTCACAAAACACAACCCTCCCCCCCCAAAGCACCGCCCCCACCCCTGTCCTCGCGACCGGGGCCAGCTGCGAGGAATATGCGTAATTCTTCTGCCATTTCCCAGCACCACCCCCCTCCTACCTTCACCCTCCCCCGCCATTTTTGCCCTCTTCCGATCGCATAAAATATTCTCTCCGTATATATATTTTTTTCGCCCCATCCCCCTCGCTGCCGCCACCCCCGTCCGCTGTCCGCGCCCTGTTTAGACTTTTGTTTTATTCATAAAGCCTTCCTCTTTTATCCTCCACCCGCTCGTCCCTCTTTCTTCTGCTTCCCGAAAAACCTCGAGCAAAACCCTCCCTGCGCACTCGCAGCTCAAAACACCCCCGTCTGGGCCACACCACCCCCTGGCTTCCAATAGTCGTTCAAACCCCTATCCATCGATTGTGAAACTCTGATGCCCCCAACACCAGAACTGACGTCCCTCCACACACACACACACACAGGGATGAAAGCGGGGATTATTTTAAAAAAGAAAGAAGGCGAGGAGAACTTTTTTTTTCTCTTTTTGTTGCTGCAAAGGAATATTCCTTATTAAAATATTTCAGCTATTTTTCCCTCGCCCCACGACTTCGTGGCAGCAATTGTCAAGTCTGAAGGAAATTTATGAAGTGCGAAAAGCGAATGTGGGGAGCAAAGTAGAGTGTTTGGTGCATCGATAACTAGTTGCTCCGATTTTTCTGGGAAACTTTTATCGATATCCGTTGCTTACTGACTATATTTCTGATTGTAGATGTATTATCGCTGAATGCATCGATTAAACAATTGTCACTGTTTCATATGAGACGATAACTTGCTCTGTTACTCACGCTACTTGTTAAAAGTTACTGTTTTACCCCACATCTGATACCAAAATTAATTTTTATGTTTAAAGTATTTTATGCAAGTAAAAGACTAACCTTTTACTAGGTTGTTTGTATTTTGTACCTATCAACAGAAGAACAATCACGTTAAAAATTAATAGTACATTTAATTTTACAATCGTCATAAAATCGCCGTGAGCAGTAGTTTACAATCTTCTTGAAAAGAGAAACATTTTTAATGTAAATGGTCGGTAGCCAGTTGCTATAAAATTTACTTCCGTCTGGAGTCACCGAACGTGGTGGGTGAGAAGTAACGCACTGGCCCAACATTTGGGAGGACGTGGGTTCAAATACGAGTCTAGTCACGAAGATATCGGTTTTCCATGGCTTCCCGAAATCACGGCAGGTGAATGCCGGGTGGTTGCTTCAAAAAGGTGGTGAGTCCTCGGTCATTGCACATCGCACTTCCATGCCATATGTCCCCGGCCAATCGCAATTAAGGTTCATCGTGAAATATTATGAAGTGTGTACTTGTTTTTGTGTTCGTCGTGGCCCTCCTACCTTCCATGTGCAGTGAGTAATGGGTTTACTTTCCCCACCGTTACTAATTTTAATTGTATAACAGCATAAAAGAAGAATTTAAATATTTATACTGAATTGTTTGTTTATGAGGTAGATCTCACTTGGTCAGCACAAAGCTCCAACCATCGTTTACCACATGCGACGACGGTAACGCTAAGATTACGTCCTCTGTACACCACCCAACGATCAGTGGAAGGACCAAAATTCTTGCTATGGTCCCCAGGACATCGAAGTCTCTGTCTTCTCTAACCCTACCGAAAGTGTCAGATAAAGGTGTTAGCTCCTGCATTGAACATTTGTTCATGCTCCTATCATCCGAGAATGAAGGAATAACAACAGTATAACTTATGCTGATTTACTTTACTCTCTAAGTACATTACATGACGCCAGTACCAAAGAACATAAATTTGCTCAGCCTTTCTCCCACAGATGACCAATTCTAATTTTTCCCTCCCGTCCAACCTCCGAGACAAGCTTACATAGCGCAACGTTTGTATTTGACCTAGGTACAGGAATTCTCCGCAATCCTTAAGGTAGCTTAACACGGCCCATTCATTTGTCGGCCACGCCGATCTAGCTATAAACAGCGGGCCCTAGGGAGAGAGCCGTCGCACAGTCGGTAAACTTCAAACCCCCGGGCAGCTGTAACGACACAGTAGGCAACGTGGCAGGAAGGTGGCTGCGAGGTGACGAGGGCTAGCCTGTAGCGCGTGCTGGTCGCTCAATTCAACTGCATAGCACGGCCTAAAAACCAAGAGCCGTAGGAAGCCACCATTACGTTGCAGGCAGAGACACCTTCACACACCAAGGTGCTTCGTCCTTGGTGCTTAATACGTAGCAGGCAGAGTGGGACTACGAATCCCTTCCTAGCGTTTAGAATTTTTGGCACTACACATAATAATAATCATCATCATTTGAGCAGCTTGAAAGCACTGGCAGGGTCTGCTTGAACTTTTAAGCCTCTCCAGTGCTTCCTGCCTAACCAACATCTCTCTTCTTCTACTGTCATCCAGTTTCCCATTCTTCCTTTAATACATTTTTCAAAATCTATCATCAATCTGTCCCTCGATATTCCTCTGGGCCTCTTCAGTTTCAGCTGCAGCATCTTCTCTCCCATTTTCTTGAGATGGCCGTACCACTGTAACCTTGATATCTCTATTCTTTGTTGTAACTGTTCCTTCTTGAATAATTCCCTGATTTCCTCATTCTGTCCCTTCTCGTTACAGAATTTCAGTTCCATAGCCTTTACTTTCCACTTTTTCATCTCTTTTATCACCCACGTTTCAGATCTACATTTCAAAACTGGCACAAAGAAAGTTTTATAGATTTCTTCCATATTTTTTTGCGGTACGTACCTACTTCATACCAGACCTATAATACTCCTAAAAAATCTATCTTCATACATTCCTCTTTCATTTATCTCCATCCTTTTTCATCAATTTTCTTCATTCCAGCTTCCAAATATTTGAAACTTTCCACTTCATTCAATTGCACTCTTCCATGTGACACGCCTGTGTCCGTCCTGCTCTTCTTTCTTATTGATATTACTATTTCTTTCTTGAAGAGAAATTCATGTCATATGATGGAACTAACCTCTCCAGACATCAAGCTGATCTAGCACTATTCTTTCATCCTCTCCTCAAACTAGTAAGTTAAAAGTTGCTTTCGTTCTTCTATCCGCAATGCACTGCAGCAACTGAAACCATCCGGTCTTTCCATTCCCACTATGACACTGCTTTTACTACCCTCATACATATCCTTCACTCATTCCACTATATCCTTCTTTAACGATATTCCTCTCATTTCTTACCACATCCTGTCTTGCTCGAGGCTGTCATATACCTTTTCAATGTCCAGAAAAGTCATCACCAGATTCTTATCATACTCATAGTGTCACTCTAGTACTAACTTTACTGGAAATATGAGGTCAGTGGTTGACCTTCCTCGTCTAATCCATATTGTTTTTCCCTCTATATGTAATAATAACAGATTAACTATTTCAGACTGTATGTCACATCTTTAGTATTGAGACAACGACGTTTGTTCACACCTGTTCCTCTCTCTGCAGACTACAATGCGCATCTGCCGACGCACCTGCAGCCTGTCTCCGTCAACGCCTCCTCGATGGACTCTCCGACTTCCTCCACCTCGGCGACCCGACTGCCCTCTGTGAGCAGTAACAGCGGAGGCGGTGGCTCTGGTGGGGGCGGTGGCAGCAGCTCCGGAGGGTTCGGAGGGGCCACCATCAGCAAGCGGGCGAGGACGGCGTACACGTCGAGCCAGCTGGTCGAGCTGGAGAAGGAGTTCCACTACAATCGATACCTGTGTCGACCGCGGCGTATCGAGATGGCGGCACTGCTGCAGCTGACGGAGCGGCAGATCAAGATCTGGTTCCAGAACAGACGCATGAAGTTCAAGAAGGAGAAGAGGGCCAAAGCGGCAGGTGAGTCTGTGGACGATCAAATACTTTGCGAAAGAGGGTGTATTTGCATTAATTTCTGGTCTAAACTTGGAAAAGCAGTCTTGAGATTAATCAATGATCATTTATCAAGAGAGATATTCGATCAGAGAAGTATTTGACAAGTACACTATCTATAAAAATGTAACTGGGCATCTGTCCAAAATGTTTGTGGGATGATTGTGACCCCGTCAGAGTCCCCTAAGGTCCCCTCCTTCCTCCAATTGTGACCATAACATCATCCAATCGGTCTGGTATGCTCTATACGAGTGTTTCCAGGACTTTTAGTGGTATTCGGCGTCATTGCTACTGCAACCATTCCATGAATTGAGGTATGGATTTTAGCCGTTCCTGTCGAGCCCTCACTCAGGGAGGAACCAAACTTCATTCCGGCTGCAACCACCCAGATTTTGGTTTTGAAAGCCTTCTTGAAGCATATGAAGGTGAATGATGATACGACTTCTTCATGAATACATTACTTTTTGTTGTAAACATACATTTTCTCATCTTATACAGATCCGGCAGCGATGAATGAGGTATAAGCGGATAGAATTTTTTCTAACCGATTTCTGACTTAGCATACCCAATTTATGGTGGTGCACATTATTTGTTTAAAATTTAAGTTACAAGTGGGTCTATAGGAGGCCGGCTCACAATTTACCTCACCGCAGAGCCTACATGGGCGAGACGCAATCCGCTGAGCACAACAGTCGCTTTGGTAGTGGCAGGTTTAGGGGTTACGAGAAGACGATATTGTTTCATTCATCAAACTGTATATTTGTACCAGTTACTCAAACTATGAAACAAAAAATTCTATATGATGTATTCTGGTTAGCAAATACTATACACAATAACATAAATTGGAAATGGGCTTACATTATATTAATATTTTTGAATGGAAGAAGGGAAAGTCGAATGTATAAATGTATTGCATGCGTTTACTCGTAATGTTATATTTGTTCTAATATCCTTGCTTTACATGAGCTGTAAGGCCTTAGTAATTAACAAAATTCTGAAAGAATTCACTAAAGAGCATTTTTCTGTGTTCCTCAGCGGGCGGAGAAATCAGTGGTCCGGAGCTCGTGACGAGCCGGCGAGGAGGCAGTGGGGGTGGTTCCAGCCCCCACGCTGTCAGCGGGGGTGGCAGTAAGGGGGGCAGTGCAGGCGGATCGGGGGCGGCATCACCGCAGAGGCAGCAGCAACCACAGCCTCAGCAGACTATGCTGTCTTCCTCCGGGGGAGACGTCTTCGATTCCTCAGCAGCGATGCAGCACCCCTACAGATCATCTGCTGTGGACGGCTTTCAGGTCAGTATAATTATCACCATCATCATCATTACCATTACCACCATAATCTTCTTCACCACCATTATCGTCGTCACTATCATAAACACCGTCATCACCACTATCATCACCATCTTGATCACTATCATTATGATCATAAACATCACCATCACCATCATCAACACTAGCAACAACAACAACGATATAATCACCATCATGATCACCGCCACTACCATCATCAGCATCATCATCAATACCAATATAATCATCATCATCATAATCATAATAGTCACCATTATCATCACCATCAACACCATCACCACATGCAAAATATCATCACCACCATCACCATCATCAGCTCTATCACCATGATCATCAACAACATCTTAACAATCATCATTATCATAATCAGAATCATCACCATTATATCCATAATCAAGTTATATATGGCTAATTTGGCTACAAGTGCTGTGTAAATGCATTTACTCTTGAAGTATCTGATTTCCAAATTTCTGAAATATTAACAGTGGATGTATCAAGGATACAGCGACATGTCTGATACAGATCAACCCAATGACTGCTGTTATCTCAACCACTATTTGATTCAAATTCAATATTTCTTTTATTTCCTTACTTGGTGTATATTCCAATCTTGGTACCCTGGCACCACCTAAGAAACCTTGCACCTACTCTTCCCATTATAATATTTTATATACTACCACCTTATTTTTGTTATCATCAGTTTCTTACAAACCAATTAAAACAGAATTTCTTCAGAATTAGCAGAGCGAACCCATAGCGTACAATACAGGACAAGTGAATGTTTCAACTAGATCAAATACAGACGTTATTTCATTTAACATCAAATATGGAAACTGTTTCATACGTGTGACAATACCCATAAAACAGTAAAAGCTTGCACATAATTGGTAAATATGTGTACATTTCAACGTTAGTGTGTTAAACACTTGGGCTTTGGTTGGTAACAGCAGGATTCATAGTATATGAAACAACACCACACAGAATCAATGTAAATATGTACGATCTTAAAGACTAAGGTGATAATTTTCAACGTTGTCATGCATTCTTCCACTGTTATGTCTATACTTGGAGGTAAACGTTCTGTAAGAATTCTGCAGTGTCTATGATTCAACCCCAACAGGGCACTGCAGCAGCAGATTAATTTAAATGATAGCCTTTTATTAGATATTGGTATGGTGATACATCACCAGGTATAAATAGTGTGAGCAGTTTCAATACCACAGCAATTGTCTGAGATCAGAGACCATGATACTCATTTCTATTGCCTGTTGTGTGTTTTCAGAGTCCTGGTCCTGACTTCAACGACCTGCTGGTTCCGAACAAGGTGGCGGGACACGTCCAGCCGGGGTACCAGGTGCCAGACACAGCCCCGTACGACGCTAGCGGATACTTCCAGCAACAGGTTGGTACTCTCAACCACTGCTTGTACTACCGTGCCCATATGTAACAGAACGAGATGAATCGTTCGGCGATTAACTCCATCCTTCCACTTATACAACCATTTATGCACAACTACGAAACCAGCACTATGAGATGTAGGTAATAGAGGCATGTGATATTCCAAAACTGAAATATACTCCATCTTATACGCGCTGCATTTGAGATATTCGCTTTGTTGACTAAAATATATTTTACAAAACACTTGCTACACAAGCTCGACTGCTCTTGAATAAAACGTCATTCGGAAACCATCCTAGTGAGTCAAATGATAAAAAATCACGTTTGGCGATTCATTCTCTGTCCACGAAATTGTCACGTGACTTGCCAATGACAGAGCTTGGTCACCGAAACATCTTGTTGTGTCAAAGAATTGTCTATTTTCGGGGAATTTTTAAATTAAAATACAATGCTGAGAAATGCTTCCTTCTTATTTAGGCAGCACTGTTCACTTTTTCATAACATTTGAGGGTCATCACTTGTCCGCACTCCACAAAAACTATTGTTTCTAGACTAAAATAAAATTTAGAAGAACTGCTGCAACACGAGTTTGTCGATGTTAGGCTGATTTGCGTCAAAGTCAAATAATCAGTGCTTTATAAGAAAATCTGATCAGACATTGAACACGAGATCAACTCAGGTAGTATTAACATGTACAAGGGCGCTAATGACCCCGACGTCAACGCGCCCTTAAACCCCAACCCAAACAACAACAACAACACAACAACAACAAATTCTTTATCAGCGTACATTTGTTTAGTTTCTTGCCATTTTATTTACGTAGTGCTTATGAAATAAAAAATTATTTTATTTTCACACAGAATTTTGATTCGTGTTTTTCGTATTCAGACAGACTATAATATAAATAAAAAGCCTGGTATTTGTGTTATTGTGTACACGTGCAAGAAGTGAAACTTATATGTATGTACCGTATTTTTATTTTTTTTATGTGTAGACTTTTCTTTTGCACTGGTGTGGACGAATGATACTATCTTTATTGCATTTGTCCAAATTATTATTGTAGACAAATGAATGTTATTTAACTAGCTTATAGAGTATTGCATATAACCTGTGTCTGTATTTCGTGTTAGGTTATTTATATCACAGGACAAATTGGACCAATTTATCTGCTAACCGATCATAAAATCAATTTTCGTTACTAATTAACCTCTGAATCCAACAAAAATGTCGTTTCTGGCACGTAGCTAAAACAATTTTCTATAAGTAAATATAATTCATTCCCTCTGTTGTAAGTACGAATGCTAATATTTCTACATACATGCGCATTAATACATTTACTCTATCGCATAAACATGATTCCATATTTCTTTTCTTATTATGACAGCGATCAGATGTTATAATGATACCATCTACATTAAACCATTATAAATAAACAAAAAACAGCTAATAAACAAACTGTTTACACATATACATGTATGTATAGAATATGTAACGCATAGAGCGCGAATTAATTAAAGATAATGTAGCAACTGCTCGCTGTTTAGCATGAACTTAAATGGCAGAGAACAATATCACACCTGTGTTGCCACGAAAGCGCACGTAGTTTTCTAACATCGCACCTTCCTTCATCCAAGTATCGTTAAGTGCGCATGTGCAGAACGTTAAGTGCGCATGCGCAGAACTTTAAGTGCGCATGTGCAGAACGTTAAGTGCGCATGTGCAGAACGTTAAGTGCGCATGTGCAGAACGTTAAGTACGCATTCGCAGAACGTTAAGTGCGCATGCGCAGAACGTTTCATGGCATGCGCACTTAACGCGTAACTCGAAAGAAGTTTCACTTCAGAAATCAACACGTTTGATTATTTATGTTTAGTATACATTCAATGTAATGTTTTCAGGTACAGTACGAGTTCGGCGTACCGCCCGTGATACCCCAGGAAGCATACGGCCGCCTGCCACAGTACCACGTCTCACCCCAGATGTACCAGCAGCAGTACCAGGCGGGTACCATGCACCACCAGGATGACTTTCTGTCCTCCCTGCCGAGCCCAGGTGACACTGAAGTGAAGCCTACACCTGTACCAGGCTTGATACCGAAGTTGGAATCTCCCCGTGCTGACGGTGGCTACCATGACCCCCTTCAACAGTGTCTGGTAGCTCAGCCGGAGGACCCAGTCCACCTGATGACAGCTCGCCACGAGTTGTACTGGGACCAGCAACAGGTGGCGGTGACTAGACACAACGAGCAGCCTGGTAGCTACCAGGAGTCCTACCAGCAGTCACCACGGGCGGTCAGCTACCAGGCAGTATCTCCACCGAGCCTAACCGAGTTATGACCTCTGCTACCAGGGAGGCCGATACATCTCTTCGCTACCAGGAAGGAAGGCTAGCATGATAACCTCGCAAAATTGAGATCCCGGTGTTAAAAGGGTACCACGCCAGTGGTTTTGGTATCAAGCCGGTCAACAGAAGGATCTCGCTACAAGGAGTAACAGCTTACATCTGAAGACTGAAACACTGATACCAATAAGGATTATCAGTGCTGAATCTCAATAAAAGTTTTTGACGTTTTCTCACAGAAAGTAAATGGTGGACCCAGTGTGGCGCCTTGTGGTAAGGCAAATCGAATTGGCGAGAGTTCAGATAAGAACTTTCTGTGATCAACAGCCAATATGGTAAAATATTTTCAGCAGGAAGAACAAGTTCTTAAACGTCACAGTTTTGCATATAAAGGAAGGGATTATTTCTGAAACAAACTTTTTTTATCCTTTGAAAATAGATAGGACCACATCACAGTAGCAAAAGTTAGTTTGTAGTTTGGATGCAACTGAATCTATATAAATATCTATTTTACTTGAACTGTATTTATTTTAAACATGTCGAAACTACTTCCCACTATTTTGTTAGCTGTATATCTAAACCATTTCTGTCTATCCAATGGAATTATTTCACCAAATTTTGGTTGGTTTTTTTGTGCCGACTTGAAGTAATTATTCTGTGTGTTCACTGTTGTGAATTATATCTCAAGCACTTTTCAACGAGTAAATTTGCAGTCCTCTTGTTAATAATTATTTTTTAACACTTCCTGAAGTTCTGATTTAAAAGACTGAATATGCAATGTGTGAAGACTAGGTGCGTAGAAAGACATCAATATTCTGCGTATAAAAATACTATTTTGGAATGTTTACAGTGAAATCACACATTTTTTGAGACTTTACTGGAAATAATGTGAGTTTTTGGAGGAAAATAACAAAAATATAGTTCTGAACTGATTTTATAAAACAGAATAAAATACTTGAAGTAGTTGTCATCAAAGATCGAATTTAAAAAAGTTGATTTGCTACGTCAAAAAAAATAATTATTTGGTTCGCCAGAATGTAATTGAAAAAGTTGTGAGTTCAAAACAATAAAAATCAGTCCATCAGCGTACCCACCTTTCTTAAGAAAAATTGTGCTAATAGATTTTGAAGGTTATCTTATTGAAATTGGCACATCATTTCTCATACAGTTCCCGCCTTTGTCTAGTAACAGTTTAGCATCAAACCATAGGAAAATCATCGGGATGATATCTAAGTGCTTAATTTATTTCAGCTATTTGCTTTTGTGGAATCTGGAGGATATCATTTTAGTACCAAATCTGCAACAGGTTTACTGTAACTCCGGTATCTTTTTCTTCCATATTAACCTTCTAGAGCCACTTGGTCTTTAACCCCAAGAAACTCCTGTATGTTGAGGTGGCAGATATGTGAAATCAGTACATTCAAGCAACAGTTTTAGCGGCAATAATTTCTCAGATGACAGAGTTCCACAAATCATTCTAAGAGCCTACTACTTTGATGTATTTATCATCACTGTTTACTTCAGACAATGAAGTAACATTAAGTTTAAGGAAAATATAATTTCAAGTAAAGTTTAATCCGTCATATCAAGTCTGTAACTGCTTTTTTCTCATAACAGGAGTAACCATCATAATCGATTAGATGTCAACGTTGTTAGTAGACGATTTCCGATATGTCTAGAAAAAAAAAGATGAAGTAGAGTTTATAAGGCGAAATAACTAATATTTGAGAAGATCGTTTTAAGAAAGTAAAACATTTTCTCTTTAAGACTGAAAATTGAAACATGGTTTGTGATGTATCAAACTGTTAACTAGTTTAGTATGAGAGTTTATCCATTGTTTTGACGTTAGTTATGAAATAAGAATTTGCTGTTGATACACTGTTTTGTAAATTAAAAAAAAAAATTGAGAGCAAATAGAAGAATGAATTTTATTAAAAAGAATTCCTACAATCCAAAAAACCAATAGACTTTTTTTTTTTAAATTTATGAGCGTCATGAGCCGTTGGCATACAGATTTCACCAATTACTATCTTGTCTGTCTTATTTTATTATTTGTTGCTAATTGCTTGTTATGGAGTGTATTATCCCGTGCCAAATCTCATCCATACGAACTAACCGAGCGGCCTCTAATTCGGGAGGGCGCTACTTCGAATCTCCATCCGGTTATCCAGATTTGGGTTTTCTATTCTATCCCAAAATCGCTCCAGGAGTATGCCGGGATGGTTCCTCTAAAAATACCATTGAAGAATTCCTTCCCGTTACTTGTCCTGAGTCCTTTTCCGCCTCTAATGACCTAGACATTGACAACGCGTAAAACCATTAGCAAAAAAATAATAAAAATCCACACGTACTTTTGTGTTTTCAGTATTACTTCACTAATTAATACTATTTTTTGACATGTTAAGGTCTATTACTTGGATCCACGCTCGATTTTTGACGTCAGTTTCTAAATTCCTCAACCAAAACTAAAAAAAAATTGCACTCGCATATGCCTGGAATGAATTTAATTTAATTGCGATGGAGTGCTCGCTCCGGTGGTAATTTATCTGAACTAGTTTCTGGTTACGAACATCTCTTCCATTTCTTGAACTACTCCTTATTCTTCTGCCAATATCCATACAGACCTCATAGACAATATATGCCTTATACACTCCCAGCACTCTCATCATACCCTTCCTTGCTTTCGATAGATTCTCCACCCCCTCCCCCTCCCTACCGGGTGTGGTGGGTGCGTGGTTAACGATCTGACCTCGTATTCGAGAGAACGCCAGTTCGAATCCTCCTCCGGGCATCCAGATTTGGATTTTGAATGTTTTCTCCAAATCACTCCAGGCGAATGCCGGGATGCATCAAACAAAAGGCCATGGCCGAATTCCGTTCCGTTCCTTGTCCTCAGTTCCATCCCGCCTCTAATGACCTCGACGTCGACTAGGCGTAAAGCCGTAAGTTAAAAAAAAATATCGATAAATCCAACCCAGCTCGTTTATCACATCAATTGCTGATTATATTTTAAGATAATTGGTGTGCACATTTTTAGCAGCCCTGTTTTGCACTTATTCACAATCCTGTATTTGATACCAATAATGATGCTCCCATAAGATTCCAAAGTTCCGTGGCAAGGTTCTAACAAATGATTTATATCCAAGTTCCCAAGCAGGTTTCATGGCTGATTACTGAAAAAAGATAAACAAAATACCCTTTTTACAGCTTACGATAAAGAGGTTTTTAAAGAAACAAATGAGATTAGGAAGATGGAAAAGGGTAAATTAGGCCTTTAATATTAAAAGAAATACTCGCTTACTTAGGAAGCGTCGATAAACTACGTAGTCCATTTTGCCCTCCTGAGAACACATCCTTCTCCCCACTTGGCTTTTGCCTCAATAAATATTCACATGATATAGTGTGTTCTGTTACTTCATTTTAACTGTGTAAATAATATAGATGGAAAGCTATGTGAACTGGCTTGGAACATCCCCCATTCTCCCCCCCCCCCCATGTAGCCCAGCGTATCTTTTTAGCCCCCCCCCCCCCGACCAAGCCACATAGTTTATGGATGATCCATTATTAGGTTTAATATTTGGTATTATCACCGGCTTAGACTACTTCCGTGGTCGCTAATTTATTGTTACACAAGGTAGCAAAAAATTGACGTAATTAGGTCGAATTAACGTCACATTTTTTAAACGAAATATCAAAGGTCCTGTGTTCGCAGAATTCATCAGTAACAGTTTTAATTTGATAATTGTTCTTCAGTTTTTTGTTGTTGTTATCCGAACAACAAATCACCTACCACCATTTTGATTACTATTTAGATGGTTTTACGCAATTATCTACCAAATTCAGTGAAAATCTTAAATTTAGGGCTGAAGAAATACGTGAAAAAAATGCAACACAGTTCAGGCTAATCAACTACTATGCTGTTAATAATACGCTAACAATTCCAACCCTAAGAACAAGTCAATTGCTATACTCAACTGAAAGATATTATCAAAGCGAAAGCCTATTGTATTTCAGGATTTACGTAGATTAGTACGAAACTTCATTGCAATTATTCTAATGATAAATATGAAAGCTCAACTTTTTTCCATTTTCAATGTGTAACTGACAGTGCCACTTAAATAAATTAGACACGTACTAGGAATTTGGGGGAGGGGGGGAGGGTACTTAAGTGTTGTCTTTTGGCTACAATACGTGTAACGTACGTATCAGGTTATATTTGAAACCTAGAGATTTACAGCAAAAATAATTACCGATTTTAGTAAATGTTATATTCGATTGCGTGAGTGGCAGCCAAGGTAGGCTTGTAAGTGTTACATCAGCGCGGACTTATTGTTCGCAAATCCAGCTGATGCGATGAGTCAATCAACAACACCGATTTAAACGTCAGTGGAGTCAACCTCCAAAGTAAATACACATTTCTTGCTCTCATTCAGCGAGCAGCTTTCATAGAGTCACTACGGGTAACTAACACCTATGCCGACTCTCCTTAGCATGTACGCCATCCTAACATCATGGGGCCAGGCATTCCATCTAGCCATTCAGTATCCACTCAACAACCAGTGATTCTTCGGCATTCAATCTATCATCAATTGGATGAAGAAACATCATTTATAGGCGCAGTCTGACAGATCCTTGCAGGTCATATTACTAACTGTAATGTCTACAGTTTTCAATGACATTAAATGGGATTCTATAAACTGTTAGCCGCCTATTATCAATTATCTGGGTAATGGAAACTTACACTAAACTGCAAAAAGTGAAAATCAATGCGCATAATAAACAAGAAGAATCCGTTCGCTCATGAGCAGAAAGTAAAGACCTCAGTTGTTGACACGGATGCTTCTGTGAAGTACGAGTATTTGCGCTTAATAATACAGATAGTGTTGCAAATAAAAAAAAAAAAAAAAAAAAATCAGATTTGTAAAAAAAAATAACATGAAAAAAAAACCATGCACCCTGGTTTTTTTTCTAATTTTTTTTTTAGAAAACAATATATTTGATAAATTATAGTTTTATTTACGGGAGTTACATTTTACATGTGTGTTTTAAATCTTACTAAATCATATAATGTCTTATATAATGATTCATAAATGTATCTGTATAGGTAACATAATTTTTTATTCATCCTCTATGTCAGTACCACCAACACTAGTATCAGCACCACCAACACTAGTCCGGTCGGTGTCGGAATTTTCTGTTTCTTCTTCTCTCTCCTCTAGATCCATAACTTCAGAAATAGTTACATTTTCTTTTACTGGTTGTAAACACTTAATCTTTTTGCATAACGATTTTCTGAATACATAACGCTTAGACCAGTATCGATTACCCACACTCAGGTTATTATCAACAACATTTTCACGCACATTGCTCTCGAAACTAATAGAATTGTTCAATCTCGTTTCCGGCTATTTTTCCTCAGTTGCTTAGTTAGGGGGCGTCCATTAATTACGTAAGCTCAAAATAAAAAAGGGGGAGCGGAAAAATTTCACCAAATCTCATTTAAGGAGAGCGGAGGTAGATAAATATCTAACATCAACTTTTTATTTCATATTGCCCCCTTTCAAAGAGCAGCAGAGATAAAAAGATTTTCTAAATTCAATCTCAGGTTATGGGGGGGGGGGGCAAAATTTAAGAAAAACGCCACATGTAATTAATGGACGCCGCCTTAGTTACTTGTTAAAAAACTAATGCAACTGTTTTTTTTTTTTTTTTTTTTTTTCTGTCGTCAGTCTTTAGACTGATTTGATGCAATCCTCCATCCCTTCCTATCCTGTGCTAACCTCTTCATTTCTACATACCCCTTACAACCCACGTCCTCATATCTGCTTCGTATATTCTAATCTCTGTCTACCTCTACAGTTCTTACCTTCGACTTTTCCCTCCACTAACAAATTAACCAATCCAGCATGTCTCAAAATATGACCTAAAAGCCTGTCTTTTCTTCCTATAAGCTTCTTTCATAAACTTCTTTTCTCACCCATCATTTCCAAAACTCGTTCATTTCTTACTTTGTCTGTCCACTTAATTTTTAGCATTCTTCTGTAACACCACATTTCAAAAGCTTCAAGTTTCTTTATTTCCGGTATTCCTAAAGTCCATGTTTCGCTACCGTAAAGTGCTGTGCTCCACACATAGAGTTTTAAAAAGTTCTTTCTAATTCCTAGATCAATATTTGAAACTAAAATGTTTCTCTTTTTTATGAAGGCTCTTTTAGCTAGTGCTATTCTGCTTATAACATCCTTCCTGCTTCGGCCATCGGTTGTAATTTTGCTTCTCAAGTAACAGAACTCACTCACTTCTCCTATAGCATCCGATCCTATTTTTATATTTAATCTGCTACAATTGGTATCATTTCTGCTACATTTCATCACTTTTGTCTTACTTTGATTTTTATTCAGTCCAAAATCTTCCTTCAGTATTTTGTTAATGCCAGTCAGTAACTTCTCAATATCCTCAGCCCTCTCTGCTAACTAGACAATGTCATCAGCAAATCGTAGCATACTGATTTTTTGTCCCCGAAAACTTATGCCACATGGAAATTTTCCTTTGACTTTCTTCATTGCTTCTTCTACATACAAGTTGAATATTAACGGGGATAGACTACAGCCTTGTCTCACACCCTTTTTAAGCGATGCATGTCTCTCAGAATTCTCTACTTTTATTACAGCCACTTGATTCTTATATAGTTTATAGAGTATTCTTCTACCTCGATACTTTAGACCTGTTTATTTGTTTACTGTCGTTCAAATTTTACACAGCCAGGACAGCAACCAGGGCCCATTTAGACTTTGTGGGCCCCTAGGCTATATTTGTTGTGTCCCCCTGTCGGCAGTAGCCCCTCTCCGACCGGGGCTGTATCCAGCTGTAGAAGCTTAATGTCGAAATTCAGCCAAAAAAAAATTTATAGGCGACTTTTTTTTTTTTTTTTAGCTCTACTACTTGTTGAGCCGGCCCCCATTTGTGGTGCGGGCCTAGGTAGCCTATGCTTAAATACGGTCCTAACAGCAACAAACTAGATGGTTAAAGATTTTTTTTTTCGTTTGGTTTAACACATCATCGAAGCCGAGGTCATTAGAGGTTGGAGAGGAGTTGGGGCGGGAAATTGGAAGGAATTTATCTATGGCCTTTTGTAGGAATCATCCCGTCAATGGCTTGGACTAATTTCGGGAAACCATCGAAAAGCAAAATTTGGATGGTAGGAAGCGATTTAAACTCGCTGTGGCATAACGAGTTTATAAGAAAAATTATAAAAGGCTGAAGGTTACTCTGGGAGAAATTCGTAGCCATGGTAACGACCAGAGTAACAAGGGAGAGCGAGCGCTAGCGAATGTTAGTGTGTCCGTTTGAGTTGATGATAGTTACTGCGATAGAAGGATCTTGTATTCCTCTGATACCTATTAATGAAATGCAACTGGAATAAATATCAAATAATCATATGATAGTTTAGTATTATTTAAATAGAAAAGTTTAAAGGAATATGATTGACGATTAAAGACGGGGCATGTATCCCTGACGACTATGATTATAATCTAAAAGAAATACGAAGTCCGATAGATACACAAGAGACGATCTGACTGGAAGAAGAATCATTTAAAAATACAACACCGCCTCTCAAGGAACGCCAGGCCCGGGAGTTTTTTTTAATGGCATTCGGCTACTGGGCCATACAGCCAGCTCAATGTGATTTGTTGCTATCAAGTATTGACACAAGGACACTACAACACGGACAAGACATTCACAGACACAACACTAAACACCCAAGCCCTCGGCCTGACTCGAACCGGCGACCTTCGGTACGCGGAGCTAGCACTCTAGCCCCTACGCTACCGAGGCCGACAGGCCCGGGAGTTACCGCTTACACACCAAACTCGGTACGACTAGGGTAGACAAATGGATTGAGAGAGGGCGCATTGTATTCCACCTAGCTGCAAATACTTTGATAGACTGCACTACACACTTTGAGGTAGAAGCGGAAATGTGTAGTTACCAATACTAATAACACCAATGGAAACATTGAGTAATAAGTAAACAGCAAATCTCATAATTTTAACCTGCCAGTGTGACTCATTGAGCTGAGACACCGTACACTGGACCGGGATTGTACAAAGGACCGTACTCGAACCCAAGCCCACAACTGCGGTTTTCCCCAATCTCATAAACTACACATTTCACAAACAAAAATACACTTATCACGCACAGATCATAGTTACACGTTTCGCATAAAGATGGCAGCATTCACTTCCACCATAGATAACTTTTACCTCGGACGCCCTGAACCGCACGAATAACAAGCGACCATAAACAAAATAGTGGTGTGTGTCATTTACATGCAAAAAGTTGCATTCTACCTGATGAAACATTTTAATAGAGAGAAACAAATTGACAAGATATCAATTCTATATGAAGGAAATTATACGTAAATCAATGACGTCAGTGTATCATTTCATTTTCAGTTAACAGTGCCAAAACCTCTCTGCTTAAAATACTTAATATGACGCAAAACACGCATATAGAACAGTACCACACACCTGATACTGCATATATTAGTCCGCAAAGTGCAAAGGCTTTTCATATTGGACAGCATGAATGCGAAAGCGATTTGGAATGTGATAACGTGGCTTTAGTGAGGTGTGCACTTTGTTCTCTTCCACTTTGTTTTAACCACTTCATCGAAATCTAGCATCTGCACTTTGAGGACTAATATAAGCACTATCAGGTGTATAGTACTACTGTATATGCGTGTTTTGCGATATATTAACTACTTTAAGCAGAGAGTTTTTGGCAGGGCCGGCTTAGGGGGGGGGGTTAAGCGGGGCAAAAGTACCCGGGCCCGGGCCACCAAATGGGGGCCCCGCTGGCCTGGGTGCCTAAATAAATAGAAATCAAACACAAATTTTAAAATTTGCACCATTAATTTTGAACAATTTTGTATTAAAATGTTCTGAATTTATATATAAAAAATCATAGTTTAAAAATATTTTCGGGGGGGGGGGAGTAGGGGGCCCAAGGTCGCTTAACCGGGGCCTGAGAATCCTAGCGCCGGCCCTGATTTTTGGCACTGTTGATTAAA
>CM061918.1:82342871-82573541 GCA_031002005.1 Vandiemenella viatica
TCCTTTCAAGGAATCCTTTAATAGAACACAACAGCATGAATGGAATTTCAGCCCTCGCTGAATTAGGTGACGTTGCAGCTGAACAGAGGGAAGATTCAGAGTTATTAAGAACCATAGACGCCTTGGAGAAAGGAGAACCGGCCAAAGGAGGGTTTCAATTGATAGATGGGACATTGTATAAGAACAACTACGATCCACTAGGCCCCAAGTGGCTTCTGGTCGTTCCAGCTCATCTCCAGCCAGCTATTCTCAAGTATTTCCACGACGCTCCAATATCCGGTCATCTGGGATTTGTGAAGACCCTGGACCGAATCAGACGCAGGTATTACTGGAAGGGTCTCTACCGATCTGTCAAGCATTATGTGAGTCACTGTAAAGAGTGCCAGCGACGGAAACATGTGCCGCAATTACCTCCAGGTCATCTAGTACCAATTCCACCTGCAGCAGTTCCATTCCACCGAATTGGGATCGACCTTTTGGGGAGGTTCCCGAAGTCGACAACCGGTAACCGATGGATAATAGTCTGCACCGACTACCTCACGCGCTACGCTGTCACCAAACCTGTGCCGACTGCAGAAGCTCCAGAGGTTGCAAAATTTCTAGTAGAAGACATTATTTTGAAGCATGGAGCACCACGTGTGATGATATCCGATCGTGGAAAGGTATTCCAGTCAAGACTAGTATCAGAGGTCATGTCAAGATGCGACGTTGTCCACAGGATGACAACTGCATACCACCCTCAGACAAACGGTCTCACAGAACGCTTCAACAAGACATTAGCCGATATGCTGTCGATGTATGTGGATGTTGAGCAGAAGGATTGGGATACAATACTGCCAGTGGTCACATTTGCTTATAATACAGCAAGGCAAGATACGACAGGCTTCACTCCGTTTTTTCTGCTCCATGGCCGTGAAGCTGAGACCACAATGGATACGCTGTTCCCATTCCAGCCGGACGACACTCAGGATGACTATATAAAACAGCTCATTACCAGGGTCGAAGAAGCAAGACAGCTGGCTCGCATACGAACACTGGCCACCCAGGAGAGGGACCGTCAGCGGTATGACGGCAAGCACCGACCTGTTGCGTACAACCCAGGAGATCTCGTATGGATTTTTACCCCTGTCCGGAAGGTTGGGCTATCAGAAAAGTTACTGAAGCGGTACTTTGGTCCGTATCGTGTCATACGCCGCCGGTCAGACGTCACATACGAAGTCGAGGATTATGAGCCGTCTTCGAAACGACGAAAGCGAAGGGACATTGTTCACGTCCTCCGCATGAAGCCTTACTACAATCCTGACGAGCAGCTAGGCACAACCAGCTTCTTGTTCAAGGACTCTGAGGACGGTTTGGATACTGAGGAAGTCGGACAGGAAGATAATAGTACAAACAGGAGGGGCCCTCCAGAACTGCCATACAGAGGACCCACGACAAGATCAAGATCCAGGACACTTCAGCGTGCCCCAAAAGAAATCTAACAGCGGGACGCTGTTTTCCTCAGGAGAGGGAGCAATGCCGCATGAACGCCAGTGTACCGTCTGCCAGCATGGCGCAGCGGGTAGCGTCACGAATTGCGGTACCGAAGGTCGCCGGTTCAATCCCGCCCACTGACAAAAATTATTTAATTCTGTTTATTATTTCCAGAAGATTCTACATGTTTCCTAAGGTCACTTGTAACTTCTACACATTTCATTTGTTAACTACTCTTGTAATCTCTAGTACGTTCTATCTGTGTATAAATAGAAGAGCATTCTGCCCAAGAGGCAGTCAGTGCTGCGTGTATGTTTGAGTTCTCAATAAACCTGTTCTCAGTTTAAGTGCTGTGTTCATTGACAAGTAACCTTCGAATTCACACCTGTCCCGGTTCCAACGCGACAATATTCCAGCACTTACTTTGGTTGGGTTAGTGCAGCATGTGGCGGATGTAAGTTCACATTGCTGAAACAGAAACTATTCATAATAGGGCCACACTCAATTTGCTAATACATGTCAACCTCTTTGCGTTATGTCCCGCTTAAGATTTAGGGCAATTTTCGGAAAACCTTATTAGGCCATAGTTCAATAATAGTTTCTTCACTGTACTTGGCGGCAAGAGACAGGCAACCTTTTAACTTACAGGACCAAATAAATAACTTACATTCTCTTGCGAGTTGAAAAGTTTGTTTAAGATCGAGATTTCATGTGAATCATTTCGAGACTTTTTTTAAGGCTTTATGCTTTGTTGATGTAAAGGTTGTTACAGGAAGGACTGGATGCAAGTAACAGGAAAGAATTAGGCCATGTCCTTTTGAAGGGCACCATCCAGCCACTCGAATGGAGATTTTTAGGGAGACCATGGGAAACCCATATCTGGATGCCGGTCGGGGATACAAACCATCGAGTCATACAGAGGCCTACGCCGGGAAAATACAGAGGCAAAGTACGGACTTCATGTAGGGATGACCAAAAAAACTGGCACCGACAGTCAAAATGCTTGCAGGCTTAGGTTTAGGCCGTGCCATTTAAAAGGTAAGTTGGAAACAGACATAATAATATACCGTACATATCGCTAGCTACAATTTTGTATGAGAGGAGTAGATATACTGCGTTCATCGACTTCTTCATGTTTAATAATGTCGAACAATAATTTTAAATATAACAATTTAACAAAATAATTTGTCGAAATAAATAACTCTCGGGTTTTCTGCCTGTTAATTGATTTATTTAGTTCTTTTCTTTTAACAACGTTTTGGCAAACTGCCATCGTTGCCTTCATCAGGTTAACTCTTACTTTCAAGGACAAGACACTGACTGACTCGCGAGCCAGTCCTGTAAGAGTTAACCTGATGAAGGCAACGATGGCAGTTGCCGAAACGTTGTTTAAAAGAAAAAGAACTAAATAAATCAATTAACCGGCAGAAAACCCGAGAGTTATTTATTTCAACAATACGCCGGAAAAACTAAAATGTCAAAATAATTTTCATTTATGATGTTTCAAATATGTATGTATTCATTTGATGTATATTCGATCATCTAAGTACAGGTATATAGGAACCCTACTCTGTAATTCACAAAATTGTTGGTGGCGGAAGGGTGCTAAGCACCAAAACTAATCTTTTCCCTGTGCATTCCAATACCGAATGGTAGGAGAGAAGAAAGAATTCATATAAGCATCTATCCTTATCTTTCCTGTCTTTGCGACTCAAATAAAATTGGTGGATGAAGTATTTCGCTGTACTCGTAAGTGAAAGTGGGTGTACGCATGTTTGCCAATAAGTTCAGACGAAAAGTGCGTCGTCCATCTACCAGAGACTCCCAGCCTAGTCTACTAATAAATTCTGTGACTCTTTCGTAAGGACCGTAGCAAGTGGTAACGAAACGAGCGGCTCTTCCCTGTTCTTTCTTTATAACCGCGTACGAAACGGATCCCAAATGGCACAACAGTAATCCATATGTGGATGCACTAGAGATTTGTACGCTCTCTCCTTTGTTTGTGCATTACAATTTTTAAAGCTTCGACTTATTAATCGCAACCTAAAATTAGCTCTAACTGCAACCGAATTAATGTGCAACACCCATTTCATGTTCCTTTGTACTGTTACGTCCATTTATTTCACGGAATTGACCATATCAATAACTGAAACAGTTTACTTTGTAATTATGAACAAGCGTATTCTTTTTGTTAGTTATGCTCATTGCTTTTCACTATTTACAATTTAGTGTGAGCTGCCATCTTACGATCTATTGTAAGCCGTGCGCTTATGTACAAACGGCTGATAGCTGTATAGTAATTCTTGTAATAAAAAATTTAAATAACTGCCCAAGTTTAACAAGAACAAGAATAATAAAGAAAGAAAATAGATTAAGAAAGAACATTCATTTTTCATCGAAAAATTATTACATAATTAACAAAAAATTATAATATATTCAATTAGTCATTAATTATATACATGTGCTTGGAGCGAACATGTGTAATAGTGAGATAAGCCTTCTGTTATCCAAGTCTGGAGGTGTTGATATCTTTGCTCAATCAGCGGCATCATACATTTCCTGTATATTAATAAAGGAAATCATTCATCGTCTAGAGCGCCAAAAGATATACACTTGGAAATGAAAGAAAATCTATTTTTGTTTTACATGCTTTGGAAAAACTGTATTAGCTTTGAACTTGTAACGTACTGGAACTGAAAATTTCCCATAAATCCTTGAATATATATGAAAAATAAATTACAACTTTCCTGTGGTTCTGATAAAATATTAACACCTTTGGTGAGGTTTCTCATACAGAACCGTTTTTAACTACATTCTTTTCCCCCTTCGGTATCGCCACCTTCGCGGAGTCCTCTGTCAGTCCGTATATCAGAGGTTCTCGAGCGAGAGGACTCCTTTAAAGCCTCATAATTTAGTTCCTCCTTTTTTGCACACCTCCCCTCCCGACACAGTCCTTACTCCTGCAAAACGTTGGCTCTCCCGCGAGAACACACACACGCAGACCGCAGCGCCGCGCGCGGCAGGCCGACGAATGACGTATTCCAGAGATAACACAACGAGCGGCGGCAGCGGCTTCATTTATTACACCCCCTCCCCTCCACCCGTGCTGCTAGCGTCGCCTCGCCTCTTATCTCGCTCCTTTCGTTTGATTTCCTTGGCAACATTGTCATCAGCCTCCTCCCACCACGGCGCGCTGCTGTATCGACCGCCGAGCGGCGCTGGCGTCGCCTCCCAGCTGATAATGCGACCGAGTAATGCGCGAGGAAGCCGCTAACGGCGCTGCCGTCGCCGTATCAGCTAGCGCCTCGGAGTATGTGTGAATGTGTGTGGTATCTACACAGTTGTTGCGTGTGAATGTCGCCCAGGTGAGACCAAATTCCCACACCACCTATCTCTACCCTTTTTTTTTCTCTCTCTCTCCCGTCGGCGTATCGCTTCGAAACGGCACGCTTTATAAGGAACATCTTTGACATTGAAACAGTAACTTTACTGTCTGACCAGAAAAGTTGTAAATTATTTTCAGGTATATTTACGTCAGTAATGACGTTGATTGTAGCGGAATTAAAAAAAAAAATTACATTCAGCAAACAAAATAATGTTTCTATTAAAGCACTTTAAATTTGTATTCTGGATTGTCCATAAATTAATGTAAAACGATAGTTACGTTTCTGAAAAAGAAAACTAAATTTCTTTTGTATCAATAGGACAAACATGCAGCAGCTATTGCAATTCGTTTCACGAACTCCATTGTGAAGCGTTTAATCTGTTTTTTGTTTGTAAAAGTGAAAAAATGTGTGTTACACCCGATAGATGGCATCAGAATAGCAACATGGCTGCCGACAACTGAATGTACTCAAGAAATCGACGTGGTCATGACACACAAATGGACATTGAGAGTAACAAATGGTTATAATACATGGAGATAAATTTATGAGTTAATAAAATAATACTCCACTGTAAAACTTGATTCAGTTTAGATGAAGAGAAAGTGTAGTATTTAAAAATATTGTACATCATAACCTAAACTGGTCGCCACGTTTGGAATCTGTTTCGCATATAAAAGATGCCCATTCAACAATCGATTGCACTGTTAAACTAGAAATACAGTGTGTCCACCATGAATCTGACACCTTTCATTTGGCTGCCAAAAATCAACGAATCTAAGTAAGTTGGTAACATGCATTGCAATATGTGGAGAAACTGTGGACGTTCTGTTGACTATTTTTGAAAACCCGCGCAAGAGATTGCAGGTGGCACTACAGTAGCTTAACTGAAAATTCGTCACCGCAAGAGCGAGCACAAGTTATTTGGTGGTACGCGGAAACAAATTCAGTGATTCAAGTGCAACGCAACTTTTGCTGCGTGTTCAAGGACCACCATCACGGATCACCATTAAGAAAAGGAAACAGAGTTTATTGGCAACGGTAATGAGCGCGTATCAGAGGAGTATGTAGCAGCAGTGACACAGGCGTTTGAGCAAAGTCCATTCGACAAGTGGCACGCGAACTGCAGATGCCGAAGTCAACTGTACATAAGGTACTGCATCACACTCTTCGGTTTCATGCATACAAATTGCAGTTGCTTCACGAACTGAAAACAGATGACGTATATACGTTTTTCTTTTTTTTTAATCTGCTCAGCGTCTCTCTAACAGCGTGGTCTTTAGAGACGGGAAAGGATGGGGGCAAGGAATGGGAAGGAATTCGGCCATGGCCTTTTGAAGGAAGCATCCCGGCATTTGCCTGGAGTGATTTACGGTGATACGAGGCAGGCATTTGTTATCGACATGTTACATCACATTGATGAAGAACCAACATTTTTAATTCTCTGATGAGGCCACATTTCATATATCGGGAAATGTCAACACACACAATGCACGTATTTGGCGATCACAAAACCCACACTGCATTGTGGAACATATTCGTGACAGCCCGTAATTTAATGTGTGGTGTGGATTAATGCACAATTTGATCATCGGTTCCGTTTTCTTTGTAGAAAAAACAGTTACGGGCGGTACGTACCTTGACATGTTGGAACAATTTGTCGAGCCTCAGTTAATGCATTTGCAACAGAACGTCGTCTTTCATCCCCTCCACATTGGAGCATGATCGTTCGAGATATTCTCGACACCCAATTTCCCAGTCACTGGATTGGGCGTGGTGGACCGACAAGTTGGCCGCCTCGATCACCGGATGTTACCCCTCTAGACTTCTTCTTGTGGGGATATGTGAAGGACGAAGTGTATATAGGCCCCAAAATTCGTGATCTTCAAGGGCTTCGCGGCCGCATCCGAGATGCTGTCACTTCCTTTTCACCCGAGATGCTACAGAAAACCTGACAGGAACTGGAATTCAGGCTAGATGTTCTTCGTGCAACGGGAGGCTCTCATGTAGAGATGTACTGATTTTTTTAATAAATCTTTGTGAGTTATTCTTGACCTTGCATGCATTATTTTCTTTTTACCGTAAGCAGTATGAAATATGCAGCAATTTCAAAGATTTCAGGTTCATGGTGGACACTCTGTATAAGAGTGATTCAAAGAGTATGGAAAAATATTCAGTCCAGGAAAAACACGAAAATGAATGTGACTTTTTTCATTTAAATCACCCCCAAGAAACTACCTACCACACAGATACCGAATATTAAAAATCTTTTTTTATTTATTTTCGATGGAGCAAAAGCTTCGGTGACAATTTTCTTGCATACCTCGTTTCGTCTTTGTCGTGGTTGCACCTACAGTTTAACGTGGAACCCGAATCAAAGAACGTCCTGTCATAGTTCAAATGATCAAAGACAACTTTTAAAAATTCCTGGTCCGCTGCTTGGAATATCAAATTTCAGAGTTAATAGTTGCTGCCGTACACTTTCTACTGTAATTAAGAAAATTTTACGATTTAGTGTGTGTAACAGAAGTTGCTTCGTAATATTCCAATATTCTCTTTTGAGTAGTTTGTAATGTAATAAAGGTAAAAATGTCTCTTTTTTCCTCTCTCCATCCTCTTCTACAGTGTTCATATTAATTAACATTCAATTACAGTCATAGTTGAAAGTGATATACGGTGTATAAAAACTTCAAATAGAAGCAAAAAATTTCGAATAGAATGTTACGTCAGTTGTATCAGATAGTGTCAAACCGCATATTCAGGGTGTTACAAAAAGGTATGGCCAAACTTTCAGGAAACATTCCTCACACACAAACAAAGAAAATATGTTATGTGGACATGTATCCGGAAACGCTTACTTTCCATGTTAGAGCTCATTTTATTACTTCTCTTCAAATCACATTAAACATGGAATGGAAACACACAGCAACAGAACGTACCAGCGTGACTTCAAACACTTTGTTACAGGAAATGTTCAAAATGTTCTCCGTTAGCGAGGATACATGCATCCACCCTCCGTCGCATGGAATCCCTGATGCGCTGATGGAGCCCTGGAGAATGGCGTATTGTATCACAGCCGTCCACAATACGAGCACGAAGAGTCTCTACATTTGGTACCGGGGTTGCGTAAACAAGGGCTTTCAAATGCCCCCATAAATGGAAGTCAAGAGGGTTGAGGTCAGGAGAGCGTGGGGACCATGGAATTGGTCCGCCACTACCAATCTAAAATGAGCTCTAACATGGAAAGTAAGCGTTTCCGGACACATGTCCACATAACATATTTTCTTTGTCTGTGTGTGAGGAATGTTTCCTGAACGTTTGGCCGTACCTTTTTGTAACACCCTGTATATAAACCCATACCAGCTACTTTCTACCAATGGCTCTACAATCCATTGACGCATTACTGTTTGTTATATTTGCGAATAGTTGAACGATTAATTTCTGCTCAAATCAAATCATCGTACGACATTGTTGATCGGTAGAGTCCAAAGTACAGTTCAGCCGTCAAATAACAGAGTTTTCGATTCGTCGCGCAATGCTTGTCGTGGCTTACTAACGTAACCTGGTAATTCCACCGGGTATGGGGAACCTAAAGGTTAAAGTGAAATCTGAACCGCCGAAACATTTTGGCTTTCTTCACATTGTCCACCAAGATCTACCAGAGGTGAATGCCTATGAAAATCCCCACCGATCCAGGATTTGGACCGAATACTTTTTTGATCTACAGAAATATTAGCCAGTAAGCTACCCTGCTGCTCCATTTTCCAGTAATATACCACTTTACTTCAAAATTTATTATCTCTTTTACACTTTTGATAAACAAACAGACAAAATTTTTCCGGTAAGCTTCTTCCTACCCAGAATTTTTAAAAATGGAACAAATTTCTTGGAGAACTGGCAAACAGATTGTAGAGCCATTGGTAGAATGCAGTTTATATATATGCGATTTGATAAGTAAGGGAAACAGCCGACTTATACTGTGTTTCAAACTGTAGCTGGCATTTAGTCTCAGTATGTTACTCTTATCTCGAAAGATGGTTGAAACGTGAGAAATGTTTCCCTGTTTACATGTTACATGTTGTCATCCTAAAGATTCTGCAGTTCTCAGGCCACGAGGAACGAGTAGAAGAGCTCATGGGTAAGGAAACAAAATGCTGAAATTTTATGATAGATTTCTGCTGCGAGCAAATTAAAAGGAGGATTTGGAGACAAACAATAAATTCCATTAACAAAATATTGGTAAAAGCATTTTGATTAAAATGAATTAACCAAGGCGAGAACAACTAACTAATCATTAGAAGAGGTGTAACTAAGAAAACTGATACAAACAAAATAACAGCAGAACAGACAGACCTGCAGCCTATCGATACGCGGTTAGTCCTTCCTGTTTGATGTGTAATCTTGACTTTAGAGCATGTTTATTGCAAAGAGCGATTTTTTTTGCGAATATGTTGAAGTGTCGAAAATAATCACCGATGTGATAACAAACTTTGCCAAATTCTAGACCTCCAACAACGATCACGAGACAAACTCGGCTGAACTGTTGTTTCGTGTTTGTGAATGTCTAACTACAATTGTACGCAGCTCAACCAGCTCTCAAGCTACCCCGGTAAATAATAATCGAAGTAATTGTGACGTTATTATTTAAAATTTAAATATAGTGATTAGTTTAAAATAATTGCATTAATTAATAATATCATTTACCTCGATAGCGCTATTATTCAATAGTAAAATCCCTGAGATGTATTCTGTTAATATCATGTTTGTTCATTTACAATATGCAAGAGTACCATGTATAACATTGGGAATTCCCCCTTCACGTGTTCATTACTTAATTAAATTGTATTTATTTTCCCGGTATTGCATTTGTTTGATAGTTTCCCATTAATCACCTACATTTTACGGTTAATACATAAAATTCCAGGTTCACCACTAACACTGCAAATTACCTGAAAATCGTAATCTTAATATTTTAGTTTACCATTAACAATACAATCATACCGAGCGTGGTTGGTGAACGGTCAACGTTCTGGCCTCGCATTCGGGAGGACGTCCGTTCGAGTCCCCGTCCGGGCATTCAGATTTGGGTTTTCCATGATTTCCCCAAATCACTCCAGACGAATGCCGGGATGCTTCCTTTAAAAAAAAGGCCATGGCCGAATTCGTTCCCCCGTTTTCTCAGTAAATAGTAATGCTTTTATAAATTTCAAATAAAATGGTTTATTCAAGTTTTACTACTACTATTATCAATTACTTATTTTTTATTTTATCTGAATATACGTGTATTCGTTATAACACTAATAACAATTTATTTATACAATTATACTTCTTCATATCCTAAGGCCTAAACTTTTTTCAGATATTATGACAGGCTAGTCCAGGCCACCAAAATCAGTTTTCAGTCATTCTTCAAACATTCAAACGTCTACATTTTCCTAACTATTTGATGAAACAACAAACCAATGCATCGGCTTCACCTTTTGTTCGACACTCTTTGTCCATTTTAACCTAAATAGCATACTCAGTTTATACAATCAGAAATATCTGACATATATACAAATGTGACGATAACAATAATTTCTGTAAATAGCGAAGTCATGTACCTTACAATTAGAATTCCAATTTTTTTTATTTATATATATCTATCACTCCGAGAAATATGAATTAATTTCAATTATTTATTAATACATTTGATATCTTGCCCCCTCTTTTTACTTTTACCTTTTCACACCTTCTACTGGGCCCTCTGCCGTATTGTATACTGAGAAAGTATAATTTAAATATCTGCTACCGAAAACAACTTTACGGGTACTAAAGCATAACACTGAGCCGTGCGGAATGAACAAGTATTATTTTCGCTTTGCTGTTAGACATGGAAATTCAGTAGCAATTTGAGTGGTAATTTGCGGCATTGTAATGAAGACCAATTAAAAGACAATCATGTCTGATCTGCCGGCAGCATCTAAACACCGGCTCCCCTTCCTAATTGGGTGGTTATACACAAATTACTGTCTTCGGCAGTCGGTTGCGATGCCACAGACGCTGCGCTAGCAATTTGCTGCTGACTACACAGCCGGAAGTGAATATTAAACACAGAGAACTAACGTGAAGAAAGACACATTCGCTATGCCAGACGCCATGCATTAGTTTTGCTGCTAAACGTGATTTTATTTTTAAGCAAGTCTTCCCTCCTTCCATCATCATTATCGTTTGTATTTTCTCAATCTGCACTACGACAGATTTTGATTTTGAGTTTTGAGCCAACAATCTTCTCGCTATTCTCTACAGCAGTGTTTTTCATGCTGTGGGACAGGGCGCAAGCCAGGTGATTGTAAAGATCAAGATTTATAGGTCTTAAAATACTATACTAATACAAAATTTTCAGTGAGATGGCTGCTGTGCCTGTATATTTTTTACTAAATTGTCGACACGTGGTTGTATTTTGGAGACGCAAATAATTAAATCATTTCGTAATTTGAGCCTATTTCTCTTCTTTCAACCAAATTTCAGATAATTGCCGTCATTAAGCGTATTTCTTTATTACATTTTGATTTGCCACCGCCACTAGTAGTTGACGAATGGGCTGCGAAGGTCTTTTAAGAAATTTATCCATTTTATTGTCGCTCCGTAGTCCGTACTTACTGGTATACTCAGACATCTGATTGCAGTGAACCTAAACAAACTGTTCCTATGTGGCCGCTGACCCCACATTCTCGCCTCTAGCGCCGCCATCGTGGCAAGGAATGTATCACTCACTGACCACAGACTGCCTGCGACTACTTTGCACTGCACTCGATTTTTCGGTTGGTAGGTATAGTCTCAATATAAATAAAATTAAACACTTCGTTTTTTAAATCACTGACATAGTTTTATTACGGGTCTCGGGGGTCGTCAAAGTTTTTTTTATGCAAAGGGAGTCACCAAAATTTCTTTACTTGTAAGGGTGTTGCGTATTCATAAAGGTTGAAAAGCACTGGTCTTGAGTAAGCAAGCAGCTTAAGTGTTGCCATCTGTCTGCGGAACATGTAAGTATAGTCACGTGTTTGCGAAATTAATACTATTTCTTTCTCTTTTTTTTACTTACGCCTCGACGACATCGAGGTCATTAGAGGCGGGATGGAACTGGAGACAAGGAATGGGAAGGAATTCGGCCATGGCCTGTTTGAAGGAAGCATCTCGGCAAGTGATTTGGGAAAACCATGGAAAACCAAATCAGGATGCGCGGACGAGGATTCAAACCACTGTCCTTCCGAATGCGAGGCCAGAGCGCTAACCATTCACCCACCACGCTCGGTAATACTATTTTAAATATATATTGAGATATACTGTATACTGAGTAATCTTGGTGGGTGAGTGATTAAAGTTTGGGCTGCATTCGGCAGGACGCGGGTTTGATCACCATTCGGGTCTTCCAGTTTTCCCTATTCCATTTTTTCCAGGAAGCACTCAACGGAACTGTTCGGATGATTCTTATACCTCTACACAAGACATCATGAACGATTGCCTTCCTGTCCTAATGATCCCGTCATGGACCAGCAATATGTATCTAAATATATTGAAGACGGTCATAGCTTCACATTGTATGTAAGTGGTAAGTGATGGGTTCGTTCTCTCTGACTCTAGCAACCATCTTTAGCCTTCCTTTCTTTACTGTGTAATCATTATTTAACAACATGATTATTAATGTTGATTCTTGGGTCGAAACGTCGGCGCCACCCGGACAGCTAAGAATCAACTGACTCTGGTCGCGGAAGCCTACGATTACATAATTATTTATGTTCCTTCTGATTTTTGTTTCGTAAACAGTCAATAGAAAATTTTCAAATTTTATTTTTGAAAACTTACTTCCATGTCACAAAAGTGGTCACCCGTGACGATAGGTCTGCACCGCAATATTCTACCTCTTAATTACAACTTTACAAAACTTCGAGCGAAACTTAAATTTATGTGTAGATCATTATGATCAGGAAATGCCTCTTAGTGTAGTTACTCGGTATAGTACGTCCACTTTGAATTGACGGCTCAAGCTCGTAGTCTCTTTGCCCCTCGAATCATCGCTTGGCCCCTGTTGTTACCTACACCACAGAGCTGACCAATGAGTTAGTTTACGAGAGCGCGTCTGCAGACATCAGGGAACGCACGATCGCATTATCGGGGTATCTCTTTCCCCTCCGCATGCTGGCTTAAGTGCATCGAACAGGGAATGAGGCAGAATACCCTTGACGAGTCTATTGAGGAATATATTGTCGCTGTGTATTGGCAAAGGAAATGACATTTCGGATGAAGTTGTTAAGTATTAAATACACTACCTTACAATAAAAGTGAGGCACACAGAAGGAGAGGATGAAACGAAATGAAACCTCAATGCTTGAGAGGATACTTAATGTTACTTTCGTGATTGAAAAATTGAGTTCAAATTTATAAAAAAAAACTTAGCAGTATGAGCCCACTTGTCAGTATGACGTTGCACTTCCTCTTGCCTAGATGTATGCCCTGATTAGTTTGGGGATGGTGTCATAAAGCCATTGTATCCTGTTCTGAGGCAAGTTGGCCTACAACTGTTGTAACTGGTCCTTGACGTTCGAGCTGGTTCCACACATGTTCTATTGGGGGCAGATCTGGGGATCTTGCTGGCTACGGGAGTACCTCAACATTACGCAGACAGTTCATAACGGCACGTATCATGTGTGGACGAGCATTGTCCTGTTGAAAAATTGTCGCATGAGAGGTAAGACGTACCGCTGTGCCGTCAGAGTTCCCTCATTACTACCAGCTGTGACCTGAAGTAATACCCGATAACTCCCAAAACGATGACGCCAGGAGTAACACCTCTGTGCCTCTCTTAAAGATTGCAAGAATGGAACCTATTCCCAAATCACCACCATAGTCGCCGACGATGGTCATCCAAGGAAATACAAAATCGCTGAACACGATGAACGGCGTCGCATTGTGCTCAGCGATGAATCACGGTTCTGTACCGTTGATATAATGAAATAAGGGGAATTTAATATTAGTTTCTACACGTTTTACTGCAGAGTTTCTTCTAGCTTCAGCGGGGACCTGGTTTCAGCGGTGGTGGGGTTCGTCGCTGGTAGCAAAGTGACAGGGCGTCAGTCAGCGTAGAGACGCCATTATCCTGGACGGGCGTCTGACGGGCGTCGGCGGCGACAGTCTATCAGCCAGCCGTCGAGATGTCGCTACCGGCGTCTGCGAAGCGACGTCACTCCTCACCATCGCTATGATTTACGAGTATGCCTTGCAAAACTACTGTGCAAAAACGTCGCACTGAAAGGATTTGAAAAGGTTGTGATGTGTTTTGGAATCCAAGCAGAGTAATCACAGATGACAAATCAAAACGTTTATTTCCAATCAAGTACTATATAGTTAAAGAAACTGAATTTTTGACATTACCTACTCATCTACTTTGTAGAATTCGTACTGGGGTACAGATGTGACATTATCACTAACCTCCCAATATTTTTTATTATTAAATTACGAGCATTAATATTATAAATATTTAATTATGTAGTTTTTGTTAACTATAAGTATCCTGAATAACTGTATTAATGTTCAAAACTTTATTTGTAATATAGTTGGATTTCCTCAGTTTGTAGTTTTATTTAGTAACCATGGTATCATAGTCTTGGTTGTGCGCGTTGAACCGCGTCAACTTATGAAAACCTGACGTTTCGGCCAACATTTTGCGGCCTTTTTTAGAGTACTGTCAAGGCTGGGATCGCCTTAATATATTTATGTAACAATCATTGATGTCGATCAGCACAGCTGGGGCTGGCAGCGATTGCTGATTGGGTGCCTGCATTGTCGTCTGGCAGTACCCGAGACAGTTGGTGTGTAATTCCGCTTGGAGGTGGTTGTATGCCGTGAGTTCAGCCTCTTCGTATACAAGCTAAAACAGTTAGTGTCTTAGAAGTAATGTCACTTAACGCTATTAATTAAATTCGATAATATTTCTACAAGATCTGTGAGTTTTTCATTTTCAGACTATGCCAAATACCTCTAAATTTATTAATCATAGCCAATGGCTTACATGTGTTCAAAGAGGGGAATTTGGGCCGATTTCCTATAAATAACACGCCATCATCATCCAATATCAAGATACCTTACGTATGGCTACCACTTCGGGATAAGCTCACACAGTTTATCTATATATTAATACGCTAAGCGAAAACTTCGGATCCCTTTTTAAGAATATTACGCACACGGAGAAGTGTGAGATTTGGCATAGTTAAAGTTAATGTGAAGAAGAAGTGCAGAAAGCTAAAATCTATACACAATATGTGTTACAAACACATTTAATTAAATAAAAACATTCGTTGCTTAGATTCCTTATTTTGTAGTGGCGATGACACTTAGCGATTCTGCCAATGCATGTGGTCTTTGGTCAACAGTTAAAAAAAATATATATAATAAGAGTAGTTAATACATGTTACAAATACATTAATAAATAAAATATTAATTCGCGAACGTGTGTGTGCGTGAAATCGGATCCTAGCCAATTATCTGACGTATATTCCCAGCATTGAGATATTCTGTGGTCTTTGGTGAAATAAAAGAGTCGTATAAAACACATATTAATCTTTGAAGTTATAAATGGAACATTTCGAACAAGAAGATTCTGCCAGATACTATGTGGTCTTTTTATTATTCAGAAGTTTAAACTATGGTTAAGGGTCTTTTGATTTTTCAATTTCATTGCAGAGATTTTATTATTATTATTTAGATATTTGCACCTACTTTGACAGGTCGGAGAGAGAGAGAGAGAGAGAGAGAGAGAGAGACAAAAAAGAATGAATACCTATTTGCGTGAAATTCAAAATGTTAATACACCAAATTTAATTAGTGAACACACAATATGATGAAATTATTTTGAGGGATACATTTAAATGCGCACTAAATGTCATTCCAAGAAATATTAATGGTTTAGAATTTACAATGCAGGTTTTGCAACGCAAAACATTTCGAATCAGAAGTAATTTAGGTGAAAGGACTGTATTCACTTCATGTTGTGATAAAGCTAAAGCAGTTTTATCGGCCTTAAGTCGAAATGAATATATTAAATCATTGTATGATGAACCATCGATAAATAGAAAGTCAAAAATTATTTTGAAAACATTTATAATTACATTTCATCATTTGCTATGGTTAGTTCAGAAGCTAAATTTTAGGATATAGTCCCGTGTAGAGTGTATCGTTTTAATTTTATAGGTATTGCAGGGAATTAATGCAAAAACACAAGCTAAAGACGTACTGGCACGCACTCGCAGCCAACGACGTCAATGTATGCAGTATACAATATATCTATGCAAACATAATAGAACAAATTCAAATAATGATTATTACTCTTCCGCGAAAGAAACTACATAACTTAATGAATTACGGTTGAATTTCGCCCCTGGGCGATCACTAGTAATAATAATTCCGTGTGACAGGGTTTCTACCGGCTGCTCATTCCGCCTCTATCGTAGGCGTCTTAATCTAGCCCGGCAATCTTACCGGGTACAGGGGACCTATTGTTTAACGTGGAATCCGAACTACGGAAGCATTCTGCGTACTTCACATTACACAGCAGGCTGTGCCAGAGATAAAGGTCGGCTTAAGTACCAGTGAAAATCCGCGCAGAGACAGGGATTCGAAACGGGAAACTTTTAATCTCCAGTCAGACGCCTTAACCACTGAGCTACCAGACCGCCCACACAGTATATGAATCTAATAGATGTAACAGTCATGCTATAAATCTATATCGAATTTCAGTGGATTTTTTTTTCTTTCAAATACTACCTTCTAAGCCCATCGAAAATAATTGATTGGATGCATTGTTTTTGTAGTTAATTTCCTCCCAGATGCTTAACTAAATGCAGTAATAAACCTTAAAAATAATGTAATGTGGTACATATTTCTTGTTATACTGTTTCAATAACATCTCTGGACAGAAAATATAAGAAGTAATCTACATCAACCGAGTATATATAAACAAAATGTAATTAATAATTAATATGTTGATTTAAATGCAAAACATACTTTCCTTTCAGTGTTATAGTAATTCATTTCATCCCGATTGTTTATCGAAATAGAATTATTATTAAATAATGTCCATATCCTCGATTTTTCAGTAACATCTATGGTCACAGTTGGTCCATTAATGTAGGCCGTGCGCGTTATGTCGGCATTTTCGAAACGATGACACAGTGACCAAGCTTAGCCTTTTATTAGTATTGATTTTTTTTTTCGTATATATATACTTATCTGCAGCTTTTGTGTAAAGTGTTAACAGCGCTCATGTTAACTTCTTCATCGCTACAAAAAGCTGTAGAGCAAGATGATATTTTAGTCCCTCACCGGCTTTTCCTTACGTGTTAAAGCGGTAAAGGGGAGCAGCGACTAAGTTGGGAAATGGAGTCAGGAGAACCGTCGTCCTTGCTTTCTGATAAAGAAAAACCTCGCAAACGAGGGACAAACAAGCCGCCTTATCTGGAGCTAACCGCCGTCTTAAGCCACTCGACACGGGAGGTGGGGGAGGGTACAGGGGGGTGTCAGCCGCCAGGGGGGGGGGGTGTACCGCCCCCGCAAGATCTGGGGCTGCTCGCAGACATTAGGGTAGAGTTTGCGGCCGAGGAGGAAAATTAAAATCTTTTGCATGAAATTTGCATCGCTGATTGGCTAATCTGCATATTGATGGTGCCGGCGAGGAGGTAGTATTTATTCGGAAAGATAACTCTCCGGGTCTCTCTTGCCCTTGCGATAAGGTAGGCTATATTTTCATTCGCAAGTCGACCCCCTTCCGCCTTTTCTCTAATAAAAGCTTCTTTTTTTTCTATCTTCAATGCTGTGGAATCTTATTTCAGGTTGCAAATGTGCTCTTTTTCGACCCCTTTAATTGGTCCCTAGTGAATTCCTTAGTTTCTTAAGAATGTTGATAATAGCGTTGTCAAGCAGTTCTGTGTTGGAAGCTGCTTTCTGTTTGACGATATACTGCAAAGTTTTATACTCTTCTGTCTTATCCGTTTTGTCAAGACTTGTGTATCTAGCAATGAACAAAATTTTAATTGGATTGCAGAAGCACGAAACACACGGTGGACATTCTGCTTTGAGTAATAATCTGTATGTACAACTATAAATCTGTAAACGGGATCCATCTGTCTGTCCTTTTGTCCAGTAGTCGTTCAAACACCACCAAACCACTTTTGATAGCGTTTTCTCAGTTTGAAAGCTTAAGGTTTAGCTTAAAATCTGTGGTATGTCATATGGGTGCGTCCAGTAATTAAATTAACTCAAAATAGTTGGAGATCCGGCAAAATCTGACCAAATCTCATATATGCGGAAAGGGGGTCGATGAAAATATCACGTTATTTATTTCCGCCCTTCAGAGAGCAGTAGTGCTACAAAAACAAAAAACAAAAAACAAAAAAAATCAAAAAATAAAGAAAAACAAAAGAGAGTGGGTTTTCAAAATTACGAGGTTAATCACTTGGGGGGGGGGGGGAGGGGGACGGTCCGACCAGATCTCATCACTGGGGAAGTGTGTCCAAATTTAAGAAAAAACGCCTCAAATTATCAATGACTCTGGGTGAAACAGGAACGGAGAAACATTACCCTTTGGATTCTGTTAATATCGTTTTTATCCATGTAATTTTAGTTATTTATTTTTTCAGTTTTCTGAAATATAACACTTTACAATTGAGGTCTAATCCCTCTCGTTATAAATAAAAATAAATTTTTGTTTATACAAATTATCACTAAAAATATTATTAATGGTTGAACTTGCTGATATAAGGAATCGGGATGTTGTTTTGAACATTAAAAACACCGTTATACCTATGTATGACATGATATGCGTTTATTACAAAATTACTCTTCATCAAATATTATCAGTAATAATATGGCACAATTTAACAAACATCTCAAAATCCAACAATGTATTCATTTTGCATCAGTTCTCAGAATGTCCATTGATTAAGCTCAGCGGGTCAATGAGATTGTTTCTGGGGCGACACTGTGTTCGTCAATATGATAATGTTTTGCGGTGATCACCATATCGGTTGGTTACCATTTAGCAGAAGGCGCCGAGTCTGCTGCCCGCTTTCGTCCGAAACGATGGTTTCTTTTTCTTCTTGCCGTCGGAGACCAACGTCCACTCGGATTACGAAATGAAACACAAGAGCACCGTTAGTCGCCGCACATCTATTCCTGCAGGCTGGCCTCGCACCCACCACACAGATCGCAATTCCTGTACGATCCCCACTGCCTCGCCCTAGTGGCACGCTGCGTTCCTTCACTGAGGGCTACTCGGCCCAAGGCCACATTCCGGAAAGCAGCCGGACAGTTATCATTATCTTTGTTCGCACCGGCCATCTGTGCGAGCCACGGGTCCGGCTTCTCACAAATGTATTTAAATGTTGTGCGGTAATAGACTGTAAAAGATAGTCAGATTAATACATTAAAGATAAAAATTACAAATGAGTAACGAAAGTGAGGAATTTTACTTTCGTTCAGGGTCAGAAAAATAATATATTATAAACATTCATACTTTGCTATTCGAAGAAAAACAAAACGCAGACGCATTATTGCGAAGAAGGAAAGTGCTAGTATCTTCTAGTATTCTAGCATCTTCTAGTTATTTAAGATGTAAGATACATATGTCTTATTTTCTTCAATGTATTCTTTTCCGCATTTCAATACATTCGCGAAATATACCTGTATTACAGCAAACTTACAAATTTATTAAGAGAAAAAAATTGTTGCTGAAATATTCCATAAATCCTAAGTTCTGTTTTAAGCAATGCCGGGAACTGTAACCTAAAGATTATAATGAACTCGGTTGACGTAGTAATTCGTGGAAAATGTTCATAAACCAGCATCAAAATTTGAAGGCCAAACAGAAGATTTTAGTATATACGAAGAACGAGAAAAAAAAATATTTCCATTATGGGCCAAAATAGTGATATTTCGGAAACACAGTAGTGAAAGGAATTAGAGTGATTACAAAAGGAAAAAAAAGAAAGAGTCGTGGTTTGCTTAGTTCCTTATTAAACAATTCCTAAAATGGATAGAGGGACAAACTGTATGCAGAACGTGTACAGATATACTGAGACTGGAAAATTATTTTAAGAAATTAACACATACATAAAGTCAACCTAGAGAATAATATACCGGAAGGAAATGAAAACGAATAAGTATTATAGATTACGTGATTTGACAGGTTAAAATTTTCTTATGTGTATAAAAATGTCTAAAATGGCAGACGAATATACAGTTTGATTACTTTAAATTCTCAATTTTTAACTTAAAAATTCTTACAACTTTCAACTGAATTAACATTTCTAAAATTCAAAGAAAAAGAAATAAAGTTTTGTTTCTCGCAGTTAAAATTAATACATTATTCCATTGCTGCCAGCCACTTTGTAACGAGCCGCGCTGTCGCCACGTTACAAGGTGCATTTTTATTATGGGGATGGGTCACTCACCGAGCGGGGAAAGCCTGCCGTCCGAAACCCGAATGTTCTCTCGCCCCGGCGAACTTAGCCGAATATGTCCGACCTCTGTTGGATTCTTTGGCCAAATCACATATCGAGGATATCACGTGACATTAGGTGCCGACCTGAAGGTCCAATCAAAATGAGCGTATAACTCAAAATCCTGGGAATTTTTGTTGTATGTGAGCTTCGAGACTACAAATGGGCGGAGCAAGAAGTTTCCTCGTGGACCGAAGAGCGAGGAGCTGGACATTCTAACTTCGATCGCACCAGTCTGAGGTTGACTTGGAAAGTTGACTTCTTTCGCTAACCGCAGCTTGCCTTGCTGGAGCAAGGTTATCACCGCAACACAGCCGGTAATGCGATGATGCGCATTGCCAGACCAGAGATGCCTATAGCCGACTTGTGAGATAATCTCACATATCGTGGGTCCGCTACACTCATCACAGACATCAGACGCAGAACTACAATGGTAATTGATTACGACCAAGCCATGTGATTGTGCATTCCGTGAAACAGAACCCGTAAGCGACTTTGAGAGGATAGGTCCATGTTCTCACTTTGTAATTGTAAAAAACCCTGAGCTAGCGGCATAATTTGCCAGAACTAGTTATTTTCGAATGATATATTGTTCATTCTGGCGCCCATGATTTTCTTGTTTAACTGTAAAGTCACAGTATTATGATGCCTTTGTCTGAGGTAGTCATAACTTGTATTTTTCATTGTTTCCAGTTGTCATTATTTCTTGCATTTTGATTCTGAGATATTTAAAAGTAAATATACAATTGTTTGCTTGCTCATGACGGCTAATTGTAACTCTGAGCGTTGCTTTTATGATTTTGCCAATTTGTGTTAATGTTAACGGTAAATTCGCTCAGACTTGTAATCGCCAGTGATAAGAAAATAAATGTCATATTGTGACAATTTTTCCTAAATTCCAACTAACGTCGAGATTCTTGCAAAATTAATAAATTTTCCACTCCTTCATAAAATTAAAATTAAAAATCCACAATTATTAATCATAAAGGTATGAAAGATAATTGTAACGTGGTTTGCCCACCAAGGCACCCACCACATAATGTCGCCCAACGCTGGTGCCAGATGAGACATTACTTCTTAATGTCTGCGAACTTGGTGGCACTAATTCAAATTAATACAATTTGGAGCCCAAATTCAGAAAGTTTCATGGAATGTTGCACATGGTTTTTGGCTGTTTTATTATTCTTGTAGTCAATAGATATTCATACAAGATTTTATTTTGATGTTTCACTTGTATTTTAATGCATAAAGTTCATTTTGTTTCAATGCATAAAATTTATTTTGTTTCAACGCATTAAAAGAAGTTCATTTGTGTATTTCAATTGAGATGCAATACACTTTGTATTGTAACAATTTTGTGATCATTTTTCAAAATTTTAAATGAGTAACGTCAGTATTGATTTTGTTAATGCATGGTAGCTTCTAAGAAAATTAAAGACACGCATGTTTTGCCCATGTGTTTGGAAGTAAGTCTGCTTTCATGGTGTTGTGTTGCATGATTCATCGTTGCTTTTCTCTTGCTGTATTTTGGAGGGGTATATGTATTTGTGTGTACTGAAATTCGCGGTATTTTTGTTGTTAGTGAATCTAGATTTCGTCATTGCACAATTGCGGTGTAAATTCATTCGTTGTGTGTTCATATGAAGCTACGATCTCGTACGATAAAGGATTTCGATATGGAAGATCAGTCTGATAGGCAAAAATCTCCCGAAATCATGAACGATCAGGTTCAGTTAACGGAACAAAGCGAAATATTGGCTGCTGGGGAGGGGAACGTAAGTTCTGAAGTTCCGACCCATTCATATAGTTCGCAGTCTACTTTGTCGCCACAGGAAGATATGGAAAATTTTCCTTCACCTGTCGGTGAGATAATCCAGAACACTCCCGCTTATTCAGGACAGACCCAACAAATAACACAAGTTACTGTAGGACCACCACTCCTATCACAGCAGTTGTTAATGTTGATGACTGCAATAGAGCAATCGAGCCAAAAAAATAGCCAGCAATTTCAACAACTAATACAGAAAATTGAGTCACAAACACAGGAATTAAGCCTGCAAATTAATTCACAAAAAGAGGAAAACAAGAGAAATTCAGATTTGCTTAGCCAACAATTTAATTCACAAAGGGAAGAATTTAAAAGAAATGCTGAGTTGCTTAAGCAGAGTGTTGATGCACGGTTTGATTCGCAAGCTGCGATATTAACAAGTTTGGACGGAAAAATATCCACCTTCCATTCGGAGTTACAAAAACACACAGAGGTACCAACTGCTGCGATTACCGATGAATTGATCGAAATTGCACAAGTAGAACAAACCCAGAATACAGACCAACAGCTGGTAAACTCTGAGGAATGCGAGCTTTCCAACATTACGTCTGTCGATAGTATGGTCGAAGCAGTTCCGGAAATACAAATTTTCAATCGGACAGTGCTCGAAGACGTGACAGTGACGCGGCAGATTACTGAGCATAGTGTCAGCAAAAGCGTTGATACAGTGCAAAAGTCACTGCAGATCGCGGTTGTGAGTACGGAATGTGTCTGGTCAGACGCGCAGTTCCGGAAAACTTGTGTAAAGCGTTTCAGTTTGAGTATCCATGGAACAGAAAGGCATGATAGCATATACACCGCCATGATCGAAAAGCAACGCGAAATTTTTCTGTGCCCGTTCAGGTCAAAAGACAAGTATTTTGCTGCAGAAACTAAATTCTGGAGGATCAATGAAATCAGCTGGAAGGGAAGACAGACGAGAATGTTGTTTAACCCAGGTACCTGGTTGTCAGCTGAGCCCATTAGCAAGGCTAAGGGATCCGCCAGCACAATGCGTCTTCCGAGAATTTTGTTCGGGAGCGCAGATGTTGGACTTAGGGTCATCACTGAGTGCCAAACGTTTCTCGCCTCGCATCAGCGTTTTATCGCATTCAATAAATATGCGATGAGCGTGTATTCCGAAAGGAATTATGTGATAAAAAGAATCCATGGACGTCTCAAATTCGTCTTGTAGGCATTGTTCAACAAGTTGTGTAGCATGCCAAATACGTTGACGAAAAGGCTGACTATGAATTGACCGATTTGAATCATAAAAAAAAGGGGGAAATTAAATGTACAGTACACATTCTTTTAGGTTAGACGCCTTACCGAAATTAATCATGCTTGAAAAACGCCGATGCCAGTTCCGCTAGTCTAAACCGTCTGTTTTGCTGGAAAGATTAGATAAACGGAAAATTAAAATTCCAAGTTTCCAAATTTGCACTTACAGTTAAAGCTACTTAGGATATTTCCATATTCGGAATTTTAATGCTTATTTCAGCTATTCCGAACTTTATATTTTGTCCACGTGAAATATTAATAGTCACTTTTGACTTTCACGCTGTTAATTGGACTTGATTTGATACAAATCCTGAAATATTAAATGTTTTCCTGAGCCAGATAAATTAATACGCACCCGCGGAAGAATGAAGCGCCACTAGCAAGCACAATTTCTTGTCTTCGCAATCACAATGGATCGGACAGCGATACAAATATTGTGATATGCTTTCTAAGATGTATTTTGTGACATAAACGAAAAGGGTTTCAACATTTTGTGATGCATGAGTTCGATGTAACGTTTTACCTTAGGTAGTTGCATTATATCTTTTCTGAGCAGAAGTGTACAGCGAGCGTAATATCGCTTTGTCTGTGTTGATCGAAGATCGCAAGTTATCTCATCAATGTATTTTACTTCTTTGTTTGTGTATCTATCTGTAAAGGGTGGCTAACGTGCCATAGATAATGCCCTATAGAACACGAAACCTTGCCAGAAAGATTTGTTTAAATTGTGTTGGTCATCACAGAAATTAGGAATCTTAAGTTGAACGATTACAGATATACAGGAGAGTTTTCACAATACCTTGCTGTTATTTTGCTGACGATAGCGCGTGGTCAAAGTGCAATAAGTTAAAGGCGACTGCATTTGTAAAGGCTAAGGGGAAAAACTTTATTTACGGGATATATTCAATAATTCAGCTAACTTTGCAAGTTAAAATAATTATCTTTGATGCTAACTTCAATTAAAAAGGGGATTTTGTATATGATAATTGCACAGATGGTGAAGACGTGAACAATAAGATTATTGGTGATATCGAAGTTTTTCATGCTATATCATTTCATACTAAGTAACGGTGTCGAGGAAGCTGGGGACAGTTACCCTCGAACAGCTGAGCTCATTAGTGCAGGTAAGCAGCTGGACTCAACCGGCAGTTTCCGAGAATTAGCAGGTAGCGAATACCCCAGGATGAATGGAGAAGGGAAACAAGTCGTTCCACGCCTCGTTCTAGCGGTATTTCGCGTACCCTTACTGTAAATTGTATAGTATTCCGTAAATTAGATTAAAACTATTGTTGGACAGTACACATTTAGCTCAGAATTGTGTGTACTCACCGAAAATAATTGCAATGTTTATATTTTTGCTTTATATAGATTTGTAGTGTTCTGCTAGCGTGAAATCTCAAAATTGCTTTGTATTGGCAAAAGGAACACCTGAGATCGGACCTTTCTATGCACAAAGCTTATAACCTTTTTCATACAAGCTAAAGAAGCATAAGTGATATTTGACGCTCACCTCTAGCATCTTTATGGATGTTTGTTGAAGGCAGAATTATTTTTATGCACATGAGTAAAACATCACGCTAAATTGTAAATACAATGTATAGTTCAACCACTTTCTGCATAAGTGTTCTGACAATGTTTTGTTTTATTAATGTGTTTCATTTTATTAATTTAATGATAAGATTTGATACAAGTTATTTTCAAGATTATTATTTAAACATGTATGTAAATAATTTATTTTCATGTATATTTTAGTATTGTGTTTAATTTAACTTTGTATTTGGGAAGGCTACCTGAATTCACGTGCTTCTGTTTGTAAAGAATTGTAAGACGGCCAAAAGGACATATGCTCCCGTTATAAATTCACCTTACAAGGCAGGAATACCGATGGTTTTTGGAATCACATTTAAAATTTATGTGATTGTAAAAAAAATGCTTAAGTTTTTGTTGAGTCACAATGGAGATAGAATTAGGTAGTTAAAAATAAAATTATTGTACCATAATTTCATTTTTCACCAACGGCCGGCCATATTGTAACGAGCCGCGCTGTCGCCACGTTACAAGGTGCATTTTTATTATATATGTAATAATATAAGAGTAATTTACATAAATCTTGGGCGACCAGGTGAATAGATTTTTGTTGTAATTTTATAAAGTACGCAAGATTCCAAGTGAGGACTGTAATGAAATGGTGAACTTATACAGTGTATCGTAGCAAAGCGAATATTAAAGAGTTATTGAGCTATGTAGGCTTGAAGCTAATCTTGGTGTTTCCGAGCCATGGCGACAGGACGTCGCAGATTTGGGATTTGCCAGACCACACACACTGCTCCCTGGGGATGGGTCACTCACCGAGCGGGGAAAGCCTGCCGTCCGAAACCCGAATGTTCTCTCGCCCGGCGAACTTGGCCGAATATGTCCGACCTCTGTTGGATTCTTTGGCCAAATCACATATCGAGGATATCACGTGACATTAGGTGCCGACCTGAAGGTCCAATCAAAATGAGCGTATAACTCAAAATCCTGGGAATTTTTGTTGTATGTGAGCTTCGAGACTACAAATGGGCGGAGCAAGAAGTTTCCTCGTGGACCGAAGAGCGAGGAGCTGACATTCTACATTCTAACTTCGATCGCACCAGTCTGAGGTTGACTTGGAAAGTTGACTTCTTTCGCTAACCGCAGCTTGCCTTGCTGGAGCAAGGTTATCACCGCAACACAGCCGGTAATGCGATGATGCGCATTGCCAGACCAGAGATGCCTATAGCCGACTTGTGAGATAATCTCACATAACGTGGGTCCGCTGCACTCATCACAGACATCAGACGCAGAACTACAATGGTAATTGATTACGACCAAGCCATGTGATTGTGCATTCCGTGAAACAGAACCCGTAAGCGACTTTGAGAGGATAGGTCCATGTTCTCACTTTGTAATTGTAAAAAACCCTGAGCTAGCGGCATAATTTGCCAGAACTAGTTATTTTCGAATGATATATTGTTCATTCTGGCGCCCATGATTTTCTTTTTAACTGTAAAGTCACAGTATTATGATGCCTTTGTCTGAGGTAGTCATAACTTGTATTTTTCATTGTTTCCAGTTGTCATTATTTCTTGCATTTTGATTCTGAGATATTTAAAAGTAAATATACAATTGTTTGCTTGCTCATGACGGCTAATTGTAACTCTGGGCGTTGCTTTTATGATTTTGCCAATTTGTGTTAATGTTAACGGTAAATTCGCTCAGACTTGTAATCGCCAGTGATAAGAAAATAAATGTCATATTGTGACAATTTTTCCTAAATTCCAACTAACGTCGAGATTCTTGCATAATTAGTAAATTTTCACTCCTTCATAAAAATTAAAATTAAAAATCCACAATTATTAATCATAAAGGTATGAAAGATAATTGTAATGTGGTTTGCCCACCAAGGTATCCACCACAACTTGGCTTTGAATATGGCCGCTAAAATTTCCGTAGATTGGGTACAAAAATCCGGAGACTCGCCAACTGATAGACTGAACAATAATTATTGAAGATAATCATAATTAAGGATACTTTTTATTTCCAGTGTTTAAAATTCGAAATACAAAATAATATTCTACATTGAAAGTAAGAAATATTTCTGGACATGGCGTCACTTTTATCACTGCTGCTGCTGTGCCTACTTTCTCTCTGGTTTTTTTCTGTTTGTTTTTTTTTTTTTTTTTGTCCATGCATTAAATTTAGTTTTGGAACAGTAAATGTTAAAAATCCGTGCCAACGAGCGTATCACCATGCATAAAAACTGCGCTGTTGGTTCTATATTACGGTCTTTTAAGATCTACAAAATGTGAGCTCTATTTCATTTCAATCGTTGGTTCACGCCAGCGGTTGCAAAGAAAAGTTCCCAATAACTGAAAATTCTATAATGCATTAACACTATGCGCTCAAAGTTTAACAAAACACAAATATAAGGAAAAATCAACAAATAATAAAAATTGGCTAAAATCCGTAGATATTTTAACAAAATCAGAATATCTTAAATTTTTATAAAATCAGTAGATCTACGGATAAATCCGTAGAATTGGCAGCATTTCATTATTCCTTCATTGGTAAATAACTATTCTTGTAGGATGCCTAAATATATTTGGTACACAAATATGCAGTAGTCACGACATACTCCGTGTTTCAGTCACTGGCTGAATGAACGATAACAGAATTGAATATAACCGTTACAGCACTTATTTTATTTTTATTTTTTGAACCCCGGTCCGCACAGGTGTACTCCTTCGAAAGACACATTGGAGGACACCAAGCTTAACGTACCCATCCAAAGGACGAAAAGTGTCGTATACCCTCACTCTATACACACTGCGTAGAGGTTTGGGATTTATTCCAGGACTCTGGTGCTCAATCTCGTGATTGTAAGTTGTGCATCACAACCTCTCCTACCCTGTCGGCCCAGTTAAGATGAAAATTTCTTCCGCCACCAGGATTAGAACCAGGTAGCCGCTGTCTGGTGCCGGACATAATCATGTAGTCACAGGCACCTGTAAACCCAAAGATGCCATTAAGATCATTCAACGTGCTTACGAAATTGAGAAGTTAATACAAAAAAAGGGAAAATAATAGAGCAAAAGGACCCTTGACCTACGAGGAATTTCGGTTTTGTCGAGTGACTGATAATTTAGAGGTTAAACTGTTTAAAGTACAAATGAAATGGCCATGTGCTCGTAATACGACGTGCCTTTACGGAGTCTTAGCTACGTATTTGGGAAAGCTGTTTCCTGTCAAAGAGTATGCCTCAAGGCAGACGCGTGTCGACGCTGTGATGGCGACAGGTGGCGCCTCCAGCGGCCGGATTTACAACCAGTGGCGCCAGGTGCTTCGTAGTGTCGTCTCCTCCTTGTTAATGGCTCCGTCGTGAAAGTCGGGTGACAAAGATTATTGCCCTTCTACAGCCCTTATGACAATGTAACCTCAACCATGACTTGCACCAGTTGCAAGTCTACTTGTGAATAAATTATGGATTTTTGGGATAAAAATTTTCTTGAATATTTTTTATTACATTGTGGGACTTGTTCTACAGCTGTGTACAGCAAAGATTCTATTTATTTTCGACATCGTATGTTATTTAAGCGATTCTTACTAATTCTTTGAGAATGTAACTTGTAAAAGATTCCTGTCAGGATCTTCTAATTTCAGAAATTTTCAACTGATTTTTGACGGAAGGTCGCTTTTAAGCTAAGCTAGCTTGAAAACCTCTTTTAAATGTTAATATTTCTTTTAACTATCAGTCAGAAAGGAATCTTCTTTCAATATTTAATATGAAATTATGTTATTGTGTAGGTTGTGAATAAAGCGGCAATGGGATGGATTATTAATAAATGTAGTCTATGTTTTATATTTTCTGGATGGGTGGTACGAAGATATATCACAGAATGCAGTCTAATTCATTAAATACGAGAGTAAATTGAGGGGGAAGGGGACAAGGAACGGAAACAAACTAAAAAATCCACCCGACCTTTTGAAGGAACCATCCAGGTAATCTCCTGAAGTGTTTACGGAAATCTGGATTACCGGGCAGTGGTATGAACTCGCGACCTTCCGCTAGCGAAGCCGGTGTGTTATGGCTCACCCACCAGGCTTCGTGTCAACTTGGAAGTGTCTGGTTCCGAGAATCGATATTAAGAAAAAAATGTTATCGCACTACTGATACCAGAGATACTTCATGTTCCAGCAACGTTAATGCATGTAAAACTGAAGTTGTGCCTAAAATCGCCGAATAAATGTTTGAAAAAGTTATAAGGTACATATTACTTACTAGAAATTATGTTCCTGTTTGTAAAAATATTTCTATAAACTAAGGTCATAGAATGTGTTATTAACTTTGACAATATAGATGATGGGTCAAAGAAATCGATAGTAATGGTCTGGAATATCTTTGGCAGACAAATGAAGAGAAGATATGAAAAAGAATGGTTTGATGGCAGCATGAACGTGCGACGGTTTAAACGAAAGAGGAACTTTTAAGAAAGAAGCTATAAATGAAATTGTATCTCCGCTTGTGGTTAACCAGTTTAGTAATAATTGTTAAAGAAATATATACGGCCTAAGGGCACGAAGACAAAAAACTGGTATATGACCTATGAATATTGTGTGTCAGTAGGAAGTGATGTAGCGTTAAACGCACCGAAGATTCGTATTAATTGTATATTATAAAGTTGATGAAAGATGTTTAGTGATTCAAGGAAAGTTGAATGAAATATTCGAGAAAATATATAAGTAAATATTTAATACTATTAACGTAAGGATTTTTCAGACGCTAAAGTACTGGATGAGTACCAGATATTGAAAGCCAGAAAGAAGAAAATAGAATTATGGTAAATGACTGTTAAGTGTAAAAAGGAAAAGGTAAAACCAAAATTTAAAAAAAATACGTAAGCGTGTGTACGGACAATCTTCACGTATTCTAAAAAGGGAAAAACGCTTATAAGGTAATGGTGTAATGGCTGCTTCGCTTGTATTTTAATGGTACAAAACTATTTTCTCATATACAACAGTTCTTCCATAATAATAAATTTCCAGGTCACCCAATTCCTGAGCCTTGTAGACATGCATTTGAATCCTCGCTTCAAACTTAAAGGTTAATATTTTCCAAGGTTTCTAGAAATTACTCCAGGCGATTAGCGGGGTGGTTCCTTTAAAAGGCTGTGAATTACACGATCTCATCTATCGTGTAATTTATTATTAAGGCATATTTTTGTTATTAAATAATCAAGATCATATGTAGTAACTTAGGCATTAAATTTTTTCAAGATCAGAGAAAGTACATTCAAACTGAGGAAAATGAAGGAGGATCTTTGGTAACTAAAAAAGTATATTAAAAGAAGATGGCTTGAGAAGCTGAAATTAATAAGTCGATCCAGTCCTGGCAGGATGGATTTATTATAAGCCCGAGGGCAATGAAGAATTAATAATATAAATGAATTGCAATGTTCTGATTATAATCATAAATTGTAAAAGGAATAGTAAGATAAGTAAATGATGTAAATGATGATTGTTTTATTTTTGTGGAAGTTAATAAACTTTCCGCGCTGGTCTTCGAGAATTAATTTTACTTTAGCTAAAAGACAATATATTTTCAGCAGTGGTGTTGAACCCGGTATTGGTTATAGAGGTATATGAAAGTCTACAATACTAACCCGACACCCAAAGTTGAAATTATTTTTATAATAAGTAAGTCAGGAATTGGACCCTTACAAGGCCATAACTAATTCCTTCCAGTTCTTTACACCCAGTCCTTTCTCGCCTCTTGTGTCGTATCCGACGTCGAATGAAAAGCTATTAATTTATTTTAAAAAAAAAAAAAACATGACCTACTTTTATCTTCTACCTCCAATTACCTCGAAGTCGACGAGACGTAAGGACCAAAAAAAAGGGGGAAAAAGGGGGGGAAGGGTTGTGGATGGGGACAGTATATACTGAGCTGTAGGATTAGCGAGAGAGATGTGAACCACCTCTTGTAAAAGGAATTGACAACAGTCTTCTAGGCTGTTGTAAGATCTATAGCAATTAGGCATAAACTTATCAGCAAATGTCGTCAAATTTCTAGCCACAGAGGACCAATGCGTTTAAACAGTCATAGCAAAATTTCTGGTACACAATCAAACAAAAATCTAAGCCAGCTTGTAATATTAAGGACGATAGTTCTAAGCTATCTCATAGCAAGAATAATAATGAGTACTGAATGATATTAGTGTTAAGTGTTTTATGTGCTTTATGTTTCAATTTTTTTTTTTTAAAAATCTGTAAAATAACTACATTACCCTTGTTCTGGCTTTATGTTCTTGATAACGAATGTAATCAAAACTATTTTTTTTTTAAGTCTGTCCTTCGATTTTATTTTCATAAGATTTTTGGGAGTACTACCCGGCGTGGAAAGAAATTTAAATACATATTCATCTCACGACTTTTTATGAAAATTAGTACTTCACAAGGAAGTCTGGTTGATGCTACATAACATAAATATTGCTCATTCTTTTGCTTCTAGTTATTCCTGATTTATTAAGGTCTTGTAGTCACCGTACTAAGTTGTTTTAACCCCAATGCAAGGTGTGAAAGAAACGTAACGTCTGCCCGTTGCGGTTGGTCTTAAATTCTGGCTTCTGGGACGCGGTGGGACCACGCCGTGGGCTCCTAATGCGACGCCGGAATTAATTAGAACGGCCTTTAATAAAACGTGGCCGGCCGGCCGAGTAGCCGCAAGTGCGCACCAAACTGCAATTTACGTCGTCGACGGAGCCCCTAATTGCGCAAACTTTACGGCGGTCCTGGGCGGTCGAAAAAGGAACGCATGCTACCTCGGCTCCTTATAACTCACCGCGTGGCTAACGGGTTGGGGCAACCCGGTACGCAGACCCTCAGGGTAAACTAGCCGCAAGTAGATTTTGATGCTGTTTTATGGAAGATAACAACAGTATCATTCTTAGGGAAAGTAACTGGTCTTGTAAATTTTAATACAGTGGCGTCGGCCAATTTTCCAAGTTTATGTTTCTCCCTTGTGTGCTGAGTGGCACTCAGACATATTTGTACGGGCCACGGCTAGGGACGCCAATATTGTTGCATGCTCAAGAGATACGACAGTAAGCAGACTTCCGCCAGCACCATACCCTCCCGCCTATTAGGAGGCTAATGTGAGGCTAAATGAGTAATAGTCTCACGACCCACTCCACTAACGCATGTGCCTCGTATGTTCCATGCCGGGGTCAACATGAGCGACAACGTGGAACTTCCGCCTCCGCCGGGACCTCGCGGCCAGCACCACGAGACGGGACTTGCCGGTCGACCGCCGCTGGGTGACGACGTGCGCCCACCAGCCGCTGTCGCCATCAAGTGCTTTGCAAGTCGCACAGCAGGTGACCTTGCAGTGATAGTTTTACACCGCATATCAAACCGGTTATGTTGAAACGCTGGGAAACTTCGATTTCACGTCGCTACCACATTTTCCGAACCCGGTCGATCCAGGACGCCGCAGCCTCAGGACGCTAATGTACACTTGGTGATATTGCGACCACTGTGATCCGTGTGTCCCGCTCAGAAAGTGTCCTGAGTCTATTAACATAGGAAAATTGCAGACGGCCTCCGAAACATTTTGTTCCTTGCGGTGCCGTATTGCAAGAGATCTCATGCTCTCGCCGACAGTTTATATTAGTTATTCGTGGCACACAACATTAATGCGATTACTGCCAACCACACTCTGACCTTTTACCGGTTGTATTATTGGGTTTTCTTGTTAGTTTGTATCAGAATGTTTTAGTTATCACACCCATGATATTCTTATGATTACCAGAATTTGTATAGAATCGAAGGTTGCAAAGTGTAGCTTTCTTTCTGTAATTATTGGACAAAGGATAAGAACCTCTCTATATCCCAAACATAAACTTTGTGCAATTCTAGTCCATCCTCATCTGTGTAATCGAGAATATTAGTAATTGTTGCATCAAAACTTCCATTTCACTTGTTGGAACATTATACTTGCAGACAGTTATTTACTTGTATGTTGGGCCGATCCTGCCGTAAAATAATTGCCCGCATACGTTGCACCTAACTGTGGGTGTCGGACGCGGTAGGGTTTGTCGCGGTTTTCTGTCTATTACGAGCATCTACTGCTCCTCCTCAAAAAGTGCGATAGCTGCGGAGGTGGTTTTGCAGCAGAGAGCGCAATTTTGTGCTAACAAGTCCCAGGCATTCATTTCTATGTTCGAGCTCTTCATGGACTTTTTAAGCTGTCTTTTTAACGCTTTGGAGGGGCACCAGAGGTTCTTTTCCAGTGCTGAGCTCACCATATAAAAATTGGCGAGGGAACTTGCTATTACTCATTTGCTGAATATGTCCAACCCATCTGAGTTGGTGACTGTTGGTGAGAGCTTCAATGCTGTACAATTGTGACCTATCTACAACTGTAACGTTGGACACATAATCATCCCATCTGTTGTTCATTATGGAACGAAGTTTCTTGCAGGTGGAGACCCTCAATTTTTTTAATGTCATAGCGGTAAAGCGTCCATGCCTCACAGCTGTACAGTAACATCTCGGTACACCAGCAGCTTGGCGCTAAAGATCTTTGTTCAGAAACACCCGTCGGGACAGACGTCCATCAGCTACGCGTGCTGCGCGAATTCTTTTTACTACATCTTTCTCGGAGGTACACCGTGTTGAGTCAGTACACCAAAGGTAGGATAAATTATCTACTTGTTCAGGGATGTACCGGAGATGGTAACATCAAAGTCTGGGAGGGTACGGTGACGAAAAGACTATAAAAGATCTGACTGCTGTATTTGATAGTGTACGCAGTTCTAATGCGATATATTTTCACAAAGACGGTCACAAAGAAGCACACCCAAAAACATGTTAATATTTCTAGCGGAAAAGTTAAAAAAAAAAACAGTTAGCACGCAGCATAACTCACAGAAAGTGCATTTTTTTTTTTTCAGACGCCTTAAAACCATGTAAAGGGCAAAAAATGCTGTACGCCAGACACAGATTTGTTTTTTGTGCGCGAGAACTGTATATAAATTTTCTGTTTCACGTCACCTACGGAAGAGAAAAACTTCAGCCGCGCAAAAACACGATTGGGGGAAAATACTGCATTACGAAACCTCCATGAGGAATCAAACCGATGCGTGGCATGCAATTGTGTTTGCAACGGTTTTTAGCGAGTACTTTGGATTACACTGACTCTTGTGAGCTGTCAAATGATAGAGGATCGCTGACTGCTTCCGACCGCCTATCGTCCTTGCAGAGGACTAGCTGATTCCTCAACGCATACACATAAGCATGCAATGCTGACCACTATATCCTGTTCAGTAACACGTCTCCCTGTACTGGTCCACAACAAATGATGAACAAACATGGGAGGCGCCCTGTCCACGTAACTCCGAAATATCGTCATGTTCTATGAATTCAATGTTTGAGATGTGTTAAAGATTAATTTGATTTCAATAACTATCCAGAATTCAATCTTATGGCGCTTTATAATTTCACATGTACTTTTATACCAGTCATCCAATCATTTTAGGGTAAGGTTAGGAGTTTCTCGGCTTATTGTTTCTTCACGCAGCACTCACGGAGGTAAAGCTCCGTATTTGCCTTTCGGCCGTTGGCACTAAAAGGATGTGACAGAAATAGCGTCACGCTCCGGCCATTCTTAACGTTCGCATGGAGTTTCCTCCACCGTACTTACTGGACAGCAGGCTTAATGGGCGTGGGAAGCCGTTGCATACGTTTGGTTTCGAAAAATAAAATTCCTCTTCATTGGGTATCGAACCTTGATCGTCCGGACCGCAGCCTGACGCTGTACCACCTGACCTAAATAAGAATAAAATAAGAATTTTTCATGCAAATTGTCGCTGCTACACAAATATTTATATTACAACGTCAATAATACATTCAATGGTATAGCTTAGACCAGGGGTCTCCAAACTTTCCAGCCTTAGGGCCATACTGATTACTCCAGTAAGTTCCGAGGGCCAAAACCATATTATCATTGTTGCCGGTGGTAAGAAGTGAAATAGTCCACTGATGAAAAAAAATCTGAAAAAGTACGCAACGTTTAAAAAAGGCTGCAAATCGGACTAAAGTCCGCAAAACGGCAACACTGCATATTATTAATTTTCCTGTCATTACCTGTAATTTCTAGATTAGTCGTAGAGTACGAGCCGTTGATTTGACAAAACATGTGAACGAACTGAATTTGAGATTGCAAGGAGAAAACCAGCATCTTCCTGATTTATACACTAATATCAAATCATTCCGGAAAAAATGGATACTGTTTCAATCACAACTACGAAGTAAATGTTTTTCACATTTTAAAACGTGAAATATTCAGCCACACTACTGAGACTGAGTTTCCTATCGATTTTGCAATCAAAACTTTGAGTGCTTTGAAGATAAATTTTGATTCTCGTTTCTCGTACTTTGATGCCATTGCGAATCAAATTAAGATTTTTCAGAATCCTTTTGATACTGACATTGAAACCCTAGCCCCGGAACTTCAAATGGAAATGATTGATCTACAGTGCAGTGATATAATTAAGAACAAATATCAAAACTCATCTTTGTTGGAATTTTATAAGAGTCTTCCACTGACACAATTTGATAATTTGCATAAATTTGCTCGTGGGCTGTTTTCTGATTTTGGTACTACTTATTTGTGTGAGAAGACCTTCTCGAAAATGAAGCACACAAAAAATGTTTACAGATCTAAATTAACTGATGAGCATCTTAAATCTCTTTTAATAATTGGTACAAGTAAAATTAGTCCACAACTACAAACTATTGTCAGTGGAAAATCTCAATTACATAAATCTCATTAGTATTTCATATGTCATTATGCTTGTTATAAGTTATGTTTTATTTAAAATGTTAGTTGGATTCATTTCAATAATTTGTTAGTTATTATATACTGAAGTAAAATTCTGCATATCATACATGTCTTTACTCATTACAATTCTGTGTTTCTTTGTCCAACTTATCACAAAAACAATAACAATAAGCCTACAACAATGTTATGAGTTAGCCCATGACCATATCAATGTAGATGTCATATTAATAATTATTCAACATAAAATTAGAATACTTCAGTAAACTAAATTTAATTTGCTATAAAAAATATGTTCTCAAGTATGCTAGCTCTCCGCGGGCCGGACAAAATCTGTCCGCGGGCCGGATGTGGCCCTCGGGCCGTAGTTTGGAGACCCCTGGCTTAGACTAACGCAGACACATGAAGGATAGAAACTGATTGCAGCTTGGGATTGAGAAGCACGTGGCTTTATATTCGAATCTAGTAATCATGATTTGGGTTTTCCGTGGTTTCACCAAATCGCAGCAAGTTAATGCTTCGATGGTTCTTTCAGAAGCCATGGCCGAACTTCCCTTTTTTGCCCAAATCATCTTCTGGCTCTAACATCCTTGACATCAATGAACCATAAAGTCATAGCAAAAAAGTAAAAATAAAACACCAGAAAACATACAAAAAACAGAAATAAACAAAGAAACAGAAAACAAACAACTGAAACATCAAGGAGCCATGACGACATAACAAAAAAAAGATAAAAATTAAAAGCCAAAGGACACACAAAAACAAAAATACAAAAAACACAAAACTCAAAAGAACAAGCAACAAAAATCAGCAAAAAAACAAAACAAAGAACTGAAACAGCAATAAGCCATGAAGACATAACAAAAAAAGGTAAAAATAAAAAACAAAAAAACTCATAAACACAACAAAAACACAAAAAATAAACAAACAGAAAACAAAGAACTGAAACGCAAATGAGCCGTGAAGACATAGCTAAAAAAGTAAAAAACAAAAAGACAAAAAAACAAAAAGACATAAAAACAAAAAAAGACAAATAAAAACAAACAAGCAAAAAAAAAACTAAAAGCGCATAAAACAAAATAGGTTACGATCTGCCTGTCTTATATGTGTATCTGACTAGTATATCATTTTCAGAACTTCTTAAGAGTGAAACAACATCTTGGTATTCCATGAGATTGTCACCCTCGTTCGCCGGGTGTAGTAGGTGGAAGTTACCGACGAATTATTTCATTCTTTCTCTACGAGCTGCCGTCTAGAGACGAGACGGGAGACCGAGCCGTTCACGCACCGCTTCCTGCAATATTAACCATAAAACACCACTCACGGACCCCGTCTAGCTACTGTAGGTACAAAGCCACCGCGAGACTAAAAAGAAAAGTCACCGCGCAAAATTTACGTTCGGCAGCAGAAAAATATTAAATATTCATGTCTCGGTCATGTCGGCGTATTTATTGCCTGTTTATACAGTTACAGCTAAATCACTTTCTTCTCCATCTCTCCTCTATCTCTCTTTTTCCTTCGCCCTGTTTCCCGTCGTGTTCCCATTTGCATGCTCGACGCCCTGTCTCGGCCTAGCCTCTTACCATGTCATGAATATTGTACCGGCCCGGGAGTTTGTCTACATTTGCCCTCGTTACGAGGCTAGATAGATAGGCCACGAGATCATCACGTGAGATTTCAGAGCCAACTTACCCTGTCTCATGCGTTTACTGCTATCTGTATTATCTACCTGTATAAAATGCTACTTTGGTCATTGTGTCGCTCTGACGTAACGCGCTCGGCTTTCGTTACCGGACTAATTGCGGTCAGAGATATTACTGCAAAAATGAGGTTATGGGCATTACTTAACAATTATTCTATTTGGTTAAGCAACCGCCAAGAAATTAATAACCGTAACACTAAAACAAGTAACTACTGCTTTTAAATTAACATATTGATTTGTAGTTTTTTTTTTTTTTATTTATATTTTGTCGATGTAGATGTTCTCTTGTACTCCCCGTCCAAATATACAATAAATGAAGAAATATGTACAGCATTACATCATTTTTAAGGTTAGTGTTAGTCAATGACAATTGTATTTATTTTTAACGGACGTACAAGTTATTTATATCCGATGTATATGTTACCATTTTTTTTTTTTTTTTTTACTATTTCATTCCTCCCAGCTGAAGGCTGGGAGGCGGGCTGCTGGAGAGTCGCGATGACTCTTTTCAGCCAAACTACTCTCTACGGGGAGGGAAGAGGGATGGAAGGTCGACCGTGGCCTTGTAGGGAACCATCCCAGCATTCGCCTAGAGTGGTTGAGGAAAACCACGGAAAACCTCAACCAGGATGGCCGAACAAGGTTTGACGCCCGTCCTCCAGAATGATAGGTAGGAGGCCAAAAACTACCTCCTCCCATTATACTTTCTGTCACTTTTAAACTAATCTTGAAGTTATTAACTGCGAGAACTGTGTGTTCAAACCATCATTTTTGGCGGACATAGAAGCTAGTGTAATAATAAATAATTAAATACTATTACACTTACTGTGTGTTTGTCTTTTCGGCTTAATACGCTTAAAGTTCGAGAACCAATGCTCCTATACACTTTCTGAAGTTATACTTAAATATCTATAAGTAGCAGATATTTTAGTCTTAAAATGTTCACGTTTTCCAGCAGAATTGATTTACAGTTCCAAGTTTAATACTAGTTTCACATTGAGAGGATGTACGGATTCTCATTATAGTCATCTGAATAAACGCTAAGTGTTCACAATTATTAAAGGGACTATGACGTATACAATATCTGGCATGTAGGTTCCGCAAGACGGTTTACTTTTGTAATACAGTAATAAGTTAAGTAATTTATCAGCACTACGATTTATATAGGTCCTAAATTGTAAGATTGTAGAAATTAGGTACCTTCTTGCCGATATTTGGGTCGATCGAATGCGAACGCATTATAAGGTATATATATACGTGAGTGTGTAATAGAAGATAAAGGAGACATATCCAATTCTCAACAAAAGTTGACGGTAGAGTAGAATCGACCACAAACACTCAGCAAACTTTCAAAACACATTATTTTGGTCTGCTGAAGAAACCAGAAACGTGTGGCTGAGTATGTTCTGCCACGTTCATTATATATGTATATGCAGGGCTAGTCAAAATGATTGCAGTGATTTCAGAAAATTATTACAGATTTATTATTTGACATATACTTACAACATTACACAGATATATAAACAAACTGTGAAAGTTTTTTTTAGTGTCTACAGATTTTGAACATGTGCACCTTTAGTGACTCTGCACACAACAAGTCTATAATTGAGTTATTCCCATACCCGATGCAGCCTGTCTCTGTCAGTGAGAGCAAATGTATTGGTGACGGGAACTCGCAGGTCTGGCAGATCAACTAGTACTGGTGGCACGAACACTGTGTCTTCTACGAAACCCCAAACAACGAAGTCGCAGGGGGTTAGGTCAGGGGAACTAGGAGTCCATGACATCAGTTGAAGATCAGCATCCCCAGCACGACCAATCCTGGACAGCTAGAGAAAAATGGGGTGGAGCACCGTCCTGCTGGAAAACGAAAGCTTCACTGTCAGCTTCCAGAAGTGGCATGAGCCAATTCTACAACATTCCATCGGGTTGGGGATGCTGATCGTCAGCTGATATGGTGGCCTCCTCGTTCCCCTGTCCTAACACCTGCGACTTCTTTGTTTGGGATTTCGTAAAAGACACAGTGTTCGTGCCACCAGTATCAGTTGATCTGTCAGACCTGCGGGTTCCCGTCACCAATGCATGCTCTCATTGACGGAGACATGCTGCATCGGGTATGGGAAGAACTCTATTATAGACTTGATGTGTGCAGAGTCACTAAAGGTGCATTGAGCATCTGTAGAAAGTTTGTTTATATATCTGTGTAATCTTGTAATTATATGTCTAATAATACATCTGAAAAATTTGCTGAAATCACTGCAATCATTTTGAGTAGCCCTATATATATACGCCTTGCTCACTCCGAACCGGTGGCTCAGGGTTATGTTCCTCACCTCATCACCTCTTTAACCTACCTACCTTTCTGAGCTGGCCGCTGTGTCCTAGGTGTGTGGTTAATTTTCCCTACGTTTAAGTTCTAGCGACAGAGAAATAGGGATAGAACATATTGTCCTTGAACCGCCTCTGTTAACTGAATGGTATATAGCACGATATTGGTTGGTATTATTTCCTTGTATACAATCATTAAGTTTGTGGCTAAATTTAAGCGCTGTCTCTGCTGTCAAAGTGTATTGTACTTAATCACGATATTTTTTTATTTTTATTTTATTTTTTTTGTGGACAGCAAGTAGTATTGTTGAAATACAAACTTCAGTGGGAGACGTTAGGTGGTAGCCCGTTCGGCGGTTGCTACCAAACAGAAGTGTGTGTTCTCTAAGTGACTTGAAGTAAAAAGATTTATTAACAAAGAGAAATTCAAACTCTTAAGAAATCATTGAAGTGTAGTATAACTCCAAAACAGGACTGTATATTATCGAAATAACCAACGTGTTGAACAAGAAATTGCAAGAGTTGAAAGTGCAGGACTACTCCAGTCTAAAAAGTTTAATAAAGTGGCATAGATAAAAAAGTTTAATGTTTTATTTTATCTTATTGCGCCATTCATAAGTTATTTTTCATTAGTTTTGAAGTGGAAAGTTCTATAGGAGGGTTGTAGGCTGGAGGTAAATCTATGAATTTGCGTCACCGACATACTATGACGTGTTGAACGTATGATACTCACGTTTGATGCTATTTGTAACACACTGTTTTTATCCGGTTTTGATTGAACTTTTCATATGTTTATTTTATAACAAATAAAAAATACTGTTTACGTTTGATTTACTAAAACCAAAACCCTGTCCTACTTTTCCCCCCTTCACGTTAATTTCTGTTAACGTTGATCATACAAAGCCACAAGTTTTATCCAATTTTGAATACTACATAGCACACGTCTACTTTAAAACAAGGTGGCTCAGTGGTTAAGAAGCTTACATCCGAAAGTTTCTCTGTCCGGTCGCGGGTTCAAATCTCGTAGTGAGCAGGAATTATTAGGAGTTTGTAACGAAACCGTGAACATTAAGTATATTTTGTAAGTTGATAGTGTGATCTCAGATATACATATAATTCTTTGGAGCTAGGCGGTCGTCTAGCGCGCAGGGATACAGTCGTGTGGAGTACTTCGCGGCGGGAACTAGCATGTCGTAGCCGCTAGTGTATGTTGTGAGGGTGCGCTGTATTAACCTGCTACTGCGGCATAACCGATGTTCCAAGGGACAGAACATTGTGTGAACAGTGCAGAAGTATTTAGTAGACTGTGTATGTTGTCCTGAGTGATAAGATTTGCTATAAACTGTGTATGGACTGCTACGGTACTGTACCCGTCGATAGTTTGATGATCAATTGCGGGGCTTTTACTCACTGTTTCCTACTTTATTTGTACTTGGAACTGCATTCTTTGGTGACGAAGATTAGTTTTAGTGCCTGGTGGCTTGCTTTTAGATTATGTAGCTTCAGAAGAATAAAACTTAGTGAACTATGAAAGCTGACACGTGTGTGAGTTTTTCAGTAGCTTTTTGCATATTCTCTTTGACTGTTATACAATTAACTTATCCAATTAGAAACGCTAACTAGACTGGCGACCGCACGGCATTCGAATCATTTAATTAAAAGTAATAAGTAATGAGTAAAAGTATTGAACATTGTGTTAAGCAACATAGCTACACCACTGCTGCAACGAACATTAGTAATTTTAAAAGCCCCATAAACGCTTAGTTTCTTACAAGTTGTATTTGATTATATGATCTGCGATGGGATGTTACTTGTTTCTGATTCCACGTCAGACTGTAGACCCCTGAGGAAAGGAATTAGCCTTCCTGACTCTGACACAATAGCTTGGTACATCTTCTTAGGGAATACTTGACCAACCTACAATTTGTGGACTAAGTTAGATTTTTAGTTTCTTAAGTGAAAACTTCTTTAAGGATGTTGGGAGATTTTTGGATTGGTAAAATATTAGGAGCTCGTGTCACCGACATGCTGATGTTAATAATATATCTCAAGCGGTCTGATGGTTCAATGATTATGGTGTCTGACTGGGCAAACAAAGGTCAAATCTTCGATTCACTGTCTCGGCGAGGATTTTCATAGACCCTTAACCCGACTTTTATCTCTGGAACAGCTTGCAGCGTAATCTGAAGTACGCGAGAACGTTTACCATGATTCGGGTTTCAAGTTAAACTATCTGTTATACATGGTGGGACTACCGGGTTAGGTTAAGGCGGCTAAGACAGGGGCGGATTAATGTGCAGCCAGTAGAAACCCTGTCACCAAGTCATTACGACGACACAGAATCAATATTATTTAATATATCTGTAGCTATAAGTATTACGTGTTTCGCGTATGATACTCATAGCTTAAAGTTTTAACTTCTTGCGGCAGTCTTCAATTACTGCCAACTTTTTCTTTTTACTTATGGCTTTATGCCTCGTTGACGGCGAGGTCATTGGAGACGGGATGGGACTGGTGACAAGGAACTGAAAGGAATTCGGCCATGGCCTTTTGAAGGAAGCATCCCGTCATTCGTCTGAAGTGATTTGGGGAAAACATCGAAAACCCAAATACGGATGCCCGGACAAGGATTCGAACCGCCATCCTACCGAATGCGAGGCCAGAAAGTTAACCACTTGCCAACTGTTTTTTGTTTTATGTTTTTTTTTCTTGTTTTTATTGTTCTTGTTCTGCTTAATTTGTTTTCTTAGTATTGTAGCTATTTACTTTTTTTATTTTTTAGAAATATTATTTGTCGCCTATGGTCAGATGCATACGAATGCCCAACCTGGACTGATCTACGGATTGCAGGACAAATAACACCTAGTTAATAGCAACAGCGTTATAATCTGAATTGATCTGTATCTTATTTCAAAAAATATCTTCTTTCATCTTTGATCGCAATTATTTACACACATAGACCAATGCAGGCCTAGAATGACTCAACTTAGGATTATCACTGTGCCATAAGGATATCTACATCTACATATATACTCTGCATTTCATAAATCTGTTTGTGGCAGAGGGTGCTCAGCACCAAACCTAATCTCTTTGTTGTGCATATGATCGTCTTGTAGACATACAGCACGCTTGTCATACCTCATTTGTTACCTGCATAGTTTTCATTGGTCTGTAGGTGTTTTCAGTATGCCTGTTGGTTCTGCTCTGTCTCCTTCGGCCGTCGCAGTTTCGGCTACCGACTCGCGAACTTCCCCCCAGCCGTCACGACCAAGCTTTTAATATGTCACCATCTGCGACACTCCCCGGCGAAACATATTCCCGCAGACTTGGTCGGTATTTTTCTTTCAATATTTGACAGATCCCTCCGCGCTGCGAAGTTTGTCTTGCCTATAGTTCCCCCCACCCCTTCCTCAGGAGCGAAGACGAAGCGCCTCGAACTCTCCCCCCACCCCTCCCCTCCTAACCAAAGTGCCAGTAACTTTTATTCAGCGTCCGTTGGCAGCACTGTTGCCGGGGGTTGGAGCGTCTCCGTGTTGTCAGCTGGCGGGAATTATTCCGATTATGCTAATATGCCGCCTCCCTTCCCTCCGCGGTTGACTTTTGAGATTTATAACACCCTCGCTCATGTGAGCAATGTAGAACAGAGAGTTTCTTTTTTTCTCGTGAATCATTAAGGACAGATGCAAATTGATTTCGAAGACCACGTGTAGCCTTCTTTCTTCATTGAACTAGTGCTGCCAGGCCCTACAAATTTATCTGTAGACCTACGAATCTTTTCAAAAAATTAGGAAATTTAACTACGGTTTTTTGCCTCTTTTTATTACTTGTTGTGCTTTCCTTATATTCGTATACTTGTTAAACTCGCAGCGTATAGTGATACTAAGTCATTGTCAGTAATTATGAATAATTTCCTTGCAACCATTGGCGTAAACCAACGATTGAAAACAAATAAAGCTCCTATTTTGTATGATAATAGATTTAAATTCAAACTTAAAAGACCGTAATAAAGAACTATCGGCGCAGCCTTCATTCACAGTGTGTACTTTGCTCAAAATTTAAAATTGCAATCTCAAAAGCTGTTGCATGCAATACAACCAGTAAAAGAAAATGTAACTATTTCTGAAGTTATGGATCTAGAGGGGACAGAAGAAGAAACAGAAAATTCCGACTCCGACCGAACTCGTGTTGGTAGTACTGATACGAGTGAATGTGGTACCGACATAGAGGATGAATAAAAAATTATGTTACCTATATAGATACATTTATGAATCATTATGTAAGATATATGATTTAGTAATGTTTAAAACACACATGTAATATGTAAGTTCCATAAATAAATCTAATTTATCAAATATATTTTTTCTGAAAAAGAAAACAAATTTAGAAAAAAAACAAGGGTGCTAGGTTTTTTTCATGTTTTTTTCACAAATCTGAAAAAAAACGTTTTTTTTTCAGTTTGCAACACTATACATCTGAGATTCCGTAAGACATTTTCTTTCATTAACAACGTATGGAAATCTAGAAAGCAATATGTTGCGCAAGCATATCCTAATATTTATTAATACATCATTCTGATAGTTTCCCCGAAGCCTGAAAAGTTAATTCTTAACTGCTGGAGTTATGTCCACCAGGAGCTTAGGAAAGAATTTGTCGTCCACACACCAGATTCAGCCCTTGTCAAAAATGTCTTACCTCCAATAACAAGAAATTTTTTATCAGAATGGATTGTAAAGGATAATCAGAAACCAGTAGCAAAACCGCCATACCGATGGGACAATGATATGGGAATCGTCACTGAGGTTAAATGGAATAAAGGCCGGTATGCACGTAACGTCTTGACGGACGTCTTACTTGATCAGGGAAAAAGTATCAGACAAAACATTGCGTGTGAACTTCCAGAAAACCGATCAGCGGGAGCATTGTTTTCGGTCTTGACTGACGTTTTCCTTTCAGTCTTTAATCATTTCTAAGCTTGTGCGGAGCTAAAATGACTATTACTTTGTTGGTTTTTTTTTTCGAAATTTTTTTTTTACGCGGTGGTCTTTTAGAATCTCGGACAGTGATTCTTTTCGGAATTCATTCAGTTCTATCCTAGTTATCCTTGTATACGGCAAGTTAAAGTCAATTGACTGCCGGCCTCGGTAGCGTAGGGGCTAGAGTGGGAGGTCGCCGGTTCGAATCCGGCCGCGGGCATTGATGTTAAGTGTTGTGTGTCTGTGTGAATGTCCTGTCCGTCCTGTGGCGTCCATACATTGGAAAAATACAAATTATATACTGGATAACGACTTATACACTGAAAGCTATAACAATTACATTGAGCTGGCTGTATGGCCTCCGTTGCCAAATGCCATAAAAAATAAAAAAAAATAAAAAAAAAAAGCCAATCGATGACAGCAACCGATACAAGAAAATATGGTTTGGTTGATAAATATAAGCAAATGTAACTTGGGGATACAAAGGAAGCGGAAATGAAAAAAATAATCAGTTCTTTTCGTTCAGTGTTTCTTAAAACGTTGCTAAAAATTAAGGAGTTGACATATTTTGGTGTCGATGATATTAACACCATGTTTTCCCCAAATCACTCCAGGCGAATTCCGCGAAGCTTCCTTCAAAAATAGGGCCATGGCCGAATTCCTTTCCTTTCCTTGTCCCCAGTCCCATCCCGCCTCTAATGATCTTAGCCGTCGACGAGGCGTAAAGCAATAAGGGGGAAAAAAAGATATTTACAGACCTTCTCTGTGGAATTTTGGCCTTCTTTTATTCTTAAATTATGAAGATACCCCAATAGAAACAATTAACAATACAGAGGATGATTCAGAAGTTAAAGTAAGTTGTTAACCACTGTAAATTATCAGAGCTGTACGTAGAAATGTACATATAATTATGAATATTTCCTGGTTTCAACATTTCGTATATAACTCCACAAAATTCTAGCAGAAGGGCGCTAAGAGATTGCTGCGACATTACAGCTGTGAACTCAAGATCTTGAGATTGTTTCGACATTGTGATCTTTAGATCTTCGTAGTTTCTACTTGTTACTAGAAATCTTAACATATCAGTCAGTCTCTCAAGGGATGCGATTCTCCTTCTCACAGCAGTGTCTTGTTTTTTTTTTTTTTTAGATTATATCAAATAAGAGCCCATAACCATTCGTAAATAATTACGTCAATCTTTAGGTTCATGAGGTAATTTGCGAAGCAAATTCATACGAAGAACCTTTTCCTCTTTAGCAACCATCTTCTAGAATCTAGACCATTCTTACTTTATAATCTCATCGGACATAGTGAAATAACCACGAAAAGTAATGCTGCACTCATGATTTCATTAGAACTGAACTAAAGACGGAAGTCAAAAACGTAAGAGTGTGGACGCGAGTTTTTGGTCTGTTTTACCTGACGTCTTGCCTGATCAAGTAAAACGTTACGTGTAGACCGGCCTTTAGATTGCCCAAGACAGTTCTACATCCGGGAATAGTGCTGAAGTCCAAATTGGACACATCACTCCAACAGGACGCGTCAATGAATGATTTATGTCGATGGCTTTGGTGGTGAATGCATCTTGGTTGTGCTGTAGCCACTCCCGAGCGTCTAAAGAAGACACTCCGGTATCTGACATGTGATGTGATGTTTGCGGAGCAGGGTAAGTGATACGAGCTGCCACTCCCCTCTGTCGATGTAACCAGACCCGACTGAGACAACACTGAGGCCGCTTTAACCCTTGATGTCGACGCCGTCGTAATATTTTAAACAGCTCCTCGTCCAAGCCTCTCTTTTTCCACCCTCCTCCGACTTGGAGTTTGTCCTCCTAAGAACTAATTTTGTTAAATGCTGGCTTTATAAGAGAGGCCTACCTGTGGCAATCCTTAAAGGAGGTTTGAGGATGTCTTTTAATGTAATGGCTATTCCGCAACGCAAACTTAATACTCAATTCTACGGATTTATCCGTAGATCTGCGGATTTTTATGAAAAGTTAGGATTTTCGGATTTTGTTAAAAATATCTACGGTTTTCTTTATACTTTTTATCATTTTTTGATTTGTCTTTATATTGGTGTTTTGTTAAACTTTGAGCGTATAATGTTAATACATCAGAGATTTGTAAATAATTATGAATCGTTTACTTGCAACCGCTCGTGTGAACCAACGATTGATATAAAGCTCATATTTTGTTTGGTAACAGATTTTATAGATCTTAATAGACCGTAATACAAAACTATCTATATGCACGGTGACACGCTCGTTGGCACAGCTTACAAAACAGTGCCTTCCGAGAAGGCTTAACAAATATTCACGAATCAAAGTGGACTCAGTACTTAACATTTCCTGTTACAGAAGATATGCTAAATTTAATGACAAAAAAAAAAATGTATGGACACTAGGAAAAAATAAAAGAAAGTGCAGTGATGAAAGTGTCGATGTATAAAATATGTTCCGAGATATTTCTTACTTTCAATGTTGAATGTTATTTTTTTTTTAATTTTAAAGACCTGGAAATAAAAATTAGCCCTAATTTTGACTCTCTCTTCAATAATTATTGTTTCGGCCTTTCAGTTAGCGAGTCTCCGGATTTTTGTACCAAATCTACGGAAATTTTAGAGGCCATCTACGGATATTCAATGCCAAGTGCCTTGCAGCACTGGTAATACTGTAAAAGAAATATATGTTATTGATGGAAATATGATATTTTCGAGATTAAGATAAGTTTTTTAAATTATTTCTGTCTTAGGTATTTAATTAAAAATGAAACTTGCCTTTTGAGTTTATTAATATTGTTCTCAGAGTTTTTCCTCAGTACACAGGTTATTCTTCGACATCATATATATTGTTTCTAAAATGTGTTTTGCTGCCTTCCTACTTAACCATAATCTATAAATGAGGTATCATTTTAAAGATTAAGATCTACACTTTGCTAATATCATTAATTAAGAAAGAATTTTTTCTAAATTCTACCCGTACATGGAAAAATTGTAAATGATTTTTTTTTTTTTGCTTTAGCCATAGGCTAGTTGAGGCAGTTGCAAAAGGGTAATATAACAATATTGTTTGTTCTTTATTTATATATAAATGCTTTATACATGATTTTTTGTTCGTGAAACATACTTGAATAATAAATTACAGGATTTTTTTGTTGGGATAGGCGAACACCTGCATAAGGGATTGTATGTCTATAATTTCTAACCTTTCTTCTAAAAATTCATGTCTTTTGGCCTTGTAGTTTATGCGTTGTGAATGATAAAAGCCACGGTTATGTGATAGTTCATAGTCGAGCTACAGTCTAGCTGTTGCGCTCATAGCGATCACTTCCGTGATCCGGAGCTTAGTCAGTCTCGTAAACAGTCAAGTGAACTTACAGTCCGTCAGTGCAGTGAAGTGTGTATAAAATTTGAATTGCCTGAAGATATAGGCTACAATTCTTAGCATCTTCTGAAAGCCTGGGCCGTGCCCTAACATGGAAGAGCCCTCAGACATGGGGCAAATAATCAACGCGACACTGCAGCCGTGTTAGTTTCCAGAAACAGCCTCTTCAGCCCCGACGATGTTGCACTTCCAACAAGGTATCCAGCCACAGCCATCTCATCTTCATCCGCTCAACTACCCAGGTAACGACGCTGCTTCTGCAAGCTGCCCCTCGATCGCAGTGTTGAACAACGTATATTCGGAAGAAATAACTGTTAAACGGTCTCGCATAGAGGGAAACCCTACTGAGCTACCGAACGAGGAAATGTCCACTGTAACGTTAAACAATCCAGTGAATGTGCCCCAGGAGTTAGCTTCTATGTCATCAGTGGTGTTTTACCCAACTACTTCAGTCGCAGAATTAGATCATCAATATGATAGCCGTGATCCAACCCAAAAAACATTAAACGAGGTTACGGGCATGGATATCACAAGCATTCCCGTGGATCGTGAAGGGTTCAAAGTATATTATCGATCAATCGGAACCCTAATAACCAAAATAGTATACCCCAGGTGCCAAGCCCCAACTTAAATTCCAATAAAGACAGAAGTAAGAATAACCGATACAGCCGCACAGACACGGGTCCATACTTCGTCTTTGTAGAAAGTCCGGATAAAAATATTGGCAGACTTCACCCAATGTCAATAGGGAAACTTCTTTATACACATAGCCCAGCACATAAGCATAACATCATCAATATCATAGCGGCCGGGAGATATAGGTTAAAAATCGAAACCAATTCAGCAGACTCTGCTAACTTGTTGGTTCAATCTACAGTTTTCAAGGACAGAAACCTAGAAGCATACATTCCAAATTTTTGATAAACAAAAAATGTATTATCAGGGACGTAGACACCTCCCTGTCAGAAGAAGAAATCCTACAGGCGATAGAAAGCCCCTATCCAGTTATCGCAGTTAAACGGTTTACCAAGAAGAACTCATACCAAAATAATGATAGGAGAATACCGATACCAATATGCATGATCACCTTTAGATCACAATCCCTTCCAGACCACATAGCAATCTTTGGAGCACGTTGCCCAGTCGAACCTCATGTCCCACAAATTCTCGTCTGTGATAATTGTTTACGTTTTGGCCATCGTATAACTCAATGCCGTAGCTCTCCCCGTTGCAATAAGTGCGGAGGCCCACATACTATGGAGACGTGTACCAGCACAGCTGATCCACAATGTGTGCATTGTCACGGTCCTCATTTATCCAATGACAGAATATGTCCCGTAATAGTTCAACAAAAAAAAGCACGTGAGGCAGCGGCCCATAATAAAGCCTCTCCCACGCCGAACTGGTGTCCCACCCATCGTCATACATATTCGCAGGCAGCCAGCGCCGCTCCGCTGTATTACGACGAAAAGCAATTCCCCCCGCTCTCTCCAATGGCAGTGCAGCCACCCAGTTTAGCCTCAACAAATGCATTCCAAAAATGTCCTATAATCCCTATCCAACAAAATCAAGAGTCACGTCACCAAAGTAAAGCACTCTCTCCAAACCAACCGAAATATACTACTACTACCGTAGGCCGCAACAAGCAAAGGCCAGCAACCCCAAAAGAACAAAAGTCCCATTACCCTCCTGTTTATCAAAGAATGTATGTACCCCATCATATACCAATAACACCTATCACACAGAATCCCTACCCTCCTCAGCCCAAGGATAAGGAAAAGTCCCCCTCACCCGAAAAAGTAGCACTCATAGAGAAGATATTGCAAATTGTTATGAAGATGATTCAAGAATTTCAAGTAGCTCCATCTGATACTTCCCAACCCGACCCATTTCGTCACCTTCTTACCAACCTAATAGGAACAAAATAAAGAACCGAATACTCTCTCTAAAACTAGTTAATTGTAAGGATTTTACTCATTGTAATGTCGAAAAAAAAAACAACTATAAGGAACTAACAATAATGTATATTTCACTGTATCATTTATAATTATGTCTGAGCAAGTGTATTTAAACATAATATGTCAAACTCCTTTAGGGGATAAACAAAAATGTTCCTTTCTGATTAATCAGTTTAACTTGTTCTAACGTTTATATTTTACTAATCATATCAAGTCTTGCTCTCTTACCTATATGTAAAATGTTTATGTATGTATGTACAATTGGATGATGGTTGTATAGTGCCTAGGCGCTTAAAGCCAAATAAAAAAATAGTAATAATAGTCTAGCTACCAGGCTTCGCCGGCGTCGATAAGAAGTGACTAGATACCGCCAGATAGCAGTACTCCGTATCACGGAGATATTGGTAAGCTGTCTGTCTTTTATATAGTGAGGAGCTTTTAGGATATTTTTGTATCTATTAAGGAAACATTTTATCATTTCTAATTGTTATCTAAGACGTTGTAAGTGTTATAAACAATTGCTAAAAATGAGTCGGGTCTTCCTTCATTCTACTACTAACTAACAACCTCCATAGTCATCGGGTATCATTCGCAAAATTTTCTCGCGTGCCACCTAGTAACTAACAAAACTCGAACACAGAATTATATCTATTCAAAATATTTCTCCAGATACTTTGGCCTTGCTTATCTTCCTCTTCTGTACCAAAGCTTCTCATTGCTTTCTCTAAATTTTCGAGTCGTAATCATGGGTTCTCTCTTCTTCTCCTTTCTTCAGCTTCTCATGTCTGTACACGATTCGGTACTCTATCATCTTTCATTCCTCTTACACGACCATACGATTCCAATATTTTTCGTTCTGCAAGTTCATACATTTCTTCTTTCACATCCATTACCCTTATTATGTTCATTCCTTACTTTTTCCTTTGCTCGAATTTTTTCAGATCGTCTCCAAATCTTTTTTCTTAATACTTATTATGCATAACAGCTCGCCAAGTCTGGTTGATGAGCAATAATTCTTGAGCCTGGAATTTGGGAGGACACGGCTTTGAACCCGTATCCAGTCTTGCGTATTTCTTTCTTCCAAACTTTCCCGTTATCATGCCTGGCTAATACGAGACTAGTTCCTTCTTAACTGCTGTGGCCGAATTCCTTCCCGTATCTTGCTCATATGACCTCCAGATCTGAGAGACCCCTCCCCCCTACCCCCTTAAAATAAAACTACCAAATATGGTATTACATCGTGCGTGGCACCCATATGTCGAAAATAAATCTTTTAACTTTTCTACCGAGCCTGTTAACGCTTTGGCATCGCATTCGGTAGGCCGTGGGTTCAAAACCCATCTAGCCGTCCCGATGTCACTTTTTTTTAGTTTCCCGAAATCGACTGAGGCGCATTGCGAGGTGATTCCTTCTCCCTTCTCGTTCTTTTTCCACATCCTATGCTGGCTCCGATGACAACGACATGGACGAGCCGTAGCTAAATAAGGGAGATTGAAAATCTAATTATTACATCTCAACTCCCTTTCCTTTATACTTTTATACGTTTTGGGGATTTATTTCAACATTTCGCATCCGTTTTTCAATGAATTCGTCATGACTATTACCAACACTTTGTTTACCTAACTCTAGTAGTATATATTTTTTGTATTTATGGAATTAATAACAACATTTTGTGTTGCTCCGAGATCTTTGTTTTCTTTTTTTTTTTTTTACTTATGGCTTTACGCCTCGTCGACGTCGAGGTTATTATAGGCGTGATGGAACTGGGGACAAGGAACGGGAAGGAATTTGGCCATGGCCTTTTGAAGGAAGCATCCCGGCATTCGCTTGGAGTCATTTGGGGAAATCATGGAAAACCCAAATCTTGATGCCCGGACGGGGATTCGAACCCGCGTCCTCCCGAATGCAAGGCCAGAGCGTTACCCGCTCACTCACCATGCTCGGTCCTTTTCTTAGGGACTTAATTCTTTCAAATACTTATTTTTATTTTTTAGGAATACGGAGTGTATTTGTATGAACGTTCTTTTAATAACTGACATCAGTATTACTAACAAATGAAGAAAACAAGGACGAGCTTAGTGGGCTAGCAGTAACGGTCTGGCTTCGCTTTCAGGATTTCTGTTTTCCATGGTTCCCTGAAATAACTCTCATGAACGCCGGCGTGGTTCCTATAGAAACAGCTGGGTTAGGAATCATCGGAAGGTGGATGAATAGGTGTTTGGAATGTACAAGTCTTATAACAGCGAGAGATGGATATTAGGACTAGTAGCTTACTTGGAAAAGAAGAGTTGACAATAATCATAAGCTGGTAATTGATTTCGGGTGAAAGGGAGTGGGAATTCTATTTTGTTGGTAACGGAATCAGAGAATGGAATAAATTACAAAGTGAAGTAATTAACAGAATACCAAAAACACTGAAGGAGTTTAAAGTTGGAATTCGTATAGGGTTTGCTAGGTAGTAAGTGAAAATCATGACATGGAAAGGTGGGGAAGCAGGGATATTAACACAAGAGTGTGTGTGTTCCCAATCGTAATTAAAATTCAATAAAATAAAAATAAGGCCGCGACCGAATTACTTCAAGTCATTAACAAAAAAAATACACCTTTTCATTAATGTTTGAGAATGTTAAATACAGTAGTAGGATTTAAACGACTTGGAGTGCTTGCTATTACTGATTGGATTAATTGTATCACGGTGCAATTAAACTCCGTGTAATGATACAGACTATAATACTATATACTTCATTTTGATTTGTTTGTTTCTTTTTACAGGAAAAGTTTGGCCATACATTACGTTTAGGTTGTTTCCTAAATTTATTATATTCATCAAACTAGTTTATCTTCTAAATTTCTAAAATGTTAAATTTTCAATTTGATCCTTTTTTCTTGTAGTACGTAATTGTCTATTTGTCACAGACTGTACAATCATTTGGACCATTAGTTTCAAATGTTGCTATGATCTTTATTGAATTGTCAATATTGAAATTACATACGATCTGGCCAGATTAGCTTACTGCGTTGTGGCGCCGCACCCTGGATCAGGGAGGTACTATCATGCTCATATGTATCCGAACGATCTGAATCACTCATCGCTAAATCTCCTCCAAAAACTTATTCAACCCTTGCTACACATCTGATTACACAGTCCTATACCCTGTCGGTGGTATAGTCACGTAAATATCCAAACTTGATACTCTCCCACCCCACAAAAAACGTGATATATTTTAACATTTTCTGTATACAAATGAAAATATGCATTATATTTCGTTAATAAAAGATTTTTGCAGATATTGAATACACTTAATTTTAGTTTTCAGAAATATTTAAGAGAAATTAGTCTCCCTACAGAAACGTTAATTTTGAACAAACGCTGAATCAGAAGAAATGAAGACGTTATAGCGATCATCTATCACTGAGAATAAGTATACAGGGTGTTACAAAAAAGTACGGCCAAACTCTCAGGAAACATTCCTCACACACAAACAAAGAAAATATGTTATGTGGACATGTGTCCGGAAACGCTTACTTTCCATGTTAGAGCTCATTTTATTACTTCTCTTCAAATCACATTAAACATAGAATGGAAACACACAGCAACAGAACGTACCAGCGTGACTTCAAACACTTTGTTACAAGAAATGTTCAAAATGTCCTCCGTTAGCGAGGATACATGCATCCACTCTCCGTCGCATGGAATCCCTGATGCGCTGATGCAGCCCTGGAGAATGGCGTATTGTATCACAGCTGTCCACAATATGAGCCCTAACATAGAAAGTAAGCGTTTTCGGACACATGTCCACGTAACATATTTTCTTTGTTTGTGTGTGAGGAATGTTTCCTGAAAGTTTGGCCGTACCTTTTTGTAACACCCTGTATATTACTGATAAAATCAATATTTGCTATGTATAACCATTCTGCGTAAAGATAGTTCTAAGTTAGAGCGTTGACAAATAATTGCAGATTTTTTAAGTTGGTCAATGTTTCTGTGTGCTATTATGATATGGTGTTCTTTTACTGCTACATTTAAACTGATTTTAAAAACATACGGAAAAACTTATAACTAAATTACTGTTGTCGGTGACACGAGATGTCTACGCAGTCTGAGTTGACAGTATTTTAGTGTCAAAAAACTTATTTTCATCTACCATTAATATCGAAAGCTGTTTAAAGCGCACTGAATATTCCTTTTAAACCAAAAACAAAACACGATGAGGGTTCAGTAGATGAAGACACAATTTTACATATTCTTATCAGTTATCACCATTGTGGTTTTAGTGGTGTTTTATAAGCAGACAAACAACAAAAAACTAATAAGTCATTTTCGCGATAGCGATATTCTGTGGATCCTGCTATTAAAACTCAAACTACAGGTGGAACGTTGGTTGGCTGTTCTTTCAAAAAAAAAAAAAAAAAAATCTATTGTTCAATATCCAAGGACATACACTGAAAACATTTGGTAATTAACAAAGTGACGCATCTACTAGCGGACAGGTACGAAACAATTGGTTCATTTCGCGAATTATACACCTTTTCTTACTTGAAATTATAATTTTAAACCAACATTTCACCCCATACCGATGTTAATACTACTGCGAGCTCTTCCGACAGTAGTCCGTAAGGAACTCGCACTGATTTAAGGGGTAAATTTATACCACTCATCTTGTAACACAGATACTACAAGGAGTTACACAAGTGCGAACATCAAGCTGAAACTAATGCAGATCATTATTCATGAATAATTGTTTTCATATTTTGTAACTGTTGTTTATGTGACTACACAGGAAATTGGGAACAAGGAAACGTAATGCTGGTTAACACGTGTGTAACAGTTGTTGCCCCCTCTGCTGCCACCGAGAGTGGTGGTGCAACGGTTAGCGTTCTCGCCTCGCATTCGGGAGGACGGCGGTTCGAATCCCCGTCCAGGCATCCAGATTTCGATTTTCCATGGTTTCCTAAATCACTCCAGGCAAATGCCGGGATGCTTCCTTCAAAAGGCCATGGCCAAATTCCTTCCCATTCCTTGCCCCCCATCCTTTCCCGTCTCTAAAGACCTCGTGGTTAAAAGACGTTAAGTAGTAAAAAAAAAAAAAAAAAAAACTCTGAAGCCGTCTTGGCAGGTCTCAGCCGCTGGCACTGTAGGTATCGCTGGTCCACCTGCCAACCCGGAAGCATGGTGGCTAGCGTTCCTTTAGTTCCTGGAGTAGACGGTTCGAGTCCAGCCACAGACATAAGCGATTTTCTTGAACTGTTACGTTCTTCTCATGTTGATTGTACTGTGGATCAATAAAGTAACATCATTCAGCAATTGAGAAGCTAAAAGAATGGATGGGATCAACGTTTCGATAAACTATGGCAAATGCTTTCTTGGTCTATCTTTTACCAACTGAGTCTTTAAAGGTATGTTATATATTTGGAAATTTCACGGAAAAGATTATTTCCCAAGGATTGGAAAAGAATCCGGACATGGTATTTGTGTACGAACTAGTCCTCTGTTAACCTGAAATTATTTCGTTAGTCTTCTGTGAACCAAAGTATAGATTTTGTTGACCTGACTGTGGTTTTCTGGAACCATCGAGGTGAATACCGGGATGGTTCCCAATCTCCGCCTTAAAAATTAAACATGTCACTAACAAAAACTACACTTATCGCACACAAAATATAGTTACACATTTCACAGACAGATGGCAATGCTTCATTACCCCGTTAGCAGTTAGTACGACTTGGCACTAGGTATAAAATTCTAGGCGTCACCAAGGACAAGCGGCTGTAAAACCAAAGCTACTAATTTGACCATGCCACTGATGAGTAAACCTCATGGAAGGAATCCGATCCCAAAATGATTGAAAAAAAGCATTGATGAAGAAGACATGACGTATGGACGGCAACGACACAGTTAAGTTTTAATCGCCTACACTTTCAAGAGTTCCATTTTACGTCTTCCGTAGTGACTGCATAATTTCTTTGTCGGATGTTACGAGGGTTGTTTCTTAAGTAAGGGCCGTTCGCGCGTATAGTCCCGTAGTTCGCACGGACGCCGCAACAATCTACCGCGCCACTTGCCGGCATCCTTCCCGTTCACACTGATGCCAGTTGCAGCTCTGTAGCTGACGTGTACGCATCGCTGTGCTACTTTATAATGTTTACGATTGTTGAATCACCCGCCGCGTGTGAGATATGGTCAGTGATACGTTTTTTGACCGCGAGAAGCCTATCAGCTGCAGAAATTCATCGTCAGTCAACAGAAGTTTATGGCTTGAAATGCAATGAGTGAAGGTAAAGTCCGTCAATGGGTTAGAGAGTTTCAAAATGTCCGTCAAAACGTCCATGACGAAGAACGCTCAGGCCGGCCCTCTGTGATCACTGATGATTTGGTGGCTGCAGTCGAAACAAAGATTCGTGAGGACAGAGGATTCACAATTTCCACTCTTTCTTTGGAATTTCCACAAGTTTCAAGATCGGTTTTGTACAAAATTGTGTCTGAAAACCTAAAGTTTAAGAAACTGTGTTCTCGGTGGGTACCCACACTCCTCACAGAGGACCACAAAGGGAAGAGATTTGCCACTTCATTGGACTTTTTGATTCGTTACGAGGAAGAAGGGGATGACATGTTGAGTCAAATTGTCACTGGAAATGAAACATGGGTATCCCATATCACTCCCGAAAGCAAGCGAAAATCGATGGAATGGCGACACACAACCTCACCCGTCAAGGTCAAAGCCAAACAGACGCTGTCAATGCGCAAGATTATGGCAACTGTGTTCTGGGACCGGCACGGTGTTTTGCTAGTGGAGTTTATGCCATGAGGAACGACAATCAACTCAGATGCCTACTGTGCAACTCTAAAGAAGCTCCGCAGAGCAATTCAAAACAAAAGGCGCGGCATGCTGACAAAAGGAGTTTTGCTCCTGCACGATAACTCTAGGCCTCACACCTCTCAAAAGACTCTGGATTCGATCGATTCTTTTGGCTGGGAAGTTTTGGACCATCCACCATAAAGCCCCGACCTTGCTCCTAGCGATATTCACCTTTTCCGGTACCTGAAACACCATCTTGGCGTGCAGCGCTTTAATGACGACGATGAAGTGAAAACGGCCGTGAACTCTTGGCTGTCGGAGCAGGCGGCCGAATTCTTTGAAGAGGGAATTAAAAACTTAGTTGTACGGTATGACAAGAGCTTAAATAAACAAGGCAACTATGTAGAAAAATAGGTAAAAGTGTGTAAAATCAGAAAATAAAAGTTTTTTTTTACAAAAGTATTTGTATCTTTTAAAAAAAATAAAAACAGCCCTTACTTAAAAAACCACCCTCGTACTTTATTCCCACTAATGTTTATCTCTACTTATTCAATTTTTTTTCACGTTACTTGTTCACATAAAATAAATAAATACAAAAATTTCTGTGCTCCCTCCTGCATACCTTTCACAATCTGTGGTTCTGTTATTCCATGTCATCTATCGAAACTGAGGACACAGTGCCTGATAATTGTATTTAAGAACCAAAAATTTTATTTTGGATTGCATGAAATGACGGCGAAAAGCATTTGGATACAATAAAACAGATTTTTCATGTAGAACACAATGTTTAGTTACTAACCGTAACATATTGAGCAAATTCCACATTTGTGGTATCAAAAATTAATGTAATACTTTCCTTACGGTCCATTCTGTAAGAAGAGTAAATTCATGGTTATTCATAAGTCTCTACAGGATTTCTGAAATTTATTGCCTTGACAGATAGAAGGAAAACATTCACATTTAGAGATGCAGAATCTTTCCATGTTTTATTTTATAATAGGCTTTTGGCGTATTGCTTGTTTAGCCACTAGCAATGAATATAAATCGTTCTGCATATTAGAATTCACTAAATGTGACACAGTTGTCGAAGTTCAACTGAAATTTCGTTCAAAATAATGGGCAAAACCATTTACAGACAAAACAATTCGTGCGTGGTACACCAAGGTGGTGATAAGCATTTGGATGCATGGAATAACTACTCCGATGAATCAATATTCACTTAGGCTTATTTTTTTTTTTTTTTTTTTTTTTTTGGCGTGCACTCCAATACTTTATGTACACATAATTGGCATCGACTCGACCAAAGATACTAAACACAATCACTCAAATATCCAGCGATTCTAACATTCCGTTAACTTTACCACTCTCTGCTCAACAAATTCTTCTCTGCCGTTTGTTTATATAGACACTACAGAAAGATCAAAGTACTTCTAAGAGTTCCGACCGACGTTTCTCGATTTATAACAATATTTTAACAATTAAATCCATACAAAAATAATTAAAAATTGTACAAAATCACTCACAATCTTTAGAAAACATCTTGAATTGAAAGTTAAATCTGTTTACTCACAAAATTATCAACATAAACTAGCCCAAAACTGTCCACCAAACACCGTAGATCACACCAAAGCTTACAATTACAAACTTTTAATTCATGTTTAATACATAACACTGTCTTTGATCACATTACATTGCATTTACATAGTTTCTCTCCATAAAACAAATGCTGATTTACGTGACAAATATACACAAATTCACTCTTAAACACACAAAATATATACAAATCCCTAATTAATCAACTCCCGTCTTGCTATGCATAATTCTTCAAATAAAATCGCATACAAGGGCTGTAAGTGAGAACTGCTATAGTGGGAACTTCGACACACGTATGATGTCTGTCGTGTCAAGTGGTACATCAGAAACTTCGAGAGATTCCGTATGTGCAGGTGAGATCGTTTTTGATATATCTGTCAAAGCCTGAGCACAAACCGAGCGTGGTTGGTGAGCGATAACGCTCTGGCGTTGCATTCGGGAGAACCTGCGTTCGAATCCCCATCCAGGCATCCATATTTGGGTTTTGTATGGTTTCCCAAAATCACTCCAGGCGACTGCACGGGTGTTTCCTTCAAAAAAGGCCATGGCTGAATTCCTTCCCGTTCCTTGTCCCCAATATTATCCCCTCCGTAAGGGAGCGTCCATAAAACACGTAGCTCCAGTTTGGCCTCCTGTGCAACCCCCTCTCCCCCCGACGTGGCATTTGTCTCTACTCCTCTCCCACTCTCCCCTCCCCCACATAGCACGTAGCCTTTTTTTTTCTGTTCTCAGACTCGTTCTTGTAAATTTAACTCGCATGTCACAGAAGTTCTTTGCGAACAACACTATTCCAAAGAAACTTTCACCGAAATTATAGATCATTGGCAGACGCTGCAACCGAAATTACATATGGGGATAATTAATTGACGGAAATATATATTCACATGCTGCTGTGCGTTCTGTACCTCATTTTAACTGTGACAAATAATATGAATGAAAAGCTACGTGGTTCGGTTCGAAACCCCCTCCCCCACACCCCGACCCCACGTAGCCAAGTGTAGCTTTCCAGCCAACCCCTCCCCTCCTAGACCAAACCACGTAGTTTATGGACGCTCCCTAATGACCTTGACGTCGACGAGGCGTGAAAGCATAAGAACGCTCTACACAATTAATGCCCGAAATTACGAATCACTCTCTTTTCTCCTGCCTTTATAATTATGTTTGAACAGAGTAAAGACGTAGGAGAAACATTGTGTTTGCCTGTAATTTGATAAGAAATCTACAATAGCGATGATCATATAGTGAGTGCATGCTGTGAAGCTTATAGCTTCATTAAGACGGCTCGGGGTCAAACTTCTGAATGCAATACCGAAACCGCAAGACGTGCGGAAGTTTGCGTCCCAGGTCACGTTTAGTTCGGGCTACTTGCCGCAAGGTGGTGCCACTACCTTCCCAACTCCGGCCGGAAGGGTTGCTCCCGCTGCCTCTCCTCCTCTCGTTTCTCTCTCTTTCTATCCCCCTTCCGGTTTCTTTCCGTCTCTCTCGCTCGCAGTTTTTAAGAATTCCGCGCGGCACGGGAGAGCACCCACAGCCTCGCCCGTTATACATTTATAATATTAAAAAAATAAGGAACGCGGAACGGAAGTTGGAAAAAAGTAAAAAGGACGCCTCCCGCATTTCCCTCTCTCTTTTTTCGTTTTCATTCCGTACCTTCCGGCGAACAGGTGTTGCCGAGGGGGAGAGCAAGTGGTTGGCATATGGACGGAGAGCTCACCTGAATGCGAAAGTAGAGTCCCAGACATTAAGACTGTGCACGGACTACAGAGCTTTATGCTAACCTCCCCGTGTACGGTATACCTCGTTCGTCCAAATTTAGTTCGAACGTAACTGAAATATTACGAACAGCACCATTCCAAACGAAGAGATATATATGGAAACACATGTGTGAACAGCTTTTCAGTCGGATGAAGAATATTAAGCCCCAACATAGAACACGAATCACTGATGCTGGAGTACTTTTTCCGAATAGCTTTCGACATCGATATTGATGCACTTAGCTCTGTCAAAAAATCAAAACTCATATTAAAATAATTATACTTTTAATACTTCATTAAATATCTATGTTTCATTTTTATTGGGTTTTGCCAGTCATAAAAAATATTTACGTATTTTTTCCAAGAAAGTAGTGCGTGCAGCTCGCTGTAAAATTCTACTTCTAAACTTTTGCCCGGCTGCTGAAAAGGTTGGCCACCACTGATCTAAAATGTTAAATTTTCAATTTGTTACTTTTTTTTATTTGTTACAGACTGTTGAATCATTTGGACCATTGGTTACAAATGTTTCTATGATCTCTGTTGAATTTTATATATATATATATATATATATATTATTTTAATGGCTTTTGGCCTTGTCAGCTATACAACCAAGTTCTTTACGTTTTATAAAAATTTACGTTTCAATTCCTTTCCAGTTCTATATAAACAATTAACATTTCAATTCCTTTGTATCATTGGTTTAAGACACTGTCCTCGATTCTGGGAAATCATTGTTATACGTTCGTGTCAGACATTCTACAGTACGCAGATTTGTTTCCCGTTCCGTCTATAAGGCTCTCTACGGTATCCTAAAATCAACCGAGATGAACAACAAAACGGTTCCCTGAAAATTATTTACTCGATTTTCACCACTCTTCCTAACCATTAACCTTCGTCGTCACATTCAAACGAGAAGAACATGTCTGATTGGTCGTCTCCTACACTAAAAGTAATTCCTGACAGCGGTAGTGGGACGGTCCATTGGATGCAGAATACTGAGAGGTAAACCACATCTAGCGTATTATTCATTATTCGGGTTAAGGATCGACCATTAGTTGCGTAAGGTAAAATGGAGGGAGGGGTTCAGGAAAAATCTCACCAAATCTCGTTTAAAAGAGGGGAAGGTCAATGAAAATCTCTTTTCACCTTTTTTATATCATCTTTCTTCTCTTATTTCACAGAAAAAAAAGTAGTACACGCAAGTCAATATCAACAGCTAAGTGTTTAGTGGCATGAAGAAAAATACATGAACATATCAAATAAATTTAATAATTTAAAAATTAAAAGCACATAGTAAATTTCACGTGAGGGTGGGAGGGTCCCACTACATCTTAAGAAATTTCACTAATGGGAAAAGGGAGGTCCACATTTAAGAAAAAACACCTAACGCCATGGCTGTATTTAGGCTTTGTGGGGCCCTAGGCTATACCTAGATGTGATGCGGGCCCCTGTCGGCAGAAGTGTAATAATTTATGGGCGACCTTTTTTTTACTGGCTTAGGTGGGGGCCCCTCCGGCTGTGGTGCGGGCCCCCCTCTTTGTGGTGTCTGTAGGCTACAACCTAGGTAGCCTATGCCTAAATGCGGCACTGCTTCACGCAGTTAATGGACGTCCCATTATGGGAGATACAGGATGTGCTGCCTAAAGTGAGCTGAAAATGCAGGGAAAGAAGAGAGTGTAAAACCTTTGGGTTGGCATCTGCAGAAGAAGACGGCACGTGGAAAAAGTTTATAGTAGTCAAGAACAGCTAAAGAAAGTTTGTATTTTTAGAAGCAGAATTATTGCGGTGAAACTTTTCGTTTTTGCTAATTCTGTATAAAGCGATGCCGGAAAGGAAGTTGAATACAATAATCCTTTATAATGATATATTATCTGGTTAGTTATAATTAATACTAACTTCAAAGCCTGTCTAAAATGACGGATTGAACGCAATAAATAGCAATTCATTTCTTTTAAATGAATAGAATCTTTATTAAATAACGCTCATAACTTTAATTGAAGCATTACAGAAACATAGACAAGTATCCTAAATTCTTTGTTTGCTGCAACGGCGACGAATATGGGCGGAGAGTGAAATCGTTTCTGGCCGCTGCTAACCTGCCAATCAAGACCGGGCGCGTGACGTCACAGCATGAAAGACACGATGACCAAAGTGGCTTCTTAGTCGTATTGATGACTCTAACACTCTGTAGCAAGGCTATAAATAATATCTACTAATGAAAAAATTCTCTCATCTTAAACGTGCCCTGTCAAATACATGTCTCGGCCAACAGAAATTTTTTGACTGAATTGCATCACTTGATTAATGAGCAGAAAGTTTGATGCTTCATATGAGTTCAATTCCTGATAGGGCTACTCTAGACAAATGTTTCGAACATTGAAAATGTCCTGATCGATTTCCTGCCGCACTGGAGTTAATAAGAGTTGAATAATAACGTAACACTTAGTACCTTTTGCAGATTGTATTACTATAATAATGTCATCACATTGAGGAAGTTATTTGTAGATTAAATTGTGGCTCCGTGTTCTTTATATCTGCCGCCTACCGTGAAAGGATTAAGAACGCGTTGTTCAAGTAAGGACCTGCCCCTACCTGCAGGAGCGGCAGGCGGCACTTTAAGGAATTATCGCAGCTGGATGAAGGAAACTGGAGTTAAAGGGGTGAGGGCTGGAGTTGCCGACTCGCGTAATGAAAATTAAGACACTTGAGCGGCGCCGTTTGGGTCGACTTTTAATGCAGTCGGAGAATTGTCTAACGCCGTCTGCCCCGGCTACATGGGCGTAGAAATGTCTTTTGGGAGCACGAGCCTTAGTTATACGAGGCGCGTGACATAAGTTCGTGACTTGTCAATGAAATCTGTATTTTCAACATTACGAAAAGTATATATAACTAGGTTATGCCAGCGACTTCGTTCATGTGGGCTACCAATACGTGGACAGACTTATTAAATTATTTGAAACTACTATAAGCCGGCGATCGTTTTTTGCGTATGGCCATGGGTCTAGAATACTTCCAGTTCTTAGGATCAAAGGTGCCGCAATGATTCTTATATGAATTCTTTTTTCCCTCGTACCATTAGGGATTGGAATGCACAACAAAGAGATTAGCTTTGGTGCTGAGCACCCTCTGCCACCCACAATTTTGTGAATTGCAGAGTTTATATGTAGATGTAGATGAAAGATAATGACAGGTTTACCTAATCTGGCCAAATGCGAACTTGACCAGTTGATTTTGAAGAACACAGAAGTATTCATAGACATATTAAACACTGGCAGAGACGGCCGCGCTAAAGCACAATTGTTTCAAAAGTCACCGTTGCGAGTCTCGAACCGGCTCGTATACAAACTTGTATTGTTTGACCCTAAAGGTTCACTCCTCAAAATTTGAACAATTTCTGTCTAAAAGGAATGCGCATTCCCTTCGAAAGCATCAACTTGTTTTTTTACTGAGGCTGGCGAAATGTAATCGTAATGTAATCTTTGGTCAGCATGCCTGTAGTGGACAGAGAACTTAACACAAATTCCAGATTACTGAATAGTCAAGAAACTCCGATGAAGTGAACTCCCAGAATACTCTATTAAATAATATGTACGGTTTGATGTCCAATTTAAATATTCTAATAACTCGCGTACAGCGAACACGAACAAAAACCATTAACGAAAGTGGTCAGCAAAATACGTAAAAATCAAATAAACCTTAATGTCAAGGAGCAACATTAGTAAAAGAACTGAATTGAAACTTAGCCTAGTCCGGAATGGCATTCTTGTTTACAATAGAGACCACCAGTAATTTAAGTTTCTCCAAAATTTTGATGTTGCTTTCAACATCGTGTAACCGAAAAGTAGTTCCACGGTTTTTCGGCAGTAAAGTTTTTCCATAATTTTTAAGTATGAAATGCTTTCAAAAGCAAAGTTAACGAATGTTTTCTGGCAATTAATTTGAAAGCAGTTTGGTTAGCTATTATGTAGTGTTCATAACCTTCAATTTCTTCTAAAAACATCTCTAGTCAATGTTAATGTCCGAGTGAAGGTCGCCTCGTGACGTCACCATTCTCCAGCCAATTGCTATACAGGTGAGTGAGTGTAGGAAATTATATAGTAGATGATTTCGTTCTTATTGTGTTTATTGTTTCGATGTGTTCGCATTCCTGACTAAAACAGTCTTGGGATTTTTTACTGCAATAGTGACCGTGGGCAGTAAGTTTGACGCCTCTATCTGATATTAATTTGGACGCAAACAACTGTTTATGGATTCAGCAGGGGATCTTTTTCGGGTAGGTCCTGTTTTGTAATCCTGCGTCCCTACGCAACGACTTGGAATTATTTTTAATTATCGGTATGAAATTCTTTACTTGCTGGTGACAGAGAACATCATACGGCTTTACAAAGGTAAGTAGATTCCACAGTACAAGCCGGCTGACTTTTTGATCACCCACAAACGATGAGTCCTAAGTCATCGTATCAGTCTCACCACCCCTGGAATCCACCAATAAACATAATATGTTGTTCGGTGTTGTACCGAAGCAAACGCCTTGGCATACACCTTGCACATACTACGGTCTTCTCATAACATAGGCAAGTATCAGGTAAACATTAACGCAAAGAGCCGGGATGCTTCCTTCAAAAGGCCATGGCCGAATTCCTTCCCATTCCTTTCCCCCCTTCCTTTCCCGTCTCTAAAGACCTAGTTGTTATAGGAGACGTTAAGCAGTTAAAAAAAAAAAATAACGCAAAGAGCTTCAGAGATCTCCGGGGGAGGTAGGGTCAGTTATTGCAGCATGTGACGTCATAGCGCGGGTTGTAACAGGTGTCTTGCCAGCTGTAACGTGATGGCCGCTGCAAGATGGATGGCCTGGGGAGAGGACAATACATCTGAGGGTCGCCGGGGGGCTGGGAGACCCAGTGCCGTACAGTAGGCCTCGCCATTACCGTCACAGGGTCGTCACCAAGGTGCAAACAACATCTCGACCTTCAGAGATATTAACCGATAGCGCTGCAGAAACATTGCTTCAAGTTTTGACACATGCTTATCCACACTATCGATCTGAACATTCAAACACTTGTCAAGTTCAGTATACTAGGATCACGTTTTGACAGAATGTACTAGGTCTACGTACATCTACATCCATACCCTGCAATTCACAAACATTGTGGGTGGCAGAGAGTGCTATGCACCAATCTTAAATCTGCGCATTCCAATCCCGAATAGCACGAGGAAAGAAAGAATACATAAAAGCATCCGTACGGCATCTTAGTTGTCGAATCTTATCGCTCCGGTCATTGTGACCCAAATACAGTAGGTTGGTGGAAGGAGTAACTCACTGCACTGGTAGGTCATAGAATTTCGAATTTTCTACAATAAATTTAAACGTAAATGACGTCGTCTATCTTCCAGACTATCGCAGCCCAATCTATGTATCAATTCTGTGACGCTTTGGGGGCATCCATAAATTACGTGAGGTGTTTTTCCGGATTTTTTGACCCCCCCCTCCCCCCTGGTGAGATTTTGTGAGATCTGGCCGGACCCCCCCCCCCCCTCTGGTGAGATCTGATCCGTAAGAACCCCCCTAGAAATCGCCCTGGAAACTTTTTTTTTAGGTCACACCATAACTTTTTTGACGAAATACCCTCCTAACATCGACTTTGCCGCAAATTTGAGACCTTTTTTTTTTTTTTTCTACTGTCCCCAAATTTTTTGCAAAATCTCACGTGAGATTTCCGTAGACCCCCCCCTCCCCCTTGGTGAGATCTGGTGAGATTTCGCCAGACCCCCCCCTCCCCTATTTCACCTCACGTAATTTATGGATGCCCCCTTTCATAAGGGCTGTAACAATGTCAGGAATCGAGCGGCTCTCCTCTGTACCCTCTCCACTGAGTCAATCAGAACCTTGCGATACGGATCCCAAACTCCACAACTCTAATCCAGATGCGGACGCACTAGTTTTTTATACGCTATTTCCTTTGTACGTATGAGCATTACAATTGCTCACAATACGACCTATAAATCGTAATTTAGAATTAGCTTTGCCTAAGACGGAAGTTATGCGCAAGTCCCATTTCATGTTGCTTTGTACTATTACCCCCAGATACTTCATGGAATCATCACCTCCACACTGTTTAGTAGCAAATGAACATTCATCATTACATTTGCACAAGTAGCTAGAGTGAAGCAAGAGGCGGATGGAGGCGGCACAATAGGTAAAACCAGAATTGTTACATCTGAAGCATTTAACCTGTTGGTAGAATGTTTGTGCTGCCATCTCTATGCGAAACGCGTAACTTGTGTTCTATATGATCGGTGTATTTCGCCAGAAGATGAAGTCTTAGAGCGGCCTTGAAACGTCGCCTCAGATTGAAGCGCTTTGCCGATGGAAGGCCATATAACTTTTCATGCTGTTGATACATCGGGATAGCGTTCAATATTTCAGTTGTATTTTTGTTTGTGTAATGCATAGCTTAGGAGAGAGATAATGGGGACCGTTGGAGCATTCACGTAGGTTAATTCAGAAAACCGCAGTCAGGAGGCCGAACACAGAGTATACGAGTCGAATCTGGTCTCATTGTATCATCTCCTCGATCATGAATTACCTGTGACTTTTCCCGAAAACCAGAGCGGACAACGTGAAGAGGACATTATAAGGAAGCAGTTAAGACAAATTTCGACAGGTTAGTACCAGTTTCTGGACGGTGGGGAATATCCCCTTCCACCCGAAGAAGCTTTTCGGGCAGTTTTGTTTCTGTTTGGCAAATATTTCATGCAATGTAGTCTTCACGGGTGTACCGCCGGATAGTGTTGTGTTTCCACAACACTATCCGGCGGTACACCCGTGAAGACTACATTGCAGTCATACGCCGGGAAAGTCTTCGTTCTTACAAATATTTCATGATTTATAATTGTTACGTGAGATGTTGCTTTGCTACATACCTATTTTAATTCACCAAAAACAGGAATGCTGTAAATGAGTTTTTTTTTTTTTTTTTTAATCCTATGGCTTCCACCAAATTTTCACTCGAGCCACCTGGTCTACATATAAATTACATGTTTTCTGTTTGTTTAGTATAGAAATTAATAGATATAAAATATCATACACTTTCTTCCCAACTAGTATTTGTATTCGTCTATAGAGTTTTCCTTATGGCTTGGGGGAGAATAATTAAAATGAATGTTCCGGTATTTATTGAAGAGTTCGTTTAGGAAGTGAGGTATTCGCGCAGGAATTTGTTGGGTCTGGCGTTTGTGGTGGACGTTGAGTTGGGCGGCCGACAGTTTAGCGAGACAAGTCAGCAACACGGCCGGCGGCCATCCATCTTCCGTGACGTCACAGCCAACAGCTGAGCGGACAACGCCGGTAGCGGGACTAACAGGGGCCGGCCGTCAGTTGAGAAAGCACCGAGGCAACTGGCAAATAGTACTTCACACGCGAGGAGTAATCGCAGAAATAAGCTGCTGTGGTCCATGGAGGAAGGAAATATATGGAGACGACGCAAGAGACCTTCAGCACGCATTGAAGTGAAGCAGGGTGGAGGAAGAGTGGGGGGGGGGGGAGGGGCATGGCCAGAGTGGAGGGGGCATGGCCGCTTCCATGCAGACACGGGGAATATGTACAAAAACCTCAAGGGGACTCTAGGATAAACATGACGCCGCAATCTGGTGATGGATTATTATGTAACTCGATATGACAAATAAAAAATGAAGAATAAACTTTTTTGTTATCCTGCTTAGTTTTCGAGATATTCTGTCCCAAATGTGAAATGGTTTTGGTTGAAATTCAGAAGCAAAAATTGGCCAAAGTCAAATTTGATGATGGATTCTTATTTAAAAAAGACGAGACAAATGAAAAATAAAGAATAAAAATTTTCGATATCTTGCTTAGTTTTCGGGATATACTGGGATTGGGTTGATATGTGGCCTGGACCAAAAGTTAATTCTGCCATAGCTACAATGAATTACATGCAGAATGGATATTTCAGGTTTTTTTACTACCACTTGTGGTTAGGTTGAAATGAGGCCTAGACTAGAATAAAAATAGTTATCTTGTTAACATATGGTACATCGTAAGCTTAATTGGAAATGGCCGAAAGTAGTTTCTATCGCAATATACGTTTTGTCACTAACTTGGTTCTCATGAAATTACTAATAGTAATAGATAAATTCTTTGTCCCTCATATAACAACAAAACCATTCTGGTACAGACTGCATTTAGACCTAACCACAATCTCCATTAAATTGTCGCTACAGGATCAAACTATGTCGACATACCCACACAAGCGTATTTGAATCGCAAACTGTATTTGCAGTAACAAAATCGTTTGCTTCATCAAGATTCCTAGATTGCATAGCATAATTTAACATATTTCATTTCATCATACAGTATAAACTGCAACGTGACGAAAGAAAGCGCAATACTAAATTCACTGAATCGCGATGTAAAACACACCCCCTTAAATCTCATTTTCAACACTCGTTAAAAAGTAATGCTAGTCTATTATGTGCAAAATAGCAAGGTATGCTGATTTTCTACACTACACCAACAAAAATTTGAGAACAAAGTCATCCCATTGAGAGCTATGACTAAATATTTATAGACAGGCAGAGAAGTTTGCAACTTCTACAGCTCACTTCAACTACGATAATAGAATTCAACTTACTTATGAAATGATATTCCAGGTTCTTTCCTGTCTGGCCTATTTGTGCAACCGTACGCAACACAAGATGGCATTATAACACACTTATACACATTACAAAATGAAATAATCACTACATCTAACACAATGTGAACATCACAATTGTTTGGAAGCGCAATATCGCCGCTGCCGCCACTGCGCATGTGCGAGCCTGCTTCACCGATTTAATGTCAATTCACCTCCATGTATTTCCTTCCTCCATGCTATGGACCTTGACGTGGCATCTCTGACACTTCTGTGTTAATCTTGTGAGTATTAGGAAGCGTTCATAACCAATCGCACACGAATTACTAAGCTCATCTTATCGAAAGGAGGCAGCAAAGTGTTGAGCAGAACCTAAGCTAAACCGACAATCCAATAAGATTGCTACCGAACATGGTGGTGTAACGGTTAACGTTCTGGCATCGCATTCGGGAGGACGGTGGTTCAAATCCCCGTCCGGGCATCCAGATTTGGGTTTTCCATGGATTCCCAAATCAATCTAGGCAAATGCCGGGATGCTTCCTTCAAAAGGCCATGGCCGAATTCCTTCCCATTCCTTGTCCGCCATACTTTCCCGTCTCTAAAGACCTCGCTGTTAAAGAGACGTTAATCAGTTTAAAAAAACTAAGATTACTGTCACTTTTGAAACTAAATCTAATTGCTTCTGTAGTATACCCTGCGTAATTGTCGGAGCAACACTGCAATTTAGGGCTAATTCAGACCCACGATATAACTTTGACCCAACACTGACTTAATAACAATAATAATTTAATTTATTTTTATCCATATTTCTCTATATTGACGTGACTGTATTAATCAGACAAAAGGTAGAATGATAAACAGCCTTCAGTCACTAGAACACAAATTTTACTATATAGGACTAATTATATTGTAATACTATAAAATTTGTGTTCTAGTGACTGAAGGCTGTTTCCCATTCTACCTTTTGTCTGAACAATAATAATATTTCATTAAATTGCAATGGACCGCACACTCTGATGTCAATTTCCCTACCACCCATCTTCCACCTTACCTGCACACACCTACATTTGCTTTTAGCAAATTTTAACTTTAAATTCTTTCAACGTTTTCGTAAATTATTCATTTCCGTCGGTAACTTATTCCATTCCCTCACATCCTTACCCAAAAAAAAGATCTTCCCATTCCCTTGTGCCTGAAATCGAGTGCAAGCTTGTGGTGGTCATCTTTTCCCTTCTATGCATTACTTTTAGTTGTTACACCAATATCTTTCCATGCCTCATCACCAATATAGGACTTGTACACTCCCATGACACTCTTCACCCACACCCTGTCTTTCAACGAATCCCATTCCAGCTCTTTTATCATATCTGTTACTGATTGCATTCTGTGGTAATTTCCAGAAAGAAATCTAGCAGCCCTTAGACACACAGAGTCAGAGAGAAAAAAATTACAGATTTTTTTCTTCTTTGGGTGAAATACCCGAATGCCCGGACGGGGATTCGAACCGCCTTCCTCCCGAATACGAGGCCAGAACGCTAACCGTTACACCACCACTCTCGGTCACGAATCCGAGGGTAAGCGGTTACCATGGAGGATATTTACCCCTCCATGGATATGATGAAATGGAGTAGTTTCCCAATGCCTTTCCCCATTATGACAATATTCGTAAATGTTATTGTAAGTATGTATTACTGTGTTGTGCGTGCGTTCAGTGTAGAATGTTGTTTGTATATAAGATTAAAGATGAAAGAAGGGAGAGAGTGAAATTCGCTACTTGCCCATTGAGGATAACTCTTCCGAAAGACATCAGGGGACTTAACGACCGCATCCGACGAACGAATCACTATCAACACTACATGAGCTCTGTGGAGAGATTTGGAACTTCACCCAAGACTTTGGCGCACAATCTGATGATTAGGAATTGTGCACCACCACCTTTCCTATCCTGCCAGCCAAGTCCTCACGATGAAAATTTCTTCCACGACCGAGGCTCGAACTCGCCAAATCCGCTTCAGAGCCGGCCGCCTGCTGAGTAAACGATGCGTGCAGTTATAGACTGTTTATCTCTAGTTTTTTAATTCATTTCCACACACTGTCGCAGCAGAATTTTCTTATCCTCACTTCTTTTAAGATAAATCCACTCTATCTTCAATTAATAAATTTACTGACAGTTAGAGTTGTCTGATGGATTTTAATCAGCTGTAAATACAAAATTGAAAAGCACAAGTATAGTTACTGGTGTTTGTATCACGATATTCATGCTGGTTAACCAATCAATCAAATGTGCTGTTAGAGGAGCTTAGTTAATTTTTCCCATGAAGTCAGTCTCTTTCTTTTTTGTGGTAACCTTTCCCTCGAGGTATTGCATCTGCGTCCAAAAACCTTCAAAAAAACTTTACACACCCAAAAAAATAAACATGCAATTTTCAGCCTTTACTAATGCTGTAGAGGATGAAGCGCGAGGCTGTTTGTATCAATGGCTTATTGGTCGTTAATAAGTATAATTTTAAAGCGTTAGGCATTGTGGGTGACAAAAATAAGGTGATTGGAAATTTTAAACGCAGAATGAAAATTAGTAATAGGTAATAGTGTGGTAGCGGGCGCTGAAGCGCCACTACTATGGTTTCGTTAAATACAACGGCACCAAATTTGAGTCCTGAACCTCACCTACCAGCCGTCCTGATTGAGGTTATATGATATTTTCCGGAATCGCCTAGGAAAGTGCTGTGACAGTCCGCAATCTCCTACTCTAAAAGTACACATTTCACAAACTAAAATACTTTTTTTTGTTTTACTTTTGGTTTTACGCCTCGTCGATGTTGGCGTCATTAGAGGCCTGAACACGAACGAATCGACCATTGCCTTTTTGAAGGAACCATCCGGGCATTCACATGTAATGATGCAGGGAAAAAGTAGAAAACCTATATCTGGATGGCCGGACGGGGATTCGACCAAGCGTCCTCCCAAATGCGAGACCACAGTATTACCGCTCACCCACCACGCTCGATAACAATCTACATATGTTACAGAACATGATGTACACTTTTGCGCAAGCAAACATTCCACCTTTCCTCTCCCCTCAACACCCCCCCCCCCCCCTTCCCCACCATCACAGCTCTTGTATTTATGATAGAGGCCGGTGCTAACAAGAAGGTGGTGTGTATGTAGTCCACATTACACGTTACGAGGGGGGGGGGGGGGGAATGAATAAACTGTATTTACAGGGGATCGATTCAGCAGAGTTGGAATGTGAACCGGAAGAAAAATATTACGTAAGATAGAGACCAATTAACCCCTACTGAGTTCGGATGTTGATGTGGCTTCATAGAGCACAATGACAGTTCAGAAAGTGAAAAAAAAATTACTGACTCATGAGAATTGTAGGAGCTAGTGTCGACGGCTAAAGGCATCATTCATCAGTCATCATTTTATACAATTGGTTCATGGCGAGGAAGGAATCGAAAGATTATTCAAGCTGATATCAAAAAGTTATGAAACAGGAGAAATTCCAACTGATTTTAATAAAAATATACTCTTCACACTTCCAAAGAAAGCACAAGCCGACAAATGTGAGAATTATCGCACCATTAGTCTAACATCACATGCTTCAAAATTACTGACCAGAATAATATACAGAAGGATGGAAAGGGTAGTAGAAGAGATAGTAGATGAAGATCAGTTTGGGTTTAGGAAAAATCGCGGTACAAGGGAAGCAATTTTGTCTTTAAGATTAATACTTGAAGCGCGGATCAAGAAAAACAAAGATACTTTTATGGCATTTGTTGATTTAGAAAAAGCGTTTGATAATGTTAGGTGGGACAAGATGTTCAAAATTTTAAAGAAGTCAGGTCTAAAGTATCGAGATAAAAGAATATAAACTATATGAGAATCAAGTGGCTCTAATAAAAGTAGAGAATCACGAGAGACAAGCATCAGTCAAAAAGGGTGTGAGACAAGGTTGTAGTCTATCCCCGTTAATATTCAACTTGTATGTAGAAGAAGCAATGAAGAAAGTCAAAGAAAAATTTCCATGTGGCATAAGTTTTCAGGGAGAAAAAATCAGTATGGTACGATTTGCTGATGTCATTGTCTTGTTAGCAGAGAGGGCTGAAGATATTGAGAAGTTATTGAATGGCATGAACAAAATACTGAAGGAAGATTTTGGACTGAATATAAATCAAAGTAAAACAAAAGTGATGAAATGTAGCAGAAATGACACCAATACTAGCAGATTAAATATAAAAATAGGATCTGATGCAATAGGAGAAGTGAGTGAGTTCTGTTACTTGGGAAGCAAAATTACAACCGATGGCCGAAGCAGGAATGATGTTAAAAGCAGAATAGCACTAGCAAAAAGAGCCTTCATGAAAAAGAGAAACCTTTTAGTTTCAAATATTGATCTAGGAATTAGAAAGAACTTTTTAAAACTCTATGTGTGGAGCACAGCACTTTACGGTAGCGTAACATGGACTTTAGGAATACCGGAAAGAAACAATCTTGAAGCATTTGAAATGTGGTGCTACAGAAGAATGCTGAAAATTAAGTGGACAGACAAAGTAAGAAAAGAACGAGTTTTGGAAATGATGGGTGAGAAAAGAAGTTTATGGAAGAAGCTTACAGGAAGAAGAGACAGGCTGGTAGGTCATATTTTGAGACATGCTGGATTGGTTAATTTGTCAGTGGAGGGAACAGTCGAAGGTAAGAACTGTAGAGGAAGACAGAGATTAGAATATAGCAGATAATTGAGGACGTGGGTTGTAAGGGGTATGTAGAAATGAAGAGGTTAGTACAGGATAGGATTGCATCAAACCAGTGGAATGACTGACGACAGCAAAAAATAAAAAAAAAAATAAACGCTCTCTTGCTCCACTCCGTTTCTTGCGGGTTATTAGTTAAGTTCACCGTTTTATTATTTAATCTTATGCTCATGTTAGTTGATTCTTGTTTCTCTCTAGGACTTAATACAATATTCTAATCGGGGTAAAAAAAATACGATCGCCTCACTGATACAGTTGCTTTTAATGCAGTTGAAGACAGAGATTTTAAATATTTAATGAAGCACTTAGAAACGTTATACAAAGTCCTTTCTCGTGGAACTATCGAAACAAAAAATGATAAGGAATATAAAAAAAAATTAAAAGTTGTGTAGGAGAGTGTGAAAAGTGTGAAGGATTTCTCTATTATTACGCGTATCTGGTCTAGTTCAACACTGGCTATTTAGATATTGCGATACATTTTTTTTTCTTGGAAATGAATTAAAATCAATCATGATTGATACACGAGTTGGATTAAGATACGTTCAAATTTACAATTAATCACTTGCTCAAAGTAGCCTCATCGGTTCCCTCTGAACGCCTCTTCTCAATGTCACTCAAATTAGGAATAGATTTCACAACGAGCGGGGTGGTGTAACGGTTAGCGTTCTCGCCTCGCATTCGGGAGGACGGCGGTTCGAATCCCCGTCCGGGCATCCAGATTTGGGTTTTCCATGGTTTCCCCAAATCACTCCAGGCAAATGCCGGGATGCTTCCTTTAAAAGGCCATGGCCGAATTCCTTCCCATTCCTTGCCCCCATCCTTGCCCCCGTCCTTGCCCCCCCATCCTTTCCCGTCTCTAAAGACCTCGATGATAAAAAGAGACGTAAAGCAGTTACAAAAACAAAAAAACAAAAACAAAAACAAAAAAAACAAAAAAAAAAGATTTCACGGGAAAAGGTTAACCAAACCACTGATTCCAGGATCTCTTGACGTTGAATATTTGTAGGCGTAAAGTTTTTCCAATAAACTACCTCAAATTTATTATTTGATTTTCATACTTGTTTCTAATATAATACATATTAATATCGGAAAATATCGATGTTATCGGGTGATGCGGCCGATATTATTGATAGTTGATTGGATTCAACATAAATATCAATATACTTATCGATATTGATATTAACTTGTATCCATAGGCACGGCATAAGCTGTAGTTTCAACTAACTTCAATCAAGTGAGCACCAACAATTAGAAAATTGTCGTCGCGGTGACGGTGCAGACGAGTACTTGTCAAGGGGCCCTAACACGGTCTTCCAAAGCTGTGAAAGTCTAAAAAAAAAAAAAAAAAAAAACTGTAATATTATTTGTGAACAGAAACTCGTATTTTAGGCAAAAAGTTTGGGATAGTGATTGCGCTTTGTGTTTTCACATATAAGTAAATTACTGTGTAATTAATATTGCTTTATTACTATGAAAATACCCTTTCAAAAATTCCCAGCAATCCAAACAGTATTTCATTTACGCTTTGGAATGGCCCTATGGGAGCGTGCTTAAACCACGTTGCTCCATTTTGGCCTCCTGTGAACCCCCCCTCCCCTTCCCCACGTAATCCTACGTGGCTTTTGCCTCTACCACCCCACGTAGCAAGTAGCTTCTTTCCCTTTTGATTCCAGAAGACTTTTTGTACTATTTTCTCTTATCAGATTATTGTAAATTACATACGGAGATAATTAACTCGAGGAAATAAATATTCACATGCTGTTGTGAGTTCTATTTCTCATTTTAACTGTCAAAAATGTTATGAAAGGAAAGCTACGTGGCCTGGCTCGCAACCCCCCCCCCCCCCCCCCACGTAGCCTAGCGTAGCCTTCCAGCCAACCCCCCCTGTACCGAGCCACGTAGTTTGTGCACGGTCCCTATCTGCGCGAAAATAATCCAGTAGTATTTAAGGAAATAAATGTTTCAGTATAAATAGGAAAAAAAATGAAAATAAAGCCTGCGGCATTAACGTACGAAATAGGTCTAAATGTAAATAAAACGAAATGATATTGCACTCAAAGAGGAAATAATCATAATTTTTTATTTAGCGTGAATTAGTGAACTAGTTGTTTTCACAGAGTGATCAGATAAGCACTGCTCTTTTCAGTGTGTTAGGCCGGCCACACACAGAACCGGGAGGGGCAGGGCGGGGCAGGGCATTTTGCCCTGGGGTGTCTTGTGCGACGGGAAACGCACGGGCGCTTATGGAGCACAACACACAGGACCGGGCGGGGCAGGGCACGTCGAAAAGACGCCCCGGGGCAAAATGCGAAGCTGAAACAAATTATGCCCAGGGGCAAGTCGCTGCCGGGCAGAACGTTCTGCGCATGCGCTGTCACGGGACCCACCCTCCCTCCCCGGGCTCCACTATCTAGCGGTCTGTTTGTGTTGAACACGTGGTTGTGTTGTGTTTCGAATATTCGACTGATTTGTATGTGTGCCATGTATGACTGTAAGATTTAAATTTTTATTACTATACAGTGTTATTATATGGTTGAATAACTAATGCTGAGGAAAAAGAGGACCAACATACATACGTTAAGGTTATCAAAAGCCGCTCCTCTGGGGGTATGGCTGTTCTCCAGTTGGTATTTTGCTTTTCTATTCTGCTCCGAATGCTCTCAAGTACAAAGTGAAATGTCGAAATTGACATGCGACAATAATCAAAAAACTTGTCTGGGTCGGCTCGAAGCTCAGAAATAAAACTTCCTATATTCCTTTTCAGGTATATAGGGTGTACCCACATCTCTCTGTTGTTAACATTGTGGTCCAAGAGCTGCAGATAGTTCAAAATTAACAAAACGGTCTCCTCATCTTTATCCAGTTTAAAATGATACACTACACACCAGTTCACTGAGTTCACTGACAGGTGATTTGCTAAATGTTTGACTTGTCGTGCCCCGCCTCGTTCTGTGTGTGACAGCAGCACGACAGGGCAAGTCAGGCGACTCGTCGCGCCCCGCCCCGCCCTGCCCCGCCCGGTACTGTGTGTGGCCGGCTTTACTTTGTCCATCGATTCCTTTTGCATAGTTGAGTGAATTGCCGTAGAGTAGTTATATTGCGTTTTACCAACGTCTGACGTTATCTTAACGTTATCTATAATACGCAAGAGCCGATAGATGACGTCATTCGTTGGTAACACGCAATGTAACTACTCTACTGCATTTCTTTCAAATATGCAAACGGAGTCGCTTCCATCGTAGAGGTGGACAAAGTGACTCACTAAAAAACAGCTGTGATTATCTGATCACTCAGTGAAAATGAAGATTGTGTGTTTAAATTCGTTAATTTACGTCATAATAACTACCTGACAGCAATTAACTGATGCGAAATTAACTATCCACATGAATTGTAAAACCAAATAAAACACTACAAATTAAATTCCAATAACTCAGGGCATTCTAGTTCTTCTTCTCTTCAATTTAGGCCATCTAAGGACCACAGAAAGTAATCCCATGCATTCATTTCGATGCTTCTTTTCTTGACTTCCTATAGTTAATCCTTTGACTTTGTTATTTCCTCCTTTCATCTGTCTATATTGCTCATTTGCTGCAACAGTAACGTAACTCAATAACATCAGCATTATAGAAGGACCAATTCAAATGTCTCGTGAGAAACAACGTTATGCATTCACTAGAAAATAACGTATCTGCAAGTTTTAGTGACAGAATACAATATAAAAGAAGCGAAAATGTATAGTACCAGTTGTAGTATTTACGAGAATGGTCCATCCTAATATTATAACTGAAGACAGCTCATTTTTTTTTTTTTTAGTTTTGTCTTTGTCGCAGCAATTGAGCGATATGTAATTGCATTTCCTCTTCTCATGCAAACCCTTGAAATTTAGGATGAATTAGGGATGGGCAAAATATATCGATGTATCGATATTTTTTCTAAATATAATCGATATTTATCGCCGATATATTTATTTTCTATATATCGATATTGTTTTTGGTGTATCGATTTTAAGCACCAATTCTATATTTTTTCTACGTACGCAATTCTGTATCCAATTTAATCGTTTTATGTACATAGGAAAAATATACATACATATCCAATCTTCTGAAAGTGTCTTAAAAAGTGAATTCGTCGAAATATAACAGCTTAATCAGCGGTGCAGAGGTTAAAAAAAGCTGTTAAATTTTAACAACTATGACGCAAGGTGTTAGCACCAGATGGAACTCCTGCTTTAATATGTTAGAACGATTTGTCAGACTCTTTGCAATTGTAGCTAAAATCTTAGCTACAAAAAGTCAGTCAAATATAAACATACCTGATATGGTTGCAACTTCACAGCTTAATGTAATACATATCCTTATTGTCCTTCTTGGTCCTTTCAAAGAAGCCACTGAAGAGGTTAGTTTTACAAATTATGTGACTGGTAGCTTAGCCATTCCTGTTACAAATTTGATTCGACAAGTAACGGAACAAGGTACTCCTTCGACCACTTTAGGATTCACGGTAAAAGAGACTTTACTCCAAAGAATTCAAGAGAAATTAAGCCCTTTAGAAAGAAATAGCTTCTTTACAGCAGCTACCATTTTGGACCCTCGTTTCAAACGTATATACTTTTCTTCTCCAATCGGTGTGTCAAATGCGATTTCTACAATAAGTATTGATATTTGCTTGGAACTTAGACGACGAGGACAACGTTCTCCAGAAGTAAGATCTACAGCAGCAACACAAGATATCGCAGATAAAACATCAATTTGGTCCACACATTATCCCTTAGCACTACTGCTATGCAAGACGTTCCAAGCTCTGGCTCAGTTCATAATGAGCTTAAGCAATATCTGGACCAACCATTAATACAAAATCAGACCCAGTAAAGTTTCGGGTGAATTGCCAGCGCTCCAAGCCAGTGCTTTCGGAAATCGCGCTGAAATATCTTACATGTCAAGCTTCTTCTGTGTCGTCCGAAAGAGTGGCTTCTGCAGTCAACATAGCTGTACCGAACAACAGGAGTAGATTGACGGGGGAGCACATAAAACAGAGAGTCCTTTTGATATCCATATCAGACGAATACTGGTTTGATTGAATGAAAAAAATAATAGATAAAAGTTTGTATATTCTACCAGAGTCTTTAATTTTCAGAATTTTCTTAAATATGTTGATGTATTTTATGATTTTTTAAAGATAATTACTCCTTTTAGCGAAAAGTATCGAAATATCGATATTTTTCCCCGATATATATCGATAGTGTTTGTAAATATCGTTTCGATATATTTTTTAAAATGCCCATGCCTAGGATGAATTTCCTAAAACTCGCTCTTTCCTTAATCGCATAACTTGAACGTTATCAGACCAATTTAATTTTACTCCTTGTATTCATTTGTTGGCATCATAACAATTTATTAGCTAAATTTTAATTATTTGACTGCGAGAAACAAATTCTAATTCGTTGAGAAAGATATGCATAAAAATAACGGGACGGAATTTCATGTAGTTTCAAACGTTATTTATCCTAGTGTCTCAGCACCAAAATGAGATGTATTTTATGTTGATGTGACATCGGGAAACACAGAAGTAAAGAAAAACGTTAATGGTATTACTGTTGGGTCAGATTTTAATTAAGTTGCAAACTTCGTAAAGCCGTATGATCTTCCACCTTCTCTCAACATTTTGTGGTCAGCTGGCTTTGATAAGCTTTACTCATCGTTGGCAAGGTCGAATAAAGCGCTATGCTTTTAGGTCGCATGTCCTTGTTGACGCCAATTATTTTATACCTACGTCCAAGTCGTACTAACAAGGGACACCTTTGACCTCGAACGCTCGGAAGCGTACGAAAACATGCTTAGAATAACAATCTTTCATAAACAAAATAGTGGTGTGTGTCATTTCCATGCAAAACGTAGCGTTCTACCTGATGAAACATTTTTAATAGAGAGAAACAAACTAATAAGATATCAATCCCATATGAAGGAAATTATACGTAATTCAATGACCTCAGTGTATCATTTTTCAATCAAGAGTGCCAAAAACTCTCTGCTTAAAGTACTTAATATATCGCAAAACACGCATATACAGTAGTACTATACACCTGATAGTGCTTATATTAGTCCTCAAAGTGCAGATGCGGGATTTCGATGAAGTGGTTAAAACAAAGTGGAAGAGAACAAAGTGCACACCTCACTAAAGCCACGTTATCACATTCCAATTCGCTTTCGCATTCATGCTGTCCAATATGAAAAGCCTCTGCATTTTGAGGACTAATATATGCAGTATCAGGTGTGTGGTACTGTTGTATAAGCGTGTTTTGCGTTATATTAAGTATTTTAAGCAGAGAGTTTTTGACACTGTAGACTGAAAATGAAATGATACACTGACGTCATTGATTTACGTATAATTTCTTTCATATAGAATTGATATCTTGTCAATTTGTTTCTCTCTATTAAAATGTTTCATCAGGTTGAATGCAACTTTTTTCATGTAAATGACACACACCACTATTTTGTTTATGGTCGCTTGTTATTCGTGCGGTTCAGAGCGGTTGCCATCTTTATGCGAAACGTGTAACTATGATCTGTGTGTGATAAGTGTATTTTTTGTTTGTGAAATGTGTAGTTTATGAGATTGGGGAAAACCGCAGTTGTGGGCTTGGGCTCGAGTACGGTCCCGTTGTACCATCCCGGTCCGGTGTACGGTGTCTCAGCTCAACGAGTCACACTGGCGGGTTACAATTATAAGATTTTTTGTTTGTTTATTACTCACTGCTTCCATTGGTGTTATTAGTATTGGTAACTACACATTTCCGCTTCTTCCTCAAAGTGTGTAGTGCAGTCTATCAAAGTATTTGCAGCTAGGTGGAATACAGTGCGCCCTCTCTCAACCCATTTGTCTACCCTAGTCGTACCGAGTTTGGTGTGTAAGCGGTAAGGTCCGACCGAAGGCTCGGCTTCGGCTTCAGCCACCTTCGGCCAAAAAAGCACCTTCGGCCGCACATTCGAATTCGGCCAAATTCAGCCGAATATTTGGCCGAAGTTTTACATCCAGCCCCTGAAAATGAACCAACTTTTACGAATACCGTCAACGTAGCGCGCCAACAGACGATAGCAAAGATAAAGAACCATTTGGAAAACATCATAAAAATCAGTGGGAAGTATATTGTGAAGCCAGTGTTAAATACCAAAGCTTGATTAATTTTAAAAAAATCAGGGGTCTTGTATGCGCCCAAAGATTTTGCAAATGAAGTTTAAGAGTCTACTTCACGCGATATCGTAGAAAAAAATTAGCGCCACCATGGCCCTATAATCATCCGATTTCTTGGCGGATTAATGTATTACGTATGGACCTGGTTATTGTAAACATGTTTCCGTACAACCTCGTTGAAGGAGAAGGACTTCGCAGACTTAATTTTACTGATCCTCAAACTCGACCCTAGTACAGACAAAAGCGAGAAAAATATTTTAGAAAGTCTTTAATGCCAGCTACGTACGAAAAAGTAAACAGTAAAGTTGCATTGATTTTAGAAAAAGACTGAATGGATCAGTTTTACCACGAAGATACGAAGTGATCAAGCAAACACGATTTTGAGTGCCACGGCACATGGCATTTCCAAAGGTTCCAAAATAAAAATAAAATGAAATTGGCTGTTAGTGTGTTGGTAGATCATACAAGGCAATATATTGCACAAAAAATCACTGAAACTGTTACCAAATACAATTCAAAAGAAAATATCCATGCGGGTATACGTAATAAAACTTCAAATATGAATGCAACCATCAGCTATGGAAACTTCGTTTTTTATTGGTTGTGTTGCTCACACACTGTAGCTCATGATTCACAAAGTAATTTTTAAAGATATTGCTATAATAGAAATAGTAAAAAGTGTTGTAAAACGTAACCAGAGTGAACAAGCCACTTGATATCATAATTAATAGAACAGAAAAATGCAGTAAATCCGTATATGTTAGAAGGTGGTGGAATAGAAATTCCAACAGCAGAAGAATGGATACAAATGAATAATTTTATAACTGTGCTGAAGTGTATTTAGGAAGCAACAACTAATATTTCTAGCGATTTGTCAACAGTATCTTTAATTATATCAATCATTGACATCTTAAACTCAAAAGTTGCTCAGAAGGATGAAGGCTGATCATATAATACTGCTGAAAAGCCGTTTGTGTGGGTCTGTTAACAGGAGATCTGCTTTTGCAAGAAAAACCTTACAGTTGTTGATTGCCGCTCTAATCGATCCACGGTTTAAAATTAAATATTTGACTAGCGACGAAATTGTAAATACGATGACTGATATTTTGTCATTTCTACGTCAAAACTATGCACTGACAATAACAAATAAAACGGGTCATTTGGAGCGATTAAATCTTATTTTATTAGTGCCGATGTACTTTTTGTTTTGGTTATATTTAGTACATTTTTAATTAATCTATATACGTGAAACTACTTTAAAAATATTGGTATTGATTCGGTTTTAACTGAAAATTTAATATGAGATACTAATTTAGACAGCAGAATATCATATTTTAAAAGCTAGAATAATTTATGCTAGGTAAGAAGGTTGAAATTTATTTTTATTGTTGTTACAAAACTATGACATTACTATACATAAGCTAACATGTATTTGATTTACCAAAGCTAAAGCTCCAAAACTTATTAATTTAATCCACGGGACAAATTATTCTGATTTGATTCTGGCTATTACTGTTAAATTTTATAGTTTCTTTTTATTATTCTTAAATAAAAATAACTGCATTTAATTTTGCTAAATTGTATTGCTCAGAACCTGGTTTTGGTACTATTTTACTGTTTTATTTTATTCGAATAAATAAATATTAAAAACTTTGTTTATAATTATTGTAAAGGTGCAATTTATATAAAAAAATAACACATATAAAACAAAATAACAGTTAATTTTTGCATGTCATACATACTTCATCATAGTGTTCTAAGATATGTAATTATTTTTGAACCTTCGGCTTCGGCCGAAGGTTATCCCAAGAGCCGAACATTCGGCTTTGGCCGAAAAATGACCTTCGGTCGGACACTAGTAAGCGGTAACTCCCGGGCCTGGCATTCCTTGAGAGGCGATGTTGTATTTTTAAATGATTCTTCTTCCTGTCAGATCGTATCTTTGTGTATCTATCGGACTTCGTATTTCTTTTAGATTATAATCACAGTCGTCAGGGATACATGTCCCGTCTTTTTTTTTTTTTTAACTTTTTCAGAACTCTAACCTTTAAACTTATTCCTTTAAACTTTTCTATTTAAATAATACAAAACTTTCATATGATTCTTTGATATTTATTCCAGTTGCATTTCATTAATAGGTATCAGAGGAATACAACGTCCTTCTATCGCAGTAACTATCATCAACTCAAACGCACACACTAACATTCGCTATCGCTCGCTCTCCCTTGTTACTCTGGTCGTTACCATGGCTACGAATTTCTCCCAGAGTAACCTTCAGGCTTTTATAATTTTTCTAAGAAACTCGTTATGCCACAGCGAGTTTAAATCGCTTCCTACCATCCAAATTTTGGTTTTCAATGGTTTCCCGAAATTAGTCCAGGCCGTTGACGGGATGATTCCTACAAAGGGCCATAACTAAATTCCTTCCAGTTTCCTGCCCCAACTCCTCTCCAACCTCTAATGACCTCGGCTTCGATGATGTGTTAAGCCAAACGAAAAAAAAAAAAAAAAAATCCTGAGCCATGTTGTTTGTTGCTGTTAGCATAGGCTACCTAGGTCCGCACCACAAAGGGGGGCCCGCACCACATGGAGTAGAGCTAAAAAAAAAGTCGCCTATATATTTTTTTGGCTGAATTTCGACCTTAAGCATCCACAGCCGGAGGCAGCCCTGGACAGAGAGGGGCTACTGCCGACGGGGGGACACAACAAATATAGCCTAGGGGCCCACAAAGACTAAATGCGGTCCTGGTTGCTGTCCTAGCTGTGTAAAATTTGAACGACAGTAAACAAAAATAAAACCGTTGCATTAGTTTTTAACAATTAACTAAGGTGGCGTCCATTAATTACATGTGGCGTTTTTTCTTAAATTTTGACCCCCCCCCCACCCCGTAACATGAGATTGAATTTTGAAAATCTTTTTATCTATACTGCTCTTTGAAAGGCGGCAATATGAAATAAAAAGATGATGTGAGATATTTATCTACCCCCACTCCCCTTAAATGAGATTTGTGAAATTTTTCCGCTCACCCCCCCCCTTTATTTTGAGCTTACGTAATTAATGGACGCCCCCTAACTAAGCAACTGAGGAAAAATTTCCGGAAACGAGATAGAACAATTCTATTAGTTTCGAGAGCAATGTGCGTGAAAATGTTGTTGATAATAACCTGAGTGTGGGCAATCGATACTGGTCTAAGCGTTATGTATTCAGAAAATTGTTATGCAAAAAGATTAAGTGTTTCTTACCCGCACACGTTAAGGCTTCACCATTCTAAACTGGAGGTACAATGCGATCATAATAGACTCCTCTTTCACACGCACCTGTCGTCCTCATTGCCGGATTTAGGCTGTTTCCCGCAATCATCAAAGTGAATATTGGGTTGATCCCCAATCACCACCTCATAAACTACACGTTCCGTAAACAAGAACACCTGTGTCACAGGGAACATATGAAAGCCAAGAGGTTGATTTGAGTGATCTGTGGACATTTGATGCGGTGGGACTTCAGGGGAGATTTTCTAACCTCGCAGCGTTCGTGTAGCTGAATAAATCTCTTGTAACTGGAAACGAAGCTCTTCTGTCTGGTGTGCTACTAAGGAAGATGTTGTGTCAGAATTAATTTGACTCCAGTAGATTTAGGCAAACCAGAATCAGGATGACTAGCTCCTGATGAGTGGTTAATAAGAATTTACATTTACACCCAGGCTCCGCAATTCGTAAATATTGTGGTTAGAAGAGGGTGCTTTGCACAAAAATTAACTGTGTGCATTCCAATCTCGAATAGGCCAAGGGTAGAAAGAATACATATAAGCATCATTACGGAATCTTATTCCGATAATCTTATCTCTCCTGTCAGCATGATATAATAGGCTCGTCGACGAATTATTTCATTGCATTCGTAAATGAAAGAAGAATTTCGCAAATTCATACGTCTGTCTGCCAAACAATCCCAGCACTAAATTCGTATCAATTCCGTAAGGCTTTCGTAAGGCCTTTAGCAAGCAGTAACGAATCGAGTGGCTCTCCTCTATACATTCTCTAACGCATCAATCAATCCTTTGTGATAAGAATCCAAAACTCCACAACAGCAAACCAAACGTGGGCTCCGGAGAGCTTTATAAGCTGTTTCCTTTGTATGAGCGTTGCAGTTCTTCAAAATACGACCAAAGTGTCTTAACCTAGAATTAGCTTTACGCACAACGGAAGTTATGTGCAGGTCCCATTTCACGTTGCTCTGTACTTACTGTTGTAAAAAAAACGTTTTTTTTTTCTTACATGAAAAAAACATGAAAAAACTGTGAAAAAAACGTTTTTTTCTGGGACATGTTTTTTTTTTCATAACTACTAAATTTCATATTTTTAAGGCATTCATCGTTTAATATGACTGTTTTAGAGTTTATACTAAGTACTTATCTTAATTTTTAAATCTACTGCATTTATCTGGTTCAGAAGGGGGAAAAACAAATACAAAAATATTGGCAACTTTGACAGAAGTATTCTTTTACGAACGGGGACTTCCCGAATAGGCTAGGTTGTACGAGAAGGAATCCCCGTTGTTTGGATTGATACTCACTATTTGAACTAGTGCTGCCAGCCCAACAAATTCATCTGAAGACCTACGGATCTTTTCAAAAAATTGAGGAATTTTAAATTTATCAACGGTTTTTTGCCTCTTTTTGTTACTTATTGTGCTTTCATTATATTCGTATACTTGTTAAACTCGCAGCATATAGTGATACTGAGTCATGAAATTGTCAGTTATTATGAATCATTTCCTTGCAACCGTTGGCATAAACCAACGATTCAAAAGAAATAAAGCTCCTATTTTGTATGATAATAGATTTAAATTCAATCTTAAAAGGCCGTAATATGGAACTATCGGTGCAGTCTTTATGCACAGTGCGTACTTTGCTCACAATTTAAAATTGCAATCTCAAAATCTTTTGTGTACAATACAACCAGTAAAAGAAAATGTAACTACTTCTGAAGTTATGGATCTAGAGGAGACAGAAGAAGAAACAGAAAATTCCGACACCGACCGAACTAGTGTTGGTGGTGCTGATACTAGTGTTGGTGGTACTGACATAGAGGATGAATAAAATTATGTTACCTATACAGATACATTTATGAATCATTATGTAAGACATTATATGATTTAGTAAGATTTAAAACACACATGTAAAATGTAACTCCCGTAAATAAAACTATAATTTATCAAATATATTGTTTTCTGAAAAAAAAATTAGACAAAAAACAGGGTGCTAGGTTTTTTTTCATGTTTTTTACAAATCTGATTTTTTTTTTTTAATTTGCAACATTATTACGCGCAAATACTCATACTTCACAGAAGCATCCGTGTCAACAACTGAGGTCTTTACTTTCTGCTCATGAGCGAACGGATTCTTCTTGTTTATTATGCGCATTGATTTCCACTTTTTGCAGTTTAGTGTAAGTTTCCATTACCCAGATAATTGATAATAGGCGGCTAACAGTTTATAGAATCCCATTTAATGATCATTGAAAACTGTAGACATTACAGTTAGTAAGTAATATGACCTACAAGGATCTGTCAGACTGCGCCTATAAATGATGTTTCTTCATCCAATTGATGATAGTTTGAATGCCGAGGAATCACTGGTTGTTGAGTGGATACTGAATGGCTAGATGGAATGCCTGGCCCCATGATGTTAGGAAGGCGTACATGCTAAGGAGAGTCGGCATAGGTGTTAGTTACCTGTAGTGAATCGATGAAAGCTGCTCACTGAATGAGAGCAAGAAATGTGTATTTACTTTGGAGGTTGACTCCACTGACGTTTAAATCGGTGTTGTTGATTGACTCATCGCATCAGCTGGTTTTGCGAACAATAAGTCCGCGCTGATGTAACACTTACAAGCCTACCTTGGCTGCCTCTCACTCAATCGAATATAACATTTACTAAAATCGGTAATTACTTTTGCTGTAAATCTCTAGGTTTCAAATATACCCTGACACGTACGTTACACGTATCATAGCCAAAAGGCAACACTTAAGTACCCTCCCCTCCTCCTCCCCCAAATTCCTCGTACGTGTCTAATTTATTTAAGTGGCACTGTCAGTTACACATTGAAAATGGAAAAAAGTTGAGCTTTCATATTTATCATTAGAATAAATGCAATGAAGTTTCGTACTAATCTACGTAAATCCTGAAATACAATAGGCTTTCGCTGTAATAATATCTTTCAGTTGAGTAAAGCAGTTGACTTGTTCTTAGGGTTGTAATTGTTAGCGTAGTATTAACAGCATAGTAGTTTATTAGCCTGAATTATGTTGCATTTTTTTCACGTATTTCTTGAGCCCTAAATTTAAGATTTTCACTGAATTTGATAGATAATTGCGTAAAACCATCTAAATAGTAATCAAAATGGTGGTCCGTGATTTGTAGTTCGGATAACAACAACAAAAAACTGACGAACAATTATCAAATTAAAACTGTTACTGATGAATTCTGCGAACACAGGATCTTTGATATTTCGTTTAAAAAATGTTACGTTAATTTGACCTAATTACGTCAATTTTTTGCTACCTTGTGTAACAATAAATTAGCGACCACGGAAGTAGTCTAAGCCGGTGACAATACCAAATATTAAACTTAATATGGGAACATCCATAAACTACGTGGCTTGGTCGGAAGGGGGGGGGGCTGAAAAGATACGCTGGGCTACATGGGGGGGGGGGAGAATGGGGGATGTTCCAAGCCAGTTCCATCTATATTATTTACACAGTTAAAATGAAGTAACAGAACACACTATAGCATGTGAATATTTATAGAGGCAAAAGCACAGTGGGGATAAAGATGTGTTCTCAGGAGGGCAAAATGGACTACGTAGTTTATGGACGCTTCCTAAGTAAGCGAGTATTTCTTTTAATATTAAAGGCCTTATTTACCTTTTCATCTTCCTAATCTCATTTGTTTCTTTAAAAACCTCTTTATCGTAAGCTGTAAAAAGGGTATTTTTGTTTATCTTTTTTCAGTAATCAGCCATGAAACCTGCTTGGGAACTTGGCTATAAATCATTTGTTAGAACCTTGCCACGGAACTTTGGAATCTTATGGGAGCATCATTATGGGTATCAAATACAGGATTGTGAATAAGTGCAAAACAGGGCTGCCTAAAATGTGCACACCAATTATCTTAAAATATAATCAGCAACTGATGTGATAAACGAGCTGGGTTGGGATTTATCGATTTTATTTTTTAACTCACCACTTTACGCCTAGTAGACGTAGAGGTCATTAGAGGCGGGATGGAACCGAGGACAAGGAACGGGTAGGAATTCGGCCATGGTCTTTTGTAGGACGTATCCCGGCATTCGACTGGAGTGATTTGGGGAAACCATAGAAAACCCAAATCTGGATGCCCGGACGGGGATTCGAAGCGGCATCCTCTCGAATGAAAGGCCAGAGCGTTAACCACTCACCCACCACGCTCGATTGGTGGGGGGGGGGGGGATTTATCGAAAGAAAAGAAGGGGATGAAGAGAGTGCTGGGAGTGTATAAGGCATATATTGTCTATGAGGTCTGTATGGATTTTGGCAGAAGAATAAGGAGTAGTTCGAGAAATGGAAGAGATGTTCGTAACCAGAAACTAGTTCAGATAAATTGCCACCGGAGCGAGCACTCCATCGCAATTAAATTAAATTCATTCCAGGCATACGCGAGTGCATTTTTTTTTTAGTTTTGGTTGAAGAATTCAGAAACTGACATCAAAATTCGAGCGTGGATTCAAGTAATAGACCTTAACAAGTCAAAAAATAGTATTAATTAGTGAAGTAATACGGAAAACACAAAAGTACGTGTGGATTTTTATTATTATTATTTTTTATTTTTTTTGCTAATGGTTTTACGCGTTGTCAATGTCTAGGTCATTAGAGGCGGAAAAGGACTGGGGACAAGTAACGGGAAGGAATTCTTCAATGGTATTTTTAGAGGAACCATCCCGGCATTCGCCTGGAGCGATTTTGGTAAAGAATAGAAAACCCATATCTGGATGACCAGATGGTGATTGGAAGTACCGCCCTCCTGAATGAGAGGCCGCTCGGTTAGTTCGTATGGAGGAGATTTGGCACCGAAGAATACACTCTGTCACAAGCAATTAGCAACAAGTAATAAAATAAGACAGGAAAGATATTATTATCTGGTGCAATGTGCATGCCAATGGCTCATGAAGCTCATTTTTTAAAAATAAAAGTCCATTGGTTTTTTTTTTGGATTGTAGGAATTTTTTTTAACAAAATTTATTTTTCTATTTTCTCTCAATTCTTTTTTAATTTACATAACAGTGTATCAACAGCAAATTCTTATTTCATAACTAAAGTGTAAGGTCAAAACAATGGATAAACTCTCATACTAAACTAGTTAACAGTTTTATACATCACAAACCATGTTTCAATTTTCAGTCTTAATGAGAAAATGTTTTACTTTCTTAAAACGATCTTCTTAAATATTAGTTATTTCGCCTTATAAAACTCTACTTCATCTTTTTTTTTTTCTAGACATATCGGAAATCGTCTTACTAACAACGTTGACATCTAATCGATTATGATGGTTACTCCTGTTATGAGAAAAAAGCAGTTACAGACTTGATATGACGGATTAAACTTTACTTGAAATTATATTTTCCTTAAACTTAATGTTACTTCATTGTCTGAAGTAAACAGTGATGATAAATACATCAAAGTAGTAGGCTCTTAGAATGATTTGTGGAACTCTGTCATCTGAGAAATTATTGCCGCTAAAACTGTTGCTTGAATGTACTGATTTCACATATCCGCCACCTCAACATACAGGAGTTTCGTGGGGTTAAAGACCAAGTGGCTCTAGAAGGTTAATATGGAAGAAAAAGATAATGGAGTTACAGTAAACCTGTTGCAGATTTGGTACTAAAATGATATCCTCAGATTCCACAAAAGCAAATAGCTGAAATAAATTAAGCACTTAGATATCATCCCGATGATTTTCCTATGGTTCGATGCTAAACTGTTACTAGACAAAGGCGGGAACTGTATGAGAAATGATGTGCCAATTTCAATAAGATAACCTTCAAAATCTATTAGCACTAATTTTTCTTAAGAAACGTGGGTACGCTGATGGACTGATTTTTATTGTTTTGAACTCACAGCTTTTTCAATTACATTCTGGCGAACCAAATAATTATTTTTTTTTTTACGTAGCAAATCAACTTTTTTAAATTCGATCTTTGATGACAGCTACTTCAAGTATTTTATTCTGTTTTATAAAATCAGTTCAGAACTATATTTTTGTTATTTTTCCTCCAAAAACTCACATTATTTCCAGTAAAGTCTCAAAAATGTGTGATTTCACTGTAAACATTCCAAAATAGTATTTTTATACGCAGAATATTGATGTCTTTCTACGCACCTAGTCTTCACACATTGCATATTCAGTCTTTTAAACAGAATTTCAGGAAGTGTTAAAAAAATAATTATTAACAAGAGGACTGCAAATTTACTCGTTGAAAAGTGCTTGAGATATAATTCACAACAGTGAACACACAGAATAATTACTTCAAGTCGGCACAAAAAAACCAACCAAAAAAAAAAAAAATTTGGTGAAATAATTCCATTGGATAGACAGAAATGGTTTAGATATACAGCTAACAAAATAGTGGGAAGTAGTTTCGACATGTTTAAAATAAATACAGTTCAAGTAAAATAGGTATTTATATAGATTCAGTTGCATCCAAACTACAAACTAACTTTTGCTACTGTGATGTGGTCCTATCTATTTTCAAAGGATAAAAAAAGTTTGTTTCAGAAATAATCCCTTCATTTATATGCAAAACTGTGACGTTTAAGAACTTGTTCTTCCTGCTGAAAATATTTTACCATATTGGCTGTTGATCACAGAAAGTTCTTATCTGAACTCTCGCCAATTCGATTTGCCTTACCACAAGGCGCCACACTGGGTCCACCATTTACTTTCTGTGAGAAAACGTCAAAAACTTTTATTGAGATTCAGCACTGATAATCCTTATTGGTATCAGTGTTTCAGTCTTCAGATGTAAGCTGTTACTCCTTGTAGCGAGATCCTTCTGTTGACCGGCTTGATACCAACACCACTGGCGTGGTACCCTTTTATCACCGGGATCTCAATTTTGCGAGGTTATCATGCTAGCCTTCCTTCCTGGTAGCGAAGAGATGTATCGGTCTCCCTGGTAGCAGAGGTCATAACTCGGTTAGGCTCGGTGGAGATACTGCCTGGTAGCTGACCGCCCGTGGTGACTGCTGGTAGGACTCCTGGTAGCTACCAGGCTGCTCGTTGTGTCTAGTCACCGCCACCTGTTGCTGCTCCCAGTACAACTCGTGGCGTGCTGTCATCAGATGAACTGGGTCCTCCGGCTGAGCAACCAGACACTGTTGAAGGGGGTCGTGGTAGCCACCGTCAGCACGGGGAGATTCCAACTTCGGTATCAAGCCTGGTACAGGTGTAGGCTTCACTTCAGTGTCACCTGGGCTCGGCAGGGAGGACAGAAAGTCATCCTGGTGATGCATGGTACCCGCCTGGTACTGCTGCTGGTACATCTGGGGAGAGACGTGGTACTGTGGCAGGCGACCGTATGCTTCCTGGGGTATCACGGGCGGTACGCCGAACTCGTACTGTACCTGAAAACATTACATTGAATGTATACTAAACATAAATAATCAAACGTGTTGATTTCTGAAGTGAAACTTCTTTCGAATTACGCGTTAAGTTCGCATGCCATGAAACGTTCTGCGCATGCGCACTTAACGTTCTGCACATGCGCACTTAACGTTCTGCACATGCGCACTTAACGATACTTGGATGAAGGAAGGTGCGATATTAGAAAACTACGTACGCTTTCGTGGCAACACAGCTGTGATATTGTTCACTGCCATTCAAGTTCATGTTAAACAGCGAGCAGTTGCTACATTATCTTTAATTAATTCGTGCTCTATGCGTTACGTATTCTATACACACATGTATGTATATGTGTAAACAGTTTGTTTTATTAGCTGTTTTTTGTTTATTTATAATGGTTGAATGTAGATGGCTTCATTATAACATCTGATCGCTGTCATAGCAAGAAAAGAAATATGGAATCATGTTCATGCGATAGAGTAACTGTATTAATGCGCGTGCGTGTAGAAATATTAGCATTCATCTTTCAAGCAGAGGGAATGAATTATATTAACTTATAAAAAATTGTTTTAGTTACATGCCAGAAACGACATTTTTGTTTGATTCAGAGATTAATTATTAACGAAAATTGATTTTATGATCAGTTAGCACATAAATTGGTCCAAGGTGTTCTGTGATATAAATAATCTAAACACGAAATACAGACACAGTTTGTATATAATACTCTATAAGCTAGTTAAATAACTTTCATTTGTCTACGATAATAATTTGGACAAATGCAAGAAAGATAGTATCGTTCGTCCACTCCAGTGCTAAAGAAACGTCAAAAACATCAAAAAATACACAGAAAAAATTAAAAATACAGAGAAAAATACGGTAAAAACATATAAGTTTCACTTCTTGCGCGAGTACACAATAACATAAACACCAGTTTTTTTTATTTGTTATGATAGTCTGGCTGGATACGAAAAAACGAATTAAAATTTTTCTATAGAAAAATAAAATAATTTCTAATTTCAAAAGCGCTATGTATAAAAACAGCAACAAACTGTACAAAAGTACGCTGATGATGCATTTGGCCATCTTAATACTATCCGAGTTCATCTACTGTTGAATGTCTGATCAGATTTCCTTATAAAGCACTGATTATTTGATTTTGACGCAAATCAGCCTAACATTGGCCAACTCGTGTTGCAACAGTTCTTCTAAATTTCATTTTAGTCTGGAAACAATAGTTTTTGTGGAGTGCGGACAAGTGATGACCCTCAAATGTTATGAAAAAGTGAACAGTGCTGCCTATATAAGAAGGAAGCATTTCTCAGCATTGTATTTTAATTTAAAAATTCCCTGAAAATAGACAATTCTTTGACACAATAAGAGGTTTCGGCGATCAAGCTCTGTCGCCATTGGCAAGTCACGTGACAATTTCGACAGAGAATGAATCGTCAAACGTGATTTTTTTTTTATCATTTGACACACTAGGATGGTTTCCGAATGACATTTTAGTCAAGAGCAGTGGAGCTTGTGTAGCAAGTGTTTTGTAAAATATATTTTAGTCAACAAAGCGAATATCTCAAATGCAGCGCGTATAAGATGGCGTATATTTCAGTTTTGGAATATCACATGCCTCTATTACCTACATTTCAATGTGCTGGTTTCGTAGTTGTGCATAAATGGTTGTATAAGTGGAAGGATGGAGTTAATCGCCGAACGATTCATCTCGTTCTGTTACATATGGGCACGGTAGTACAAACAGTGGTTGAGGGTACCAACCTGTTGCTGGAAGTATCCGCTAGCGTCGTACGGGGCTGTGTCTGGCACCTGGTACCCCGGCTGGACGTGGCCCGCCCACCTTGTTCGGAACCAGCAGGTCGTTGAAGTCAGGACCAGGACTCTGAAAACACACAACAGGCAATAGAAATTAGTATCATGGTCTCTGATCTCAGACAATTGGTGTGGTATTGAAACTGCTCACACTATTTATACCTGGTGATGTATCACCATACCAATATCTAATAAAACGCTATCATTTAATTCTGAGATTAATCTGTTGCTACAGTGCCCTGTTGGGGTCGAATCATAGACACTGCAGAATTCTTACAGAACGTTTACCTCCAAGTATAGACATAACAGTGGAAGAATGTATGATAACCTAAAGTCCAAGAGTTTAACTCATTAATGTTGAAATGTACTCACATTTATCAATGTGACAGTGTTTTGGGTATTTTCACACGTATAAAACAGTTTCCGTATTTGTTGTTAAATGAAACAACGTCTATACTTCATCTAGTTGAAATATTCACTGGACCTGTATTGTACCCTATGGGTTCGCTCTGCTAATTCTGAAAAAATTCTGTTTAAAGTGGTTGGTAAGCAACATATGATAACAAAAATAGGGGGTTGTATATAAAATATTATAATGGGAAGAGTAGGTGCAAAGTTTCTTAGGTGGTACCAGAGTACCCAGATTAGAATATACGGCAAGTGAGGAAATAAAAGAAATATTGAATGTGAATCAAATAATGGTTGAGATAACAGCAGTCATTGGGTTGATATGTATCACACATATTCTCTGTTCCCTGATACATCCGCTGTCTATATTCCAGAAATTTGGAAATCTGATACTTCGAGAGTAAATGCATTTACACAATACTTTTAGCCAAATGAGCCTTACATAACTAGATGATGGATATAATGGTGATGATAGTGATTATGATGATGATGATGATGAATATGATGATGATGATGATGATGATGATGATGATGATGATGATAGTGTTGATGAAGGCGATGGTGATGATGATGATGAAGTTGATGATAGTGTTGATGAAGGCGATGGTGATGATGGTGATGATAGTTTTCATGTGGTTATGGTGTTGATGGTTGATAATGGTGACTATAATGATGATGATAATGATGATTGTAGAGGTGATTATGATGTGATGATGGTGATGATGGTGGTGGCGGTGATTATGATGGTGATGAGCATAATGATAGTGATTAAGTGGTGATGACGTTGTTTATGATAGTGACGACGATAATGGTTGTGATGATGATTATGGTGGTGATGGTAATGATGATGATGGTGGTGATAACTATACTGACCTGAAAGCCATCCACAGCAGATGATCTGTAGGGGTGCTGCAACGCTGCTGAGGAATCGAAGACGTCTCCCCCGGAGGAAGACAGCATAGTCTGCTGAGGCTGTGGTTGCTGCTGCCTCTGCGGTGATGCCGCCCCCGATCCGCCTGCACTGCCCCCCTTACTGCCACCCCCGCTGACAGCGTGGGGGCTGGAGCCACCCCCACTGCCTCCTCGCCGGTTCGTCACGAGCTCCGGACCACTGATTTCTCCACCCGCTGAGGAATACAGAAAAAGGCTCTTTAGTGAATTCATTCACAATTTTGTTAATTACTATGGCCTTACAGCTCATCTAAAGCAAAGATATTAGAGCAAATATAACATTACGAGTAAACGCATGCAATACTTTATATACATTCAACTTTCTCTTCTTCAAAACACTAATATAATGTAAGCACATTTACAATTTATCTTTTTGTGTACAGTATTTGCTAACCAGAATGCAAGTATATAGAATTTTTTGTTTCATATTTTGAGAAACTTGTACAAAAATATAGTTTGATGAATGAAACAATATCGTCTGCTCGTAACCCCTGAACCTGCCACTACCCAAGCGACTGTTGTGCTCAACGGGTTGCGTCTCGCCCATGCAGGCTCTGCGGTGAGGTAAATTGTGAGCCGGCCTCCTATAGATCCACTTGTAACTTAAATTTTAAACAAATAATGTGAATCACCGTAAATTGGGTATGCTAAGTCCGAAATCGGTAAGAAAATATTATATCCGCTTACTACTCATTCATCGCTGCCGGCCTTGTATTAGATGAGAAAATTTATGTTTACAAAAAAAAAAAAAAAAAAAAAAAAAAAAAAAAAAAAAAAAAAAAAAAAAACTAATGTATTCATGAAGAAGTCGTACCAGCATTCACTTTCATATGCTTCAAGAAGGCTTTCAAAACCAAAATCTGGGTGGTTGCAGCAGGAATGAAATTTGGTTCCTCCCTGGGTGAGGGCTCGTCAGAAGCGGCTAAAACCCATACCTCAATTCATGGAATGGTTGCAGTAGAAATGACGACGAATACCATTAAAAGTCCTGGAAACACTCGTATGGAGCATGCCAGACCGATTGGATGATGTTATAGTCACAATTGGGGGAAGGAGGGGACCTTAGAGGACTCTGACGGGGTCGCAATCATCCCACAAACATTTGGACAGATGCCCAGTTACATTTTGATAGATAATGTACTTGTCAAATACTTCTCTGATCGAATTTCTCTCTTGATAAACGATCATTGATTAATCTCAAGACTGCTTTTCCAAGTTTAGACCAGAAATTAATGGAAATACACCCTCTTTCGCAAAGTATTTGCTTGTCCACACACTCACCTGCCGCTTTGGCCCTCTTCTCCTTCTTGAACTTCATGCGTCTGTTCTGGAACCAGATCTTGATCTGCCGCTCCGTCAGCTGCAGCAGTGCAGCCATCTCGATGCGCCGCGGTCGACACAGGTATCGATTGTAGTGGAACTCCTTCTCCAGCTCGACCAGCTGGCTCGACGTGTACGCCGTCCTCGCCCGCTTGCTGATGGTGGCCCCTCCGAACCCTCCGGAGCTGCGCCACCGCCCCCACCAGAGCCACCGCCCCCGCTGTTACTGCTCACAGAGGGCAGTCGGGTCGCCGAGGTGGAGGAGGTAGGAGAGTCCATCGAGGAGGCGTTGACGGAGACAGGCTGCAGGTGCGTCGGCAGATGCGCATTGTAGTCTGCAGAGAGAGTAACAGGTGTGAACAAACGTCGTTGTCTCAATACTAAAGATGTGACATACAGTCTGAAATAGTTAATCTGTTATTATTACATATATTGGGAAGAACAATATGGAATAGACGAGGAAGGTCAACCACTGACCTCATATTTCCAGTAAAGTTAGTACTAGAGTGACACTATGAGTATGATAAGAATCTGGTGATGACTTTTCTGGACATTGAAAAGGTACATGACAGCCTCGGATAAGACAGGATGTGGTAAGCAATGAGAGGAATATCGTTAAAGAAGGATATAGTGGAGTGAGTGAAGGATATGTATGAGGGTAGTAAAAGCAGTGTCATAGTGGGAATGGAAAGACCGGATGGTTTCAGTTAAATGGACTAAAACAAAGAAATTCCCGTTCACTCCTGTTATTTATAGTGGTTATGGATGAAATATTGAAGAAAGTGCTGCAGAGTATTGCGGAAAGAAGAGCGAAAGCAACTTTTGGCTTAGTATTTTGGGGAGAGGATGAAAGTGTAGTGCTAGATCAGCTTGATGTCTGGAGAGGTTAGTTGCATCATATGACATGAATTTCTCTGCAAGAAAGAAGTAGTAATACCAATAAGAAAGAAGAGCAAGACGGACACAGGCGTGTCACTTAGAGGAGTGCAATTGAATAAAGTTCCAAATATCTGGAAGCTGGAATGAAGAAAATGGATGAAAAATGATGGAGATAAATGAAAGAGGAAGATGTGCAGATAGATTTTTTAAGAGTGTTAGGGGTCTGGTATGGAGTAGGGATGTGCAACAAAAAATAAGGAAATAATCTATAAAACTAGCTTTGTGCCAGTTTTGAAATACGGATCTGAAACCTGAGTGATGAAGGAGATGAAAAAGTGGAAAGTGAAGGCTATGGAACTGAAATTTCTATGGAGTGCAGTAAGAGTAACGAGAAGGGACAGAATGGGGAATTAGAAAATCAGAGAGCAAGTCAAGGAGCAACAGTTACAACAAATAGTAGAAAAATAATGGTTACAGTGGCATGGTCATGTCAAGCGAATGGGAGAGGAGAAGATACCAAGGATGATGTTAGACATGGAGCTAAAAGTGAAGAGCCCCAGAGGAATACCTAGGGACAGATGGATGATAGATGTTACAAAATGTGTTGAAGAAAAAAGAGGAAATTGCATGACAGTAGAAGAAGAGAGACAGTGGACAGACAGGAAGCGCTGGAAAGGCTTTTGTTCCAAGCAGACATTGCCAGTAGCTTGAAGCAGCTCTAGAAGATGATGATGATTATTATATGCAGTACAAAAGTCCTCAACGTTCGGAAGGGATTCCTAGTCCCACCCTGCTTTCTACGTATTAAGAACCAAGGATGAAACACCTTGGTGGGTGAAGGTGTCTCAGCCTGCAACGTAACGGTGGCTATCCACTGCCCGTGGATTCTTAGGCCGCACCATGGAGCCGAATTGTACGGGTCAGCACACGCCACCGGCTAGCCCTCGCCACTTCACATCCACTTCCCCACCACGTTACATAGTGTCGTTTCAGCTACCCGGGCATTTGATGTTTACCAATTGAACGACGCATGGAGGCGCGCCGTCCCTGCCAGCAGAGGCAGCTCCCTTCCCACGGCCCACTGTTGATAACTATACAGGCGGGGCCGGCAAATACACGGGCCGCGGGAGGCCACCTTAAGGAATGCGGGGAACACCTGTATTGAGATCAGGTACAAACGTTCCACTACGTGGGCCTGCCTGGGAGTTTCTACGGTAGGGGTCTGGGGGAGGAGGGGATGAAAAATTAGGTGGTCAGTTTTTGAAGAGAATGTAATGTTCTTTGGAATTGCTGTCACGTAATGTTCTCAGAGACTAAAGCAAATCAAAATAATTTATAGTGTTGTTATTCCTTCACTCTCGCATGATGGGAACCTGAAAAAATGTTGAACGCAAGCACTAACAGCTTAAGCTGACGCTGTCGACAGCGCTAGAGAAGACATAGGCTTGGATGTCCTGAGGACGGTAGCAAGAATTTTGGTTCCTTCACTGATCGTTGGATGGTGAGCAGAGGACGCAATCTTAGCGTTACCGTCGTCGCATGTGGTAAACAAAGGTTGGATGTTGCGTTGGCCAAGTGAGATCTTCCTCATAAACAAAAAGGAATAATTTCAGTGCAAATATTTAAAATGTTCCACTAAAATGTAGTTACACAAAGAAAATTAGGAACGATGGGGAGAGTAAACCCATTACTCACTGCACACGGTATGTAGGAGTGCCACGACGAACATAAAAACAAGTACACACTTCATAATATTTCACTATAAACCTTATTTGAGATTGGCCGGGAACATATGGCATGGAGGTCGGATGTGTACTGACCAAGAACTCACCACATAACTGAAGCAAACCTGATAAAATGAAAAGGATTGGGTTGGCAATCAAATTCCCCCACGGTCTTTTTGAAGGAACCACCCAGAATTCACCTGCAGTGATATCGGGAAGCCATGGAAAACCGATATCTTCGTGACCAGACTCGTATTTGAACCCACGTCCTCCCAAATGTTGGGCCAGTGCGTTACTTCTCACCCACCACGTTCGGCGACTCCAGAGGGAAGTAAATTTTGTAGCAACTGGCTACCGACCATTTACATTAAAAATGTTTCTCTTTCTAAGAAGATTGTAAACTACTGCTCACGGCGATTTTATGACGATAGTAAAGTTAAATGTACTATTAATTTTTAACGTGATTTTTCTTCTGTTGATAGGTACAAACCACCCAGTAAAAGGTTAGTCTTTTACTGGCATAAAATACTTTAAACATAAAAATTAATTTTGGTATCAGATGTGGGGTAAAACAGTAACTTTTAACAAGTAGCATGAGTAACAGAGCAAGTTATCGTCTCATATGATCCAATGACAATTGTTTAATCGATGCATTCAGCGATAATACATCTAGAATCAGAAATATAGTCAGTAAGCAACGGATATCGATAAAAGTTTCGCAGAAAAATCGGAGCAACTAGTTATCGATGCACCAAACACTCTACTTTGCTCCCCACATTCGCTTTTCGCACTTCATAAATTTCCTTCAGACTTGCCAATTTCTGCCACGAAGTCGTGGGGCGAGGGAAAAATAGCTGAAATATTTTAATAAGGAATATTCCTTTGCAGCAACAAAAAGAGAAAAAAAATGTTCTCCTCGCCTTCTTTCTTTTTTAAAATAATCCCCGCTTTCATCCCTGTGTGTGTGTGTGTGTGTGTGGAGGGACGTCAGTTCTGGTGTTGGGGGCATCAGAGTTTCACAATCGATGGATAGGGGTTTGAACGACTATTGGAAGCCAGGGGGTGGTGTGGCCCAGACGGGGGTGTTTTGAGCTGCGAGTGCAGAGGGAGGGTTTTGCTCGAGGTTTTTCGGGAAGCAGAAGAAAGAGGGACGAGCGGGTGGAGGATAAAAGAGGAAGGCTTTATGAATAAAACAAAAGTCTAAACAGGGCGCGGACAGCGGATGGGGGTGGCGGCAGCGAGGGGGATGGGGCGAAAAAAATATATATACGGAGAGAATATTTTATGCGATCGGAAGAGGGCAAAAATGGCGGGGGAGGGTGAAGGTAGGAGGGGGGTGGTGCTGGGAAATGGCAGAAGAATTACGCATATTCCTCGCAGCTGGCCCCGGTCGCGAGGACAGGGGTGGGGGCGGTGCTTTGGTGGGGGAGGGTTGTGTTTTGTGACGGCTGCTGCAGCTAGACGGAGAGATGTATCCTCCCTGCGACAGGACGGGAGTGAAGCAATACTGTATACAAGGTTTTATGCGATGAATAGCTGCTACCCACTACTTTGTACGCATGGACTTAAAATTGTATCGTTAGAATTGATATAGAAAGCTGTAAGTTACATAAAAGGTGTCGCAAAAAAAGCAGAGAGTGACAATAATACGAAGGGAGTCAACACATGTGTACAATATAATAAGTTGTGCCTGCACATGAAATTTTTGAATACGCAAACTGGTAGCGATAGAAAGTCAGATAGAACTCTGAGTGACCGATTAACACACCAACACACCCTATCTGTCTGCCTGTCACCGTTGGTTGGTTTTCAAAATTTGTTGTTTATCCCGAAAAAAGTATGATGTGTCTTGTACAGATTGGCCTACAAAATGAGCTGATATTTAATTTTTGTGGATTTAGCAAATTAGTTTTCGATTTTCCAAAGCACACATTTGGCGTATCATTATATGTAAGATGGCAGGTAAAGGGAGAGTAGTAATGTAAGAGTGTATAAAAAAAAAAAAAAAAGTTTTTCTGGTAACTGCAACTTGTAGAGTTGTCAAAGTCTCGTAGCTATTGGAGCCTTTAACTTAGAAATTTGAAACTTTAAACTATTTTATACTTTATTTCGTATTTCCCGAAACACTATTGTAACCTGTAATTTCTGAGTCATTTGGTGAAATTAATTCATGGTTGAATAGTTGGAGGCGAACAAATTTTTTTATGCAATCTTCGTGGTTACGAAATGAAATCTGACAACCCGCTGACTCTGTAAAGTTTCTTTTTGTTTAACTCCACAATTTTATTAGTAATCCTCGAAAAACGGTAAAAATCTATCCCTCCCATCCCTTCTCTATCTACGACACAACAAATCGAAATATGTACAGTAAATCGCCTCTAGAAATAAAAGAATCTCTATCTGTCGGGAGATTTAGGGAATGAGTTGGTACTTGGCAAGTTATGACTGACATGTGATCCTGTAAAAAAATACGATATTGAAGTTGTTCTCTCTAATAAAAAGTTATAAGTGCTGTAAATAAAATATAGTATTTACAAACCTGTTAAATGTACTAACCTGAGGATAATATTCTGTCGTAATCTACCGTGATCTGCGGTCTCATAAGGATTATAGCAAAACTATAGTCTACATTTTGTGGTTTTCGCTTAGTAACTAAATGAGCAGCCTAAACTATACAAATTAAAGTCTTCAGTGGACATTTTTTCCTACGAATGGTTATTTATGACATTCGAAAGGGAATTTCATGTATCGGGAACAAAAACGTAGTGGAAAGGGTTTTTATTTTAAACATATTTGCTTTTAAAAATAATTGTGAGGAACTCTATAATTTTTAAACTTTTTATTTTATTTACACCTGTTATATGAAAGACAATTTTACAAAAAGAATAACGAGCGTAATTTAAAAATTATTAAAATTATTTAAAAATTTTATAATCAAAATAATTTTTTTCAATATATAATACCTAATCCTGGAAACGCTACACTCAACTCGCAAAGGAAAAAAGTAACCGATTTTTTAAATGGATTGTTTTTGAGTTGGTACTGAAGACTTTAGACATAAAAGCGATCATATCCGATTCATCGGGAAAAATTGTTGTGATAACTGACCATCTCTCCATTTCTCCTTTGTCATTGTAACAAAAAACTGGATAAAAGTTGGATCTTCTTCCAGCCGAAATCGTTAGTATAACTGTGTTCCAAACTCGTTGTTTTGGCGGACAAGTTCGCCTGGAGTGATTTCGGGAAACCATAGAAAACGGGATATTGATGGATGGTCGTGAATTCGAACCAGCGTCCTCCCGAATGCGAGGCTAGAGCATTAGCACTCACCCACGACGATTGGTTTGTTTTCTGCAATGTGAAAGTGTTCATAAGTATTTGTGTCATATATCTACTTTTTTAGTATGAATAGATGAGGCAGTGGAAGACAGGACTTTTTTAAAAAAAATAAAAAAAGTAAATAAATAAGGCCTTTGGTCTCTACGATTATTTAGCCAGCTCTAATTTATATTTATTTTATTCTAACTATTTTATTAGGCTATTCTCCTGTATTTTTGATACACTGTAGTAAGGACTACACAATAAAAACATAACACCTGATTACAACAACCCAAGCTCGAACCATACGCTGCCACGGCCGTTGAGACTGGACTCGAACAAGCAAATATAGACTACTGTATGCTCTAAACGTCAATCCACTTTTCCTTTAACTTGGTTCGATTGCAGTAGGAACTATAGCCCGCAAAGACTGTTGTCCGATGAATCGAAACAAATTTACCTCAGCCTGTAATAGGATGAAACATCGCTGGAATGACCTCATCCAAATTGGACCAGCTGGATTTAAATATCCAGTGATAGGAATATTTTTCCTTGAAACGGAACATCCGTAAGAACTCCACAGGTCCAATCAACCTTCTGGTCAATTGAAACCCATCGCTAATATTGCTATGAAGGAACAATCCCGGTATTTGCCTGGAGTGGTTTAGGAATCGATTCCAAACCTGGCATGATTGAGGATCAAACCCATCTCTTCCAGACTGTCACCCCGCACTATTAACCTCACTTCTATCACGCTCGGTTTGGGAAATTTTTAGGGCAGTGACCTCTTGAGCACTAACCCTGATCGTTAGCACTCAACTTCTAGAGCAAAAGAAAAATCGTGTGGTCGTAATGACCTGGTGACAGGATTTTTACTGGTGGCACATTCTGCCCCTATTGTAGCGACATTAACATAATTCGATTAATCTATCGGGTATACCGTACATACAGTTTAACGTGGAATTCGAGCCACGGAGGCGTTCTGGCGTACTTCCCATTACACAGCAATCTGTGCAATAGGTGAAGGTCAGTTTAACCGCCTTTGAAAAACCCCGCCAAGACAGGTATTCGAACCGGGGACATTTTGATCTCCAGTCAGACGCTTTAACCAATGAATCACCAGATTTTTCAGTTCAGTCGATAGAATGAACACATCCTAACTGATCTATTTTGGTTCAAATTCTGGTGATACGAACACTTTTCACTAAACTAATATTACGCAAGCGTTTCCCAGGCACAATCAACATTTTTTTTTTTTTTTAAAAAAAAACCTCATTGTCATCCCTTCTGTGAAGAAACTTTCCCAGTGTTTGGTTGGGGTGATTTCAGCTGACCACGCAAAACCTACATCTAGATGATTTGACGGAGCATCAAGCCCGCCCCTACCAGAATATCAGCCCACACCTTTGATTTCTCATTTACCGCGCTCGATTTTGGAAGATGTAGTGAAACGGATATTTTGCGACAATATAGGGGTTCGAATCCTTGACCTCTTGAGCCTTGATCGTTACGACCCCCTCCTGACCCAATCACTCCGCCTTTCGAGGACTCGAGTATTTCAGTCACCGCTGCGTGAATCATTCCGCTGAGAGAAATCGAAAGTGGAGCATTGAGATAGCGAAGCATCACTCTCGGTACGAGAAAGTGAAACATATTCCGGCGAGCAATACACGTTTCGTAACGCAGGTCGTGATTGCCCTTGAACGCCGTCTTGTAAACGTATTTTTCTGATAGGGCGGGAAGGTCAAGGTACGCGGTTGCTGTGTTTGTGTGTTTCACAATTGTTCCCGGAAATTTCTGTTGCCTCTCTGGGTTTACCATAAGGAAATTTCTCACCTATCCGCTAGAGAGGTGGGTACCAATTTTCTGCTATCAATTATTCATACTGTCCATTGGTCTTCACTTTAAGCCCTACCTGTGGTATGTACATTTTTTTAAAATTATTTTTTTAACTGCATTACGTCTCTCAACAGCGAGGTCTTTAGAGACGGGAAAGGATAGGGGCAAGGAATGAGAAGGAATTCGGCCATGGCCTTTTTAAGGAAGCATCCCGGCATTTGCCTGGAGTTATTTGGGAAACCATGGAAAACCCAAATCTGGATGCTCGGGTGGTATGTACGGGTACCTCAATGAGGTATTTACAAATGTAGACTTGTTGGGAATGGGTACCAGAAATATTTCATCTCATCAGTCCAGAGCCAAACAGAAGCAGCGAACACCTATGTGTGTGACCGAATATCTGGACGTCAATGAAGAGAATATCTTCCGAAGTTTTGGGTAGGACCACATCAGCGTATCTTTCATGGGATGAAGAAGTGACATGAGACGGTTCACAATTTATTTCGGAAGACGATGACAGAAATACGATAGTGAAACGAACTTCATTAGGTACCATTAGTGACAATGGTATTAAAACCAATACAATAAAAAGAGCAATCTGAGAATCTGCTCTATTATTATGTACGCTTCTCGTTGGATTTTTTCCACAGTAACAAAATATTTACGCACAGCAGTTACAAGTTGGAGCAATCCACATGTTAGCAGTATGTTTCTTATTTTGCTGTTTTTTGTTTTCGCTGACTATGTGGCATGTGTAAAATTCCGAAGCTCTTGGATCCTAGTTTAAGGTGTAAAGTTTTTTGTTTGTTTTGAAACACTGTTTATTTGGTTGAGTAGAAAAAGGGGCGTCCATTAATTACGTGATGTAAAATGGGGGGGGGGAGTTCCGGTGAAATGTCACGAAGAGGGAGGACAGTAGAGCTAAATAAATAAAAAAAACTCCAAAATCGAAGCGGATGGTGACTTTAGGGGGAAATAAGACCTAGAAGCCCAGAAAACGGTGCGGAAATCACCTTTGTGGAGGGTATAACCGTCATTAAAAGCCAGTGAGCTAAAAAAAAGGACAAAATTCGATTAGCAGCGGATGGGGAGGGGGAAATCCCGTCAAAATTTCACGTCATCTTTGGGGAGACGTGTCCAACAGAGGGGGCAGGAGGTCCGGAATTCCGGAAAAACACCTCACGTAATTTTTTTTTTTTTTTTTTTGTAACAGTTTAACGTCCCTTTTTAACAACGTGGTCTTTAGAGACGGGAAAGGATGGGGGCAAGGAATGGGAAGGAATTCGGCCATGGCCTTTTTGAAGGAAGCATCCCGGCATTCACCTGGAGTGATTTGGGGAAACCATGGAAAACCCAAATCTGGATGCCCGAACGGGGATTCGAACCGCCGTCCTCCCGAATGCGAGGCCAGAACGCTATCCGTTACACCACCACGCTCGGTCTCACGTAATTAATGGAAGCCCCCTAAGCCGGATAGCCAAATTTTTAAAAAAAATCCTCTACTTTTCTAATATTTTTTATTGGTGATATAATAATACTCAAGAACACGTAATATTATAACACTGTTTCAAGGTACTATCCAACAATATAAGTTTATAAGCAGTCATTTTTTCTCTGCGGGGCTTCGTAGAACTAATGTATGCAACAGGCATTCCGAAAGTAGACACGCTGCATCAACCTGTCATGGACACTTGCGAACCATTTGACACCGTCCGAGAATATTTTAAAGGTGCGAACCAACGAGTGCGTGCGTGTGTACAAGCAGGCAGGGGACGAGTTGAACAGTGGTTTCGAATTTCTGCGTTATGTTCGTTTAACAAATTTCTGATAAGCCGACAATGTCAAAAAGATAATGAGTCATTGCAAATTTTATAACTCAAAAACGAATAATTTTCAGACATATGTTTATTTTTTTACTGTGAGCAATACGCCCCCGAAGTTTGTATTTTTGGGACACCCTGTATACTAGATAGATAATGTAATCTTTATCTTCCACCACACTTACTGATCCCTTCACTGATAAATTAGTCCTGATCCGAATGGAAAGCACGTTTTTCTGTCGTTTCAGCCAAACACGGGTATGGTTCATCGGCAAATACCTTCCCATTTCTCTGTAGGTGTATTCCGTCTGTAGCAATCGCTTTATCCAATAATCTTATAACCGAAACAAAACATATTTCACTACTTGGTATATTTGTATTACTGTCTTAATTAAACAATTTCAATGGTTATCAGTCCACTGCCATCTCATCATCATAATATCGCATTTACTGTCCTTTCTTTTGCAAACACTGAAGCAGCCACCAAAAGAAAATGAGAATGCGCTAAATGCCGTTTGATGGTGATGAGATTGCACAAGAATGGAAAACATTCAGCCAGAAAGTTTTTTTTAGAAATTACGTGTTCTGAGTATTATTACATCACCAATGTAACATATAAGAAATGTAGAGATTTTTTTTTTTAATTCTGCTATCCGGCCATACCCCCCTTTTCTACTCAAATAAATAAACCGTGTTTCAAAACAAACAAACTTTTCACCTTAAACTAGGTTACAAGAGGAGCGGGATTTTACACACGTCACGGAGGCAGCGGAAAAAAAAAAAAAAAAAAATACTGGTAAGATGTGGATTGTTACAACTTGTAACTGTTATTCAGAAATACTTTGTTACTGTATAAGAAGCGCTGGTATCTTGTATGTACTGCGGAAAAAAACGAACTAGCAACTTACATAAAAGCCATGGTGTGTTCGTTAGTCCCAGTATGATTTTGGAACTGCTGGAATGATGTCGAAGAAATTTGGTGCACGTGTTTTGATTGGCTTATTAGAAATGCTTTATGGGTTAATTAACCGCAACCCAACATCTTCAAGATAAAGTAGTCGTTTAAATATAATTAACAAACGGATCGATTAAACCTATAAAATTATGGATATGACGGTGTTAAATATTTTATAACCAACCCACAGGATGATAACAACCACGAGGTCGTGTAGGGGTGTATCTCCCACTTGCTAAAACATTTTGTTATGATCGCGAAATAGCCGAGACGAATTTGATAAAACATACATTTGATACCTAAAAATACTGTAGAAATAAATGGACCTAAAGCTACTACCTTCAGGAATGAGTCAAAATGATTGAATTAAATACACACGTAGCAAATGGGTAGACTGACATGACATTTGATCCGCAACTGTTTACATTCTGGATTTAAATTTCCCTGATCATCGTCTCGTGATGATAACTATTACTAAGACATGTAGTGATGTCTTCCAGGCTAGCTAAAACATTTATTTACATTCCAGAAACTAACGAAACCTAACTCAAATATACTTCTTTCAGTGGTAGGTGGAGGTTTTTCGTTTAAAAACAAACAGCTAGTGGATCGATTAAAATAAAATTTGATTCTCTGTTTAAACCCGTCAAGTAATTCACATGCTGGATTTAAATATTTTTTAATCATCCTTCCAGTGATAATTTCAACTAAGGCATATGGGAATGTCTCCCGGTTTTGCTGAAGCGTTTTGTTACATTCCTGAAACTAACCTAATCTGACATAAAACTACCCACTCCATGGGTGGGTTAGGATGATTCGTTTAAATACATACAGCATGTAGATCATTGACACGAAATTTTAATCTAGTGACTAAGAGTGTCAAACTACGCACAAGCTGGATTTAAATTGTCTCTAATCATTCCTTCAGTGTAAAAACTTGGACTAAGGCATTTAGGGATCTCTTCCGGTCGACTAATAGGGTTTTATTACGTTCTGAAAACTTCCACTCATATGAAGAGCATTATAGAACTTCCATCAAACTTCTTACGAAGTTACGGAACGATATACAAACTTCTGGATCATCCCATCAGAGCAGGTTACACAGACATGACCATTGACACCAAAAACTCAATTACTTTCACTTTTAGACTCTATTAAATACATTTTTACTTTAAATCGACGGTATGAAGACCTACAATGATCAGACTATTTAGTAAATAAAACATTTTTACTAAAAAAGTTCATTTATTACTTTGGTCAATTATTTACCATATAAAAAGTTCCCGTGCCTTAATTTCATTCGAAATTTCGCTGTCAGAATTTATCTTTAGAGATGGTGCATCGGAGAAAACCTCCATTCTTACACTACCATAATTTATTATTTTTTATGAAACTAAATCAGTGACCTGAGAATTGTTCTAGATTTATTTATTTTGCTTCGGGCTTTACACCTCGTCGGATAATTAGTGACGGGAAAGGACTGGGGTAAAGGAACGGGAAAGGATTTGGTCATGGCATTTTGAAGGCAGCATCCCTACATTCGCCAAGAGTAATTTGGGAATATCATGTAAAACACAAATTTGGTTGGCTGGATGGGGAATCGAACCTGCATCTTCCTGAATGCGAGACACGACTTTTACCGTTCATCCACGACACTCGGTATCAAGCCTGTATTGCCTCGGATGATTTCGGTAAAAACTGGAAAGATGGATTTTGATCAAACCTGCATCCTTTCAAATGCGATGCTTGCTTTGGAAAATGAGACCAGAGAAACGCGTTATCGGGGTGCCGGGTAAACTAAAAGTTAAGTAGAGTATAAGTTGAGAAAAGTCTGGTAAGGTGGAGAATTGTTTCAAGCCATTTCACCACTGACAGCCTATGACAGATATAAAATTTATCTGAGGCGTTTCGACACAGGGAATCCTTCTCTCTAGAATGCAGTCGGCAGTATTTGAAGTTGTCCCTCAGGCAGGCCGACTCTCACCACTCTAGTAACCGTTACCAACATAACGCCCGAAGTCTGGCGGCGTCTATTCATCTGTTGCCAGGTAACGGACTATGGCGACAGACACTGTGCGTCTAACATTAGCGACCCCAATACCACCCGTTTCTGTTCAGTTTTACCAAGAGTCGAATTTCTCGACATACTTTCTACAATTATTATGTACAGTTTTGGAGATTTTTCCCTCAAATTATCCCTTTCTTACGATGCTCGATTGGTCATAAATCATCAGAATTGGGAAATCTTAACCAACGTACATTAAAGCAAAACCTTGTGAAAGAGAAAGTGCACCTTTGTGAAGCGACAAGACCCAGTTATTACATACAAAAGAAGCTAACGTCGAAGATAGAAACTTATAGAATAATATTACATATGTAAGAAATAAACACGAAGATCTGCATGATTCGTTAACTGATAAAGATATCTTACGCTGAAAGTAAATGGTATGGCATTATCGACCGGGAGGGAGCAACGGAGAACGAACGAAGGACACAGAAAAAAGGTCTCGAGAGAATCATTAGTTCTTCAGTGTGAGGTAAGAAACTCTAACTAATACTATCGGGTTAATGTATCTTTCATCTCAACATACTCCTTACAACCTACTTCCTCAAATAACGGCTGCGTATATTTTAATCTTTGTCAACCTCTACGGCCTTCAGCTGTTCAAACTATCCAATCAAGCGTATTTTAATATGTGGCCCACCAACCTTTCTCTTATTTTTTAAAATTCTCCCAAAACTTCTTTCCTCATCCACCATTTCCTCAACACTTTCATTTCTCACTTTGTCAATGTACTTAATTTTCAGCATCCTTTTACGACGTTTCACTACCATTAAGTTCTGTTCCATACATACAGTTTTAAAAGTTCTTTCTGAGTCCGAGATCAATTTTTGAAACTTAATAAGGCTCTTTTCGCTAGTGTTATCCTGCTTTTAACATTATTCCTGATTCGGTCAACTGTTGTAATTTTACATCCTTAGTACTAGAATTCACTTACTTCTCCTAGAACATCTGAACCTATTTTTATATTTAATTTTCTATTATTGCAATAATTTCTTGAATTTTAACTTACTATGGTTTATATTTAGTCCAAATTCTTACGATAAAAATAAGGTCATCGCTTCATTCAATGTTTTTTTGTAATACATATTTTCTTTAAAAAAAATTGTCACTTCGGCTTCACGTCTGTAAGGTGATAGCTAGTATTGAATCATTGGGTTTTATTTATTAAACAATTGTTCTACTTCATATTTCTTTTTTTTTTTTTTTTTTGCTTCAATACTGTTGATTTTTTTCGGTGGAGGATGGAGGATGGAGGGGTGGGGTTTCTAATACTGTATAATTAAGACAAGATCTTGAGAGATTGTTGAGAGGAACAACATTGTCAGTGGAAATTACCTAGCCGGAGCCGGAGAATGATAGTGGTATCATAGATCTCTCATTAAAGCAGTTAAGATCTAGATGTCAATCCCCGAAAATAATGATGATTTTCTCTCAAACCTAGATGTAAAGGTGCGACACATTGATCTATTCAGCGTGGTGGTGGAGGAGCACTAGAAAGATAGACACATATCGATAGGTAAAACAGGCATGACCAAACCACAGCCATCATAGTGTCGAGGTATTGAAGCGAAATGGAGAGCCCTACCTCCTCTAATTACTCCTATAGGCAAGGGTTTTACCTTAACCATATTAAGGAACTACTCCATTAGTCACCTTGATAGCTTGACAGTGAGTATATCATCCATTCTCCTTAATTCGGGGATCGAAAGCTGTCTCTTAACACTAATTTCACTGAAGAAATCATAACGCCAGTTACAAATATTTGTATTCAGCGTCACTCTGTGTAACACTTAGCTTCTTTTTAAATTGTTAGAAGTTTAGAGACTTCAAGAGATTTGCTAAACTGTTACGTAGCAGAACTCGAAGTTATCCGTAGTACTGATAGGTAATCACGTGACACCTTACTACAAGACATAGCTCAGTCAGACCAGGAAACCTCGTGTTTCTGGAGAGAGCTGGAGTGATTTCCCGCTAAGTGGGATTCCAGGTTTTGTCTCCAGAGCACTTGCCACTGACAGAAAGCGGTCTCATCTCTCGTTACAGACACTATCGATAACGAAGCCACTATCAACCTGTTTGCACAAGTAACTAGTGTAAATGAAGCCAGGGGAGGGAGGTGAATGGTAGAGGCCCCACCATGGCTAGAACCAGATTCATCATATCTGGAGCGTTTATCATGAGGGTGGAATGTTTGTGTTGCCAACTTGTTGAGAAATGTTCCATAGATGTCAAACTCAATTTTGCAGAGGGCCGTATATTATATTTAGAATGTGTAGGCGGGCCAGAATCAAGTAAAAAAAATGTACTGAATTATTATAACAATTTATTTATTTAATTGTATAGTAAAGCTCTAAAAAACATGATTCTTCTTTCTGTGTCACATTGCGATCACGGGCCGTATTGATAGGGCCCGGGGGCCGGATGCGGCCCGTATCTTTGACATCAGTTGTGTAAACTGTGATCTATGTGGTAATCTTATTTTTGTTTGTGAAATGCGTAGGTGATGTGGCGACCGTCCCGGCATTCACATAGGTGATTGCGGGAAACCGTCTGTAAATTGTAAACGTGACGGGCAGTATTCGGGGTCGACACTGGCCCCATTGTATCTTCCCATCCATTGCAGTGGCGCCTTAATGCACTCAGCCACGCTCGCGAGTTTTTTTTTTTTTTAATGGCGGCTTAGAGGCTCTATCAATCTACCTTAGCCCTTAGGTTAAGGGATTCTTGTCAGAAGTACTTGCCGTCTTAGCATTTCCTTCTTTTATTTGCTGTTTCCGTGTAAGTGCTTGTTTTACTTACATATTTTTCATTTCTGTTGAGCCTTTTTTATTTTTTACTATACTTTTTATTTTTTTTATTATTTATTTTAATTTTATTATGTTTTTATTTTTTTGTATTTTATTTAATTTAACAGTGTAAGTGCATCCGTTTCGCACTGTATTTATCTTTTTCTCACTAGTTTTCTTCTGTCAGCAGCTGGAGTGGTCTTCTATGTGGACCCTCGTATATGTCGTAGTGCCCTAGAGAGCGAATAAGGTGGTTGTCGCTCTCCTCAGTTTTATTGGTAAAAATGTCTTGCTATTTTTTTTATACCTATCCCGAAGTTTCGGGAGGCCATACAGCGAGCTCGATGTAATTATTAATTATAGCTTTCAGTGTATATGTCGTCATCCAGTATGTATATTGTATTTTTCCAATGTATGGACGCCACAGGACGGACAGGACATTCACACAGACACACAACACTTAATCATCCATGCCTGTGGCCGGATTCGAACCGGTGGCCATCGGCACGCGGAGCTAGCACTCTAGCCCCTACGCTACCGAGGCCGGCCACTCGCGAGTTGTGGTTTCACATTATAGACTGATGACCCAAAACATTTTGACCACCTGTTTAATAGAGTGCTGATACTCCTTTGGAACCAAATACACCAGCGATTGGCATGCTCCGAAACACTTGTGCCTGCAACACCATTGTACTCTCCCATCAGAACTTCCACAGATCGCTGCCTATCATGCTTTACAGAGTGGGCAAACCTTTGACGTCCACGTTCTGTGATTAGGCGTGGACGTCCAAAACCTTGATACCTACTTGTGATTTCACCGCTCTTCGATCACTTTCCATAGATGCTCACTACAGCAGCATGCAAACAGACGACCAGCCTCGCCTTTTCCGAGATGCTCGTTCCAAAACGGCGCACCTACAAACCACCTGCCCGTAATTTAATGGAATTGCGTGACCTGTGCGTCAACATCTGGTGCTAGATATCTCCGGAAACCTACCAAGGACTGATCGAATCTATGTCACTCCAAATCGCTGCTGCATTGCGTTCCAAATACGGAGCAACGTGCTATTAAGTAGGTGATCATAATGTTTTGCCTCATCAGTTATGTCCTCCTTCACCACCTTTTCCCAACATTAGAGGTCGGCTGCTTTTGATTAGTTTTAATCGTCACCGGTATTACAGATTTGGAACTTCGGTTTTTACGATTTTTGCTGACGTCAAGTATTTTATACGTACTGCCATGTCATACTACATACTAATGGGGGAACTGAAATGTTGCCGTATGTCTGCGTAGTGTGTAACTTCGTTCTGTACTTGATAATTGTATTTTTTGTTTTGTGAAATATGTAGGTTACTGGGCAGAGATGGGGAATCGTCACGACGTTCGCGTAGATGGCTGCGGAAAACCACCTAAAAACCGCAGTAAGGACGGCCGGTTCGTGGGAAGATGGGCTCGTGCCCCGTCCCGTTGTACCTCTCCGATCCAGTGTTCGGCACCTCTGCGTACTCAGCAACACTGACGGGTTGTGGTAGCACATTATAACAGGTATTTTAACTGCACTGGCATCCATTCCTCCGATTCACATTCCCTATACGTCCACTTTCCTACTCCATGATTTTTTTAATTAAATACTTAAATCCTGTGAGTGCAATACTGGCACCCACCTACTTTTAGGGGGCGTCTACTAATTACGCGAGGTGTTTCTCCGGAATTCCTGGAACCCCCCCCCCCCCCATGGTGAGATTTTGTTAGTTCTAATTGGATCCTGCCCCCTCCATATGACAGCTGCGTATATTGAGGATACCTCCCCCCCCCCCACTGCTGACCGAACTCGTAGTTTTTTTACACATTTTTTTAGCTGTTCTGCTTCCCAGAGCGGTTGTATAACCCCCCCCCCCCCCCCCCCGTAAAACATCGGTATCGGCGTCTTTTAAGACCCCATCCCATTTCACCTCACACTTCAAAAAAAATAATTTTTAATCAACTGAGTGATTCTGGTATATTCTCATAATTGATCTTGGTCAATTTACTCCATTCCCTTAGGGAGCGTCCATTAATTACGTGAGGTGAAATAGGGGGGGTTCGAAATCGCACGAAACCTCACCAAGGGGGACGGGGGTCAACGGAAATCTCACGTGAAGTTTTGAAAATTCTTGTAGAATGGTAGAGCTAAAAAAGAAAAAAAGAAGGTCTACAAATGACACGAAAATCGATTGTAGTGGAGTAAAAAGTGACTTGGGGGGGTAGTGATGATCCGATTCAAGTAAATACGAGTAAGTACTCGATACTTTGTTTCGATACCGAGTACTTTTCGTATTCGAATTAATTCATTCGATAATTACTCGGTATCGGAAGAAAAGTACTTGTATCGAATCGAAAGTATCGAAACGCACCCAATGTTAAATTCTGTGTGCATAATCCCTGCTGTGCCACTCAGTAGTGCTTGCGAAATTAATTTCTGGCTATCGTCAAGTTGGTAGCATTGGAAATCAAACAAAATCAGCCTTAGAATAGACAATCTAATCTCAAAGAGTTTGTTTTAGGTCCCTATTTCATTGTAATAAAGTTGTACTTGGCGCACATTTCGCTATACCTGGTATATCGTCGTTCCCGCACAGCCCCCACACAAAAACTAAAAGATATGGTTCATGAGCAACTAAGTAGCACACGTGAATCGGAAGAAGCTGCTTCAAGTAGGGTTACACAGGAATATCACTTCTGGAAACATCACAAAGAAACATAAAACGCACGATAGTGACAAAGTCTCTCTCTACTTGTAATGTCTCTAAAAAGCAATTCATTTACAAAGTGGGACCGAGCGTGGTGGTGTAACGGATAGCGTTCTGGCCTCGTATTCGGGAGGACGGCGGTTCGAATCCCCGTCCGGGCATCCAGATTTGGGTTTTCCATGGCTTCCCCAAATCACTCCATGTGAATGCCGGCATGCTTCCTTCAAAAGGCCATGGCCAAATTCCTTACCATTCCTTGCCCCCATCCTTTCCCGTCTCTAAAGACCTCGCTCTTGAAAGACGTAAAGCAGTTAAAAAAATGGGAAGAAATGAAACTTATATTTCCTTGTCTGTATAAATACACACAATAGTATCTTATTATTGTAGTAGCGTCAGTATTGAGGGAATGTTTGTTTTCTAATGGGGGTGAAACGATGATAAACAAAGGAACAAGCTGTCCCCAAAATATTTGGAACAATTGTTTTTTTGGGAAACCTCCCAAAATCGGAGTTTTATTGTTTAAAAGTGTTAAAACTACAATAAATAAATATTTAAAGATAAGACAAAACATTCAAAATTTGCTTACAATGTGAGCTTTATTATAATTTTAATAAATAAATAAAAATGTTTGCTGTATGTTTTTTAATTTCATTACACTAGGCAAATAAAATAAATAATTTAGCAACATGTCTCACACACACACACACAACACACACACACACACACACACACACACACACACATATATATATATATATAATATATATTTCGACATTAATTTTAAAAAAGTATCGATATGAGTAAGTATCGATACTTATGCAGTACTCATATGAGTAAGTATCGTAAGACAATTTGAGTACTACTCATTTGAGTAGGTATCGATACTTTGATGGTATCGGAACGTCACTAGGGGGGGGGGAGCATGAAAATTAATAAAAAAACGTCTCCAAAACTTATGTGGTCCATTCGTAGGTGGGACGGGGGAGGGGTTCTCCGTCAAAATCTCACGTAATTAATGGACGCGCCCTCAAATCTGAAATCACGTGTCAGGCTGTAGTCATGGTCATTTGTTCCCGTCCATATAACCGATCTTGGTGGACGAGGGCTAACGTCAGAAGCCTAAATTCGGGAAGACGTGGATTCAAATCCCCGGCCAACCATCCAGATTTCGGGTTTGCAGGGTTTCCCGAAATCACTCCAGGCTATCCCTGAATGGTCCCTTCATAAAAGGCAACTCCTTACCGCCTCTTGTCCCTATCTGCTTTAATGACCTCGATGTCGACGAGCCATAATTCCTGAAGCAAAAAAAAGGGGAAGAAGAAAATACAACAAGAAAGAAATAAATAAAAACCCTACTCATTTCTATCGTAGCCTACTGTAGGAGTAAACGGTTGTAACGGTTTGTCTGTGAGGTTTTTGTTTCGTTTCACCTTTACAACGAAATTCCCGTTGCTGCAGGGTGGAGTCAAGTAGTGCTGTAGCTTTCCACAACACCTGTCGACACATTTCTTGTGTCTGCGGTTGTTCTCCTGCAGCCTGGAGCTGTTTATCCGTCTTTGGCTGACCTTCACTGCGGCCAAGACCAAAATACGGGGCCCTTACCACATGCAAGGGTGGGTCGCTTACCACAAGTTACGAAAATACGCCACGGTAATTAAGGAAATACACCACGTCTACAACTGCATATCTTGTATCTACTACGCGCTGTTTGACTTATAATAATTTGTGCAATGTCTGATTCATTAAAGTTGGTAATCAAGTAAATGAATGAAACGAATTCGGCATAGAAAAACAACCAGGAACAAGGCATCAGGATGATAGTAATTGCTGACAATATTGTTCTTCAAGGTGACACGAAAGGATGGTACATAGTTCGTTTGTTGAATGGTAATAATCTGGTCTGGCATTAAGGAAGACGTGGGTTCAATTTCCTGGCCGAGTTTCCATGGTCTCCTGAAATCACTCCAGCTGCAAAATGCAATAGTTCCTTCCAAAGGACAGGGTAGAATTCCTTCCTGTTCATTGTCCCCAACCCTCTCCCAGCTTTATTGACCTCGACGTCGACAAGAAGATTTAAGCCGTAAGAAGAAGACGAATGAATGAAGTAAAAAAAGAAACGAAAGACAACAATAAAACTTTCGGTAAGAAATTCAAGTAAGAATAAATAAAACCAAACGAAAAGCGTTTAAACACATGAGGTATAAGTAAACAAATGGAATAAACATGAAAATTTGAACATGTAGTTGAAAATAGTGTGGAATGAAAACTATTAAAAGACTGAAAAATGTTGCATATATACAGGGTGTTACAAAAAGGTACGGCCAAACTTTCATGAAACATTCCTCACACACAAACAAAGAAAATATGTTATGTGGATATGTGTCCGGAAACGCTTACTTTACATGTTAGAGCTCATTTTATTACTTCTCTTCAAATCGCATTAAACATGGACTGGAAACACACAGCAAGAGAACGTACCAGCGTGACTTCAAACACTTTGTTACAGGAAATGTTCAAAATGTCCTCCGTTAGCGAGGATACATGCATCTACCCTCCATCGCATGGAATCCCTGAGGCGCTGATGCAGCCCTGGAGAATGGCGTATTATATCACAGCCGTCCACAATACGAGCACGAAGAGTCTCTACACTTGGTACCGGGGTTGCCTAGACAAGGGCTTTCAAATGCCCCCATAAATGGAAGTCAAGAGGGTTGAGGTCAGGAGAGCATGGGGGCCATGGGAAAGTAAGCGTTTCTGGACACATGTCCACATAACATATTTTCTTTGTTTGTGTGTGAGGAATGTTTCCTGAAAGTTTGGCCGTACCTTTTTGTAACACCCTGTATATATATAATTTTGTTTGGGACAACTAGGACCATATTAACTACTTTTTTGGCTTAAATTTGTACACATCAGTATTACAACAAGGGTCGTTATCCATAGAGCGGACCCACAGTTTAACGTGGAATCTGAACCACGGAATCGTTTTTGAGTACTTATTTTACTCAGTAACATGTGCTAGAGATGAAGGTTGGATTAAGGTCTTATGAAAATTCAGGCTGAGGCAGGGATTCGAACTGATGACCTTTCGATCTCCAGTCAGGTACCTTATCAACTGAGACACCAGGCCGCTCTCAGAAAAATGTGGATAGTATAATTATTCATCTAGAAGAAAAATTAATGAGGAAGAAGACTCTGTGACTAAATGTTCAGAAAGAATGGATCTTTAAAAATCTTCATAATTTCGAATAATGATAAGTAAAACGAAAACAAAGATAACTGTATATACAACAAACAACTCGCAAGACTGAACGAAATAGGTGGAGAATAAAATGGAAAAAGTTTTCTATTTAGAAAGTAACATAACAAACAATGTTTAATGAAATGAGGTAATCTTATTAACGTTGCCAGTGCACAATGTTCTCTATATCAAACTGCTAGATATGTGGTTAAATAAGCTGTTAATTCAACCAGACGTAGTTTTGGTACAGAGGGTGGCAATATCGCGTGATAAATTATTAATCTAAGCAAAGCGGAAAGATACACAGTCAATACTGGCGGATCCTCCATTATGGTGACGTATAATGTGATATTTGCAACGGTTAAGCCATCTAAATCTACTACATAATAAAAAAAAATGTGGATCTTACATAACACATCTTAAAATAATTCCGATAAGTAAGCTCCACGACGGTTGGTTAAATAATGTGAGAATGAAAAGAGGGAAACCAATGCGGCACACTTTCCCTTAATTACATTCGGCCTAGTGGAAATACTTTGCAAACACCAACCTTAGACGAATCTGAAAAGGTAGAAAGAAGATAGAACTAAAGTACTTGTGAATTGCGTCTTGTTTCCCAATGAAAACAGTGACTCCAACAGTATGAGCTACATTAAAGATGATTGGGAAGAAAATTATATTGAGTATACAATTTCTTTTTATTGCCACAATGTCACAGACATTTTCAACGATACTCACGTGTCAACATAATTTTATAAATGATTTTATTTTTGGGGATCTATAGAACTGCATTCCTTGAGAGACACTCTACCAATAAGCATTACTTGGTTGTGAATCGACTTCGTATGTGTTTTTAGAATACACTTTTGTAATCGATACTGTACTTAAACGAGCTGAATGTAATTACAAAAGAAATTAGCGTAAGCGGGAATAGCTAATGAACTTAAATAATCAATTAACGAATTACACACGAAGAGCGCAATTACAAATCCAGATAATGATCAAATTATTTAACGAATTTCAGAAAGATTTTCGAATGTAGGTAACAAATAGTAAGGAAAAAAGTGATCAGTAATGGAACTGATTTATTTATTTATTTATTATCAAACCCGTTACAGTTACAATACGTAAAACACAAACAACAATATTAACAAGAACAACAATAGCTAGGGGGGGGAAACCATAGCAAACAACACCAATCAATTCATATCATAGATAACCTAACTTGAACAACATTATCACTGGCATTAAGAAGGACTTACAAGATGCAGATTGTTGTATTCTGGGTGGTATGTTCTGCCCCACATTCACTCGGAGTGTTTGAATCTTCGAGGTAACCGGTGGAGGCATCGTTTATACGGAAAATATGCTGGGAAATTAAATTAGATAAGTAAGATACCTAAGATAGCGGTCTGGAGTGATAAAGATTGCAAGTCTGCATGGATTGTTACGTCGTACGTTGTACGTGTTACGTTTTATAGATAATAATCTATACAAATACAGAGAAACAGGAAAAGTGTGTAAACAGATTTCATATTTCATTACGAGTTGATGCCAAAACCAGAAGTAGTGAAGTTGACAAAAACGATTAGGAATCAAATATTGACTCAACAGAAAAGGAGTTAGTAAGAGCGACTGCAAATAAAGCCCTATTGCACTGGCAAAGAGTTTATGACATGGAATAGAGTAGGGCAAAGGTGGAAGAGGAGGTATGTACAGATAAGAGACTTCAATAAAGGATAAAATCCTGAGAAATCACTTCACCGAGCGTAGAGGGCGAGTGGTAATGGTCGGCCATGGCTTTTGGTAGGACGAAGAATAAAATCCTCGAGTGGCCATCCTGATTTCAAATTTCTATGGTACTACTCCGAAATCACTCAGGATAAATTGAGGAATGGTTCATTCAAAAGGCCATTGCTGAATTCCTTCCTGTTCGTTACCTCCCGTCCGCTCCCGGCTCTGACGGTCCCTACGTCGACGAGCCGCAATCTACGAAGAAGTAAAATTATGTTTGAAATGTTTAAGTTAATATGCCAAATCGTACACCAGATGAAGTTTGGGAAGTTCCGACATTGATCGATCACCACTTTCTGCAAGCAACTTACGAAAAGACATGGCGGCGAGTAGGAAAACGACTCAAAATCGTGATAATTCGGGGTTCATCTGTCGATACAGCAAGCTGATTTCTTTCCGTTGCGTACAAAAACTATAGTTGACTTGAATTGCGATGCAATCCTACCCTTGCCATTCTACAGATTCTCCCAGATCTGGCCACGAGCGTTTCTACTGCTAACTGGACGTCCCTGGGGGAGAGCTTTCGCCGTTGACAGTCAGCTGACAACCAAACCCCAATCTGTCGGTAATATATTCTCAAATAAGCTCTGTTCACTGTCAAAAAAAAATGGCGACCTTCAAACATCTCTTAATTTACAGCGACGTCAGAACTCCATTTAAATTTTTAGGAAGTCGTGACCAGCCAAGAGTAATTTGACTATGTTTTTAAATGTCGATGAACGGTTCTTCCACTTGTTTAATTTCGAAATAAAATAAAGCCAAAAGCTATTGTTTGTCTATTAAATTAAATGAGCTTTTTCCTGTGATCTTTCAAAAAAAAATAAAAAATCCTTTTATACCATTTTTCAGATTTAAGAACAAACTTTTTCGCGTCATTATAAGTAAATAAATTCTCGGGCTTCCAGCCACGTAAAGGTGTCACACTTGTGGGACGTTTCAAAGGCCTCTATCTCGGCCCTCATTCTCAACCAAATGTCAGTGATTAACTGTTTGTTTACGCGCTGTCACGGATACGGTGGAAGACAAAAGCCAACCCATCGCGATGACGTCATCCATTCTTCTGCCCTTTTTATTTATTTATTTGACCTTAGGTCTTGAACATACCATACAGTCAGCCTGATAAAGTTACAAGGTAATAATATTAATAGTATGTAAAAATATGCAGATACATAGATACATTAAATATGTAGGTCACTGTCCTTAATATAATCCTTGATGATACTATAGATTCTGTTGTTATTTGTAGTGAGTAGTACTGCAATGTTAGTTGGAAATGGCTGCAGTGCTCGCACAAGAGACTTGATGAATCTTTTGCCCTTTACAGAGACGAAGCTGTTTCTGCATTTTGATAGCCGGGTTCCAGGCCGCACTGAGTTGATAACCAATGTCCCTGTTAACTAAAGAATCAGTTGTTCTGATTTCTACAGATTCTGTTATAATTCAGTCCCAAAAATCTCTAAAATTGTAGTTTTTTTCGAAATTAAATGTATGTCTTTCTTGTACACTGTGTTCGGTCACAGCCGATTTCCCTTATTGCCCTAGGCGAACATTTAAAAAGAAGTTACTTCAACAGAAAGATCGTATTGATACCATGGGCCTTGCCTTTCTGTCGATTGTGGGTGCCCTAAGTTCTAAAATATTTATGGTCATATGGTCATATTTTGAGGAAAACTCTGCTAAGTTTTAGTAGTACCGAAAATTCACTAGAAGTTGTAGATGAGGAGAAATTATGATAATTATTCAAAGAACAGTATTCCTATTATACACTGGAGGAAAAATCAAACTATCACTGAATTGGTCAGAATTCACCCGTCAAGAATTAAAATTCTACAGCATGCCTGTGTCGAGCTGCGTCAATGAATGTCACATTGTCACCAATACTTTTCAAAATAATCCTTAGTGTTAAATCTGTAGCGGATCAATGAGTACCATCGTTGCCGGGGAAAAAAAAAATTCTGAAAGTACGAAGCTACGGAGTTCCGTAAAGGAATTTGGAGAGGATTATTTTAGTACAGAATATTTTTCTGTAAATTCTTTGGAATTAAAGTAACTTTATCAAAGCGAATTAAAATTTAATTTCTCAATGGTTCAGTTCGTGCACGGAAGCAAATTATGCTGTCTACATGAACACGGCACTACTAGATAAAATAAATGATGTATAATTGGTCGTGTTTTGATGTATACTAAATTTAAATGTTTGATCATATTTTGTTATTTTAAGATCACATTTACAAGTTTTTAAGGTCATATTTGCATGCATATTTGTCTCTTTTTTTGGTCATAAAGATCTGAACCCCACAGATAATAATAATGATGGTGATGAATAACAATAAGGAATTATTAGATGGATGTTTGTAATGGAATACAATCTACCCTCCACCACCAGATAAATTTCTCAGTGCAACGTGATTTGGCTGATCCAGAAGTTTTCTGGTATTCTGCAGTCTCTTTTATGACACTGAAGGTCTATTCCTCCGTGGCGTCTCGTCACAAAAGGAATACCGGATGAAATTTGGAAGCGTTCCTCTCATAATTGATGCCCGATCCATTTGAAGTAACCGTCGACTCGGGGTCGACGTTTCCCGTTCTGATGGGTCGATCACAGCTGTCGTCTTCCCACGGAGACAGCCCCTTCGATTTTATCATTTGGAGACTTCTAAGATCTGTCGTGTCAGCGCGACTGATAGAAATACCTGCTGGAGAAGTGGGGTAGTCACGTGGAGAGTTGATCAAAGTTTTAACAGGAATCCATTACACTGTAACATCAATATCTGATGAAGAATCACACGAAACGAACGCTGCAAATTAACAGGACATTGTCCCAGCAATCACAGGATTCGATCAGGGATCCGGAATATTTCCAGTTCTGAATTTTTGGGATTAAATTTCTCTCTCTCTTTTTTTTTTCTTTTTTGCTCGGGCTTTACGCCTTGTCGACGGCGCGTTCGTTAGATGCGGGATGGTGTAACAGCCCTCAAACTTAAAATTAAATGTAATTGTATTGTATGAAGCACTCATAGTATGCTAGAGTTTGGTTGAATATGATCTGGTAGCTTTGTTTTGTAATTTACTGTAAATCAATGTATATAGCCCTTTATTTTATGAAAAGAAATTATTTAGAGGCCATTTAATATGTTTAAGAACAGTACTGTGAAGAGAATTGCTTAAATGTTTGTAATTCCAAGTATTGATGCAAGTTACGATGTCTACAGGACATTTTACTTCAGTTTAAAATGATTTCTGTGAATAATTTTGTGTTTAAGTATCTTTAATTTCCATTTCTGACCATTTTGTAATGGCGTTAAATTATTATGTATTAATTCTGATTGTTTTTTTAATATATTTCAATTGTTTAAGTATTGTTAATGTTCGAGAAATCTCTGTCGGAAACTTTTGAAGTGTTCCAGAAATTTCGATAGAGCCTATATAAAGAAATCAGCAGAAGGACGGTAGTAGTTTAAAACAGACTCAATTTACGGCAGCGAAGGATTGTATTATCTGTGGAAAAAGCGTAGTATGCAATCTCTGGATTGTATGAATGCATCTAACGTTGATGTCGTTTCTATGCAAATAAAACAAGTTTAAATTAAAAACATATCGTGGACTACTTAATTACCGTATTAATTAAACCACGAACAATCTTATAATGGGATTGGGGCAAGGAACGGGAAGGAAATCGGCCATGGTCTTTTTGAAGGAAGTATCCCGGCATTAGGCTGGAGTGATTTGGGGAAACCATGGAAAACCCAAATCTGGATGCCCGGACGGGGATTCGAACCCACGTCCTCCCGAATGCGAGGCTAGAACGTTAACCGTTCACGCACCACGCTCGGTTTAAATTTCTCAATCCAGGATTTTCGGGATTGATGTTGTTTTATGTAACTCTACGAATATAGTCCGTATTGTTTCTTAACGCAGTCTTTTACGCAGCTATGAAATTAAATACTACTAAAATACAGTCTCGTCGGAGGAAAAATGTATTCAGATGACTTGGTTTTAGTCTTAACAGTTTTGTTAGTACGTGAATACTTAAGAAAGATATTCCACTTTTGTTGTTTTTCGTCAAGATGTTGCCACGGTAGACAAAAACTGCGGCAGGATGTGTGGCAAGTAATCCTTCCTCAGACGAGAACTAATTTCGCGTGATGTATTAGCCCGCAGTGACCCTAATCCCGTACGTGGACAACACGCTTCTTGCGGCAGTCCATCATCAAAACGTCCATTCAGATCACTTGCATGCGGCGTGCCTCGGGATTGGGTCCTTCTGCCGAACGGGTTAAGCGGCGGGCTCGTTAATCAAACACCCTCCGAAAACGCAAAGTGTTTTGTGGCCGCGGCGACAATGTCTTAATCTTAGTGCTGAATGTGGTGTCATGATCCCAGGGGTCTGCATGCTCGACGTTGATAGACGAGCGGTGTAGGGGACGGCGCGTATATGCCTGCCCTGATCTGCTACGTGTAAAGTGTAAATAGTGGCACATCCTCGACCGTCATTACAAGAAGGCAACATAAAGAAAATGATCCTTTCAGGCACAACAGAGATCCCAAACAGAAGCTAACTGTGATGATGACTGCATGGAAAATAGCATTAATAAGAAGAAATCTTGGCTATGAATTAATGTGTTTTGTAGAGGTATTCTACAAATAAAATTTAATTGACCTGTAATCACTAACTCATTAACCGTATTGTGTAAATTAAGATACAAAATTAATCCCTGGGGAACAACATGTTTTAACGTTGGCGTTGTATGCTGTGATGTAGACTCCAGGGCCGGCATTAGGGGGGGGTAAGCGGGTCAAAAGTACCCGGGTCCCGCGGGCTGATGGGGGGCCCGATCACCGACTATAGGGGCCCTGAGGCCATGAAGCCTAGATTACGCCCATTTTCGTCGGCCATTTTGTAGAGCTAAAAAAAAGAAAAAAAAAAAAGGTCGCCCATTTTACCCCGGGCCCGAAATTCCTAGCGCCGGCCCTGGTAGACTCCATGAAAAAATAATAACAGTAGAAAATATTGGGCTATGAAAAGGTGTGTTTTGTAAAGTGAAGGTATGTCACAAATAAAGTTAAACTGACCTGTAGTGGAACTAATCAGCTACTAATTAACTGCATTGTGTAAATTAAGACCCAACATTGATCCCTGGGGAACAACGTGATTGACGTTACCGTTGTATGCTTAACAATTTCATTAGTTACTAAACCTATAGAAGGACTTTCTTCGTAAGTTTCTTCCTTTCTATACAAGAAATATAATCCTTCACTTATTTTTTTTTTTTTTTTTTTTATTTATTATTATCGCGTATCCGCAGGAAAACAGCGACACAGGTTCCATTGATCAAAAACCGAATATTGTATATATGTATATTAAAAAACTTCTATTCTGCAATACTCGTATACAGATGATGGACGTCGAGAGAACTTCTTTTTTTAATTTGTTTCCCTGGAAGCTATAGACGTGGTTGACCTCCAGTGTAATAATTTTTACCGCCTCTGTCCCTAAAACTCTATTAATGTAAGCGCGCCTATTGTCAACACATTAAACACTTATTTTCTCAGCTTCGAAGCCTCGGACCGTAATATTTAATGACGAATTCAAAGTAATTTTCTGCATCCTGATTATTTTTATTGCATTATATATTACGGTTGCTGATAAATTTTAAGTTCAAACGTATATATTTTGGTTAAGAAAAAATTATAATCCTGTGGATTCGTTCCAATAGTCGACACTATGAAACAGATATGCTCCTAAATTTGACACATTTTGTTTCCTACAGTCTACAACTTTTCCAGAACCCTGAAATAGCATTAAGGTGAGAAAAAACAAGATCTGATGATAGAAAGGTTGACAGAAGGTGCTTGGCTAAAGTGAAAGTAATTACATACTCAGGTGGGGTCCCATGATTGCGAACCTAAGTCCCATAAGTCGTGAGGACCTGGTGCATACTGTAGAAGAAGCTATGTACAAATAAATCCCATTATACAAATAATAATACAAATTCAAAGCGTCTCAGAATTTCCTCTGCAGTATCTGTCTGCTTTACATGAAGTACTTAGAAAGTGATGGATTTCACTATTTGCCTACGACAACATAACTAAACATAACTACAGGCGCCTGAATATTACATACTGTAGTATGTGTTGAATACCGACACCACGTGTCAATTTTAGGTTTCTTGTGCCGCATCGAAGAGTATAAAAAACGTATCGTCGTAAAAGAAAAACATTAATTAAGTATATGATCAAATATCATTTTTAGCGAGGAACACGCAGGAACACGCAAGAACTTAGGTAGCTATATTAAACACAGAGGTTATTAATAACAGAATTATTCTTCTGTTTTTCACTCACATTTATTTATTCACATTCAGTAGAAAATGAAGCTAACTTACATTCATGATTAATTGACTTTCGGGGTGTGCCGCGTTGTTTATTTAATTACCTGAGGTTTAGGCTGGTATCCTAAAGCCTTCGACAGAGATACTGTTTATGTTGACAAAGCAGAGAGTGTTAAGAAACATATCCGCCACTATAAATATAACAACAGCAACAAATCCGCCGTAGTTGCCATGCCATTAACACCGGGCATGAAATAAAATTTCAAGACACGAGGCTACTGTGGAGAGAAGACCAGTGGTGGCCTCGACGTCTGAAAGAGGCAGCAAATATTAAAAAAAAAAAAAAAAAAAAACGAACATCAATGAAGATAGCGGCCTTGTAATCTGCGATGTAAAGTACTGCTATGTCAACATATACAGTATCTTTGGCGAAGGCTGTAGGATACCAGCCGAAAGCTCAGGTAATGAAATAAACAACGCAGGGATAACCCGAAAGTTAATTAATCATGAACAAAGTCGGCCGCGGAAGTATTAGGAATCATCTACCTTACATTAATTGATAGTTGAACTATTTCGCAACGTTGCAGTTTTGCTAACAACATACACGCTTCCTCTTCTGGTAAACACAGCGTAAGAAAATAGTTTATCGTAGACATATTGACGAGTAGATATGACAGTGTTGCTGGTATACACGCTTACGTTATTTAGGAATTAAAAGTTGTTTGAAATACCAACAGTTCCGTATATTTAAACGAGTAGTATTAATATACGAGCAAATATATTATAATTGGTTATTTAGTCGTTTGCTGTAATAATAATAATTAAATAATAATCAGTATTCATAAAAGGCTAAACCTGGTCATTGAGTCACAATCCCGGCCTTCGTTGGCTGTAATGGCCAAAGATGTTACTACCAATCCGAGGAAAGGTGCGTTATTTCATAACAGTTCTATATAGTCAAGACTCCTCTAAGAAATGAATTGCCAAAACACTGTGTGAAAAGAATGTATTGCGTTTAAACTAATATTCTAATTATCAGCTGATTTTTATTTAATTATATTTGTTCGGTATAAATGTCTTCGTTAAATTCTTTTCCTTTAGATATGAAAGATAAATTTAATTTTCAAGCAGCAATTTTAGCGAAAGTTTCATTTCGATTGTTATTTTGGCTGGGTCAGATTGACACTACAGCAGTTAATTGGAGTTTTTTTTCACGAGTTCCATGTTACTGAAAACATTACACCATGTAAATGAATGTAATTCCACATTTATTGCGATCAATGCTGCCTGGTCCAGGATTAAAAACAAATATTACGTGGCATAACGTAAGTTGTTAAGATTTACTTTCCTTTGCTTTCACTAATACCATATCGCGAAGTCATTATTTTGGACGCATTTAAGTAGTTCCAACTATACCGCGTAGTAAACTACTATCGAAATATGTGCAACGTTACAAGATCGGGGTGATAAGCGTTATTTATTACCAGTTACATTTGGTTCAGCAAACTTGAAAAATATGATGTCAGAATAATGCGGTCAGTCGGTTGTTTTTGGTGGGCTCAGAAGCTAGTTATCTAATAAAACTCCAATGCAACTGTTTTTAAGATGATATTTACTCGGACTTGATTTTACTTTCGTTGAAGTATCGTCCGTGATCGAACGTTATGAATTATAAACAATAGAAGACGATGTGATAGCTTCTATTACAGGTTGTCGGATCCAGGAATATGTTTACATGAAAAAGTGAGAAAAGTATTTTTTTTTCACTGAATTTTAAATTCAGCAAAGAATAATAATTATTTTCCCCCTATAATCCTCCTATGTTTACGGACAAAGTATAAGCATTTGTAAGTGAATGCGGAGTATACACTGGCATTTTATTCTTAAGTATCTCTCACTTGAACGCGATACTCATTTTTGGGGATTTGAGAGCACATTTTCAAAATATTCAAAACACAGAGATTTTATGGTAGTAAACGTCTGATTAGTCTTCGCTGAGTCTGTGATTCATTAAAAAAATTAGTATAATATTTTTTTTTCGAGATTAAATACTCCCTATCCAAGAACCTCAAACAGAAGTCTCCAGTAACTTGATGTCTTGCACCATTTGCGTCAAATACAATTTGGATTTCCGCCTTCAGCGATTTTAGATTGTGTTAACATTGAAGATCATTGTTTCTTCTTGCACTATATTTATTTCATTATTTTACAATCACACTACACACTATCGTCTTCTAACAGGTGTCATAGGGTGTTAAAACGAAATTAAAATCACTGACGCAAAAATATGCGGTATAGCTAATGCTAATAAATGAAAGATACTGGAGAGTAAAAATAAAAATCCACTGAAGATGCTTCTGAGAATGAGATGAAACGCATTCGGTAAATCAACAAACGAATGAGGAAATTAGTTACACTGGTAGTCATCATGTATGATACATTAATAATTGAAGATTCGGGGAAATAGCAGGTAAGTCAATTGTTATAAGTCTTGAGAAAACGTAATTTTAATATTTACTTCTCTATCTCTTTAATGTCAATGTCTTTTGAGCTGCATGGTTTTGTACAGTTGCAACCTCTTAGCCACTGAGTATTATCAGTCTGAATCGAGCTGTATGAACAATTCAATACTTATAAACTTGCTTAGTTTTCTCAAACAGACTCATCTATTTAAAGAAGAACCCTAACGAAGTCTTATTTTATCGTATATAACGTTATTTTTTATTCTTACGGAAGTAAAATAATGAATATTTGTAAATGACACTGATTGTTGAGAGGTAAATATCAAGTCAAATATATGGGAAGACCACGTTTCGATTACATTGCAAGCAATTTTCCAAAATTACTCAGTAAAGACCATCAACGATTTGTTTTTTTTCAAGTTATTTATCTATAATCCTATCCCGGCACTACTGGTGCATCCGTCAACGAAACACAGGCTTCTAAATATGGAAGAGAATGCTCTATTTCATTTACGGTTATACCGGTAATCGCGATTCCACTACAACATTGACTAATAACGTCATAATACTGCAGTAGTCAATCGCAAGACGTATTGTTTTCAAGCAGTAATACAGCCTGGGCCAACATAACACCGCTAATCCTATTTCGGAAAGATATTTTAGGGGTATCTTGTGTTTGACTACAGCAGTATTATGACGCCAGTTCCTCGCGGAATCACGATATTCGGTAGTTATCCGGTTTACAATATGCCAGGTATGACGGTATACCTGGGGTAGCCTGTTGCACTCCACCTGGGGTGATGACTCATTGCACGATCTAATTGTCTGCTGATGATCACTCACCAGTGCTGCCGTGCTGCATGTCCGCGAAGGAGATGACGCCGGCCACCTTGGTGTCCGCAGCCTCGTTGTTGTTGTTGTTGTTGCTGGTGGTTGTGGTGATGTCTGACGCCGCCACCTGTTGATGTTGCCAATCGGCGTGCTGGTACGCGGCACTCACCTTGCCACTGTACTGCTGGTGGTACGCGGTGTGTTGTTCCACCATCAGGTACTCGCCGTGTTGTTGTTGTTGAGGGGAGCAGTGCTCTTCCTGGTGTGGTAACATGCTCGAGTCCGCTGCGTCCAGTCGGTCGTCAAAAGGAGTCGGCGCGCTGAGGAAAACAACGAAGCGTCAGTAAGCGTCAACTTGGCCAACAAACTCGCAGGCAGGTTTGGGTGATCATGTTGCTGCTGACTACCCAGTATCCGTATCGTCACAAATGTAACAATGTTAAGGTGCGTTCCCACGGCGCGTAGTTGTGGACGCCTTTCATCTTTGCCGCATATGCGCTCCTCGACCCACCACCAGGCGGTAAAAGATGAAAGGCGCGTGGGAATGCGGCTTTACTGAGGATACCTCCACCATGGCAACAAATTTTGGTGGCGACATCGAACCAATGCAATCAAAACAAAATTCACCAGGCTTCATCTTAACAAAAATCTCGCCTCGCATTCTGAAGCACGCCGATTCGAATCCCCGTCCGGGCATGCAGATTTGGGTTTCCATGGTTTCCCCCAATCACTAGAGGTGAATAATGGGATGCTTCCTTCGAAAGGCCATGGTCGAATTCCTTCTCGTTCCTCGTCCCCAGTCCCTCTAATGACCTTAGCCGTCGACGAGGCGTAAAGCCACAAGTAAAAAATAAAAACATAAAAAAATAACGTTACCATAAAGGAGTAAACATCTACGATGATAATCACCCAGGCTCCGGCATGCGTTCATAGAAGAAGAAGATTCATTCTCATGAGTTTCTAAATAATATGATAAGCCGACGAGTAAGCCTATTACAATGACATTGATAACTATATTGTATGAGCTTGGTCATACAGGAGTCTCTTGGAGCAAACGTTAGTGACTGGCATACTTTCAGGTTAGGGAGATGACTTTGGTCTACGGTCATCCGACGACGCACCGCATAGTCGCTCGTGCCATTAGCGCAGTCATTCAATTCGAGTGTAATTTATTATGAGCAGCTCTTATCCAATGTTTTATGATGAACTGTACTGAATTAATATCACTTACAAATAGTATCGCTATAGCATCAAGCAACCACGAAATAAGAACTTTTGCTTGAAGTGTTCAAAATTTTCAAACTACGTATATTAATTATAAGAATTTCCGTTGTATCCCACTCAACCGCCTCCCCCCCCCCCCCAATCCAGTGTGCGGCGCCTTAATACGCGCACCCACACTGGCGATCCAAAATCATTTTTTTAAGTTAATTGAATTTACTATACAAGATCGGGAGAGTAATTCAAATCTTATACATATTTAATAATTGAATTTCTTTTCAGGTCTCAGAATTCTGTACACAGATTGTGAAGAGGATTCAGTTAACTTAAAATTTTTTTGAAGAAATTCAATAACAAGTGGTTTTTGATAGAGTTATTTATACGCTTTGCGAAACGAAATACATAAACTAAACACAAAAATTATCATTTAAAATAATAATAATAATAACACCGAATCTTCAAATAATTTAGAGTTTTTGAAAAGCATTTTCCTGACATATTTATGATTCAATTCATGAAATTCTCTATCGAAAAATACAAACGATTTTTATTATTGGATTAAGTTATCTGATGATGTATAAAAGTTGTTAAAACAAAAATCTGTTCATTTAATTCGTGAAAACCATAATTTCAAACATAGGGAAGTTACAAATCACTGTAAATTTTGAAAGCATTGTTGAATCAATACTTTTTGAAACTTTACAAAAATTCCGATTGTTGTCGTATTAACCCACGAAGAGTGGTGAAACTAGAACTAACATAAGCGAAGTTACATAAATATGTGGGTCCACGCATCCGTATAATAATTTGGTGCCATAAGTTTTTAACTTACGTATTTTATAACGCCGCTTCAGTTGCTTATGGTAAAGTAGGAATTTATTGATATCAAGGACTACCATGTGGTAACAATGATTAACAAAATCTAAAACCTACCTACGTCAATCTAAATATTCTCTTGGCAAGATTATTATGATAGTGCAATTTATTGTGGTAACAATCTGCGAAATCTATTCACCGAATTTCTTTTATTAAAATTATAACTGTTTTTATGTCTTCAAGACATTAATGCAAACTGCCATGTGTGTTTGAGACATGTCATCTGCGTTAGCGAAACAGTAAGTCAAAGTTTTACGTTAGCAATTTTAAATAGAAAAAATGATGTAAACGGAACGATTTTTACGTTAATCAAGAGTCATTTCTGACACTTGGATGTCATTTCCGAAATATTAAAATATAATAATTGACTTCGTACTACTAAAATATTTGAAGAAATATTTTAAAAATAAATTCAAATCTTCATCTATCACGCATGAAGATTCACATGGTAACTGATGCAGCTTGGCCACAGAAGAACGTTTCCGATGTTTTACACGTACTAGCTGAATCGAGAAGTTTTCCCTATCCGATAATAGGTCAAAAATTTATATTGCACTAGGTATTTATTATAGTCACCAGACTGAATACCAAACGCCTAGATTAAATCCCAAACCTCTCCGCATTTCTTACTCAGTGGAACCATATAACACTATTCATTCGTCGATTGAATGGGGACATTTAACTACTGATAACACTGTGTCTTTCGATAGAATAGGTCTGAGATTTCTGGTGCCGGATTTTTCACTCTTCCTTTTTCATCTTCATGTGCAGAACGCAAAACTAATACACTGCTCGTAACAACATGGAGAAGCGTTAAGCTGGACGATGGATAATGTAGCAAGATGGTATTGTCCAAAGTACCCAACAATAACGTGGGGATGTGGGGCAGTACAGACAAACCAATATTTATACGATTTCCCGCATTGCCGATTCTAAGTTATAGTAAACTAAATGCTCTCATCTAATGTTTGGATTTGGGACACAATAGTGAGCACAACACAAGACGAACACAATACTTAATTAAAACTACCTACACCCGACGCCAGAATCGAAACAGCGATCTTTACCATGCGAGGCTTTCATATTATTTTTTTATTATCCCAGATGCGTTTCGGCCTTGTGGTGTGCGGCATCTTCACACAACAGTTGTTTGTAGACGGAATTTTTATTATATAAAATTTATAGTGATATTTATTGTATAAAACCGGACTGGTAGCTTGTTGGTGAGTGGTCACTGGGGGAATTGAAAAGTTCGTGATTTGAATCTTAGTCACTGACGGAATTCTAACACTCGTTAACACGACAATTATATTAGTTACAGGCTCCTCAGAAAACGATCTGTGTCTCCTCAGTACTCCACAATAATATCCAACCTCTAAGTTTTACCTGTAGTGTTGGTAGTACTGTTGCTGCTGCGTCGTCGATTCGAAGGCGTAGTAGTGGTAGCCCTGATCGCGGTCCTTGAGCGTCATGGCTGAAGCGTCCGGGTTGCTGGAACTGCTGTTACTGCAGGTGCTGAGTTCGTCACTGAGTCTCTGGAACTGTTGGTCCTCTCCAGCGGTGGACATCCCCGGGTGACCTGGATGGGCGGCAGGCTGTCTGCCTGGAACCAGGGCTGCTGGGTCAGGCCTTCCGGGAACGATGCTCCAGTGTAAACACTACCTGGAACAGGGAGGGGTAAACACCTGTTGTTTGAGCTGGAATGCTGGGACACCTGAATCCGTTATTCAGCAATCGTAACCCCCAGTTCTCACGGCTGTTGCGAATACCAGGAGAAGGTCTTCAAGAAATATCACCCTGTCAAACTCTCTAATCGTCCAAGTCACATACTGGTACAAGTAAGTCTATTACAGGCTCAATAAAATCATTAAACTCTGCCTCCAGACGAAGTTTATTATGTTGCCATGAAATCAGTGCGAATCGATTAAATTTTAGTTTTATAATCTTTAATTGCTTCATGATCACATCAACCGAGTCATATAGCAGTTACGATAAGATGAAGAATCCATGGAACTGTCTAGCAAAAAATTTAACTGCTATATCTTTAAAACTGAAATTGATGAGAATTAACATTAAGGTCAACAATTCTGGAGGCTGTAAACTCGATACCCGTTCCAAAAAGCAACATTTCGGTTTTCCATAATTTGTATGAAATCACCCCAGAGGAATACAGGGATGCTACCTTCAATAAACCATAGGCGACATCGGTCCCGTTACTTTGACTATAATCCTCTTCAAGGCTTAATGAGGTCATTGTCGACTATCTGCAAGTCATAAAAGAGGAAATTCTGTCCTCAAGATACGAAATAATACTGGAAAGAACGTGCGTTTCGTTTCTTTCCATGAATAGCCAACTTCGAAGGCGACGGTAAGTTTGGTCGAACGAAAAATTAATGATGTTTCGAATAAAAAGAATATCCTGCACATTCTATTTAAAGCTCTCTGGCAACAAAAATTTTCTTGGCAATTATTTGGATCAACAATAATGCCTTTAAAATGATTATGACTTTATAACGGAAATGAGATCTTCTATCTTGCACTTCCATATGGTCAAAACTAACCCTCTTTTATTTTATTTTTTTGTTTCTTATCATTATTATTATTTTTCTGTGCTTTCATACTTTGTGATGGACAACCCGAAGTAAAACGGGGAAAAACTTTCAGATATAGATTATGCAGCAGCAATCATTCTCTCTCTCTCTCTCTGACAGTTTGATAAAACCCGACAGTCACTTTTTTTCAATTTGCTGTTCACCTGATGCATATCAGAAAGTCCGCTTTTAATTAACCGCTTCGTATCACCTAATATTTACTCTCTTCTAATGTACATTCATTAGAATTTCGTCTTTACTAGCAGATTTCCCATTTCCTTGTTTCTCATAACATTTCCTTTTGTGCTTTTTCTTTCTAAGCTGTCCGAGTCATTTTAACGCTTTTTTATAACAATACATTTCGAATTCTTCAATCAGTAGATATAAAGAAACTTAGTATCATACGAAATGAGCTGCAGGAAGAATATAAACAGCATACAAGACGAATAGTTTTTAGAGAGACTTTAATGATAGAAATTACAACTTAAGGAATGTCAATGAAGATATTACTGTACACTCTAATGAACTGTGATTCCTCTGGGAAAAAAAGGGCAGGAAAACGAACACTTGAATAAATGGTAACTCAAAAGTGGACCTGATCCAGCACTATCTTCGGCCGCATCCTATCTTGCAGTGACTCCGACAAAAACAAAGCTATCATGCTGAATTACTTTAACAGACTGTATTACTGTATCAACTACTAAAGATGAAGATTGGGCGATACTGGCTGAGAGCGAACACAGAGTTTGGAACCATCCTTCCTCGTTAAGAAATCTCCAGACAGGGTTTTAACATCTTGTTGAAAGTCAATTAACTGCTTATGTAACTACTGTTTGCTTAGCATTTCTGCTGCACGGGGCCACATGTGTGTATCGTCAAGCCGACATATTCATGTGGAGGCTGCATTTGTACGTAGACTGACGTATTATGTACTCGAGCAACTAATGGGAGCTTTTAGTAAAGAACAGACCCATATTCAGGCCCCAAGTTAAGACGAAACTGATGTTAGGTCTTGGAGTCACAGCTGACAGAGTTTTAAACCGTGAGTGACAAAAGAAATTTGTGGGCCGAAAAAGGTGCGTCACATTTGAAGACACGCGAGAATCGCTATTTCGTCAGTGGAGGGGACAGTAGATAAAGAAGACAAGAATTAGACTGTACGAATGTAATAATTGCAGACGTAGAATTTAATTTTTATGCAGAAATACGGAGATTAGGTTAAGTGGTGTCCGCGAACTCCTTGGGTGTTCGCCCGTTGATCGTAGTGTGTTCGCAACAAGATTTCCGTAATGGCGGACTGGCATCTCATGAGTGTAACACGCATAATGCTGAATATTGCTCATTGTTGCCGATTGTTGCTAAGAAAAAAAAAAGGGTTGCAGTTTTTTCTCAAGGGGGTTCGCCGGCGCCTGGGACATTTTATAGGGGTACGTGCCCTTAAAAGTTTGAGAAACAATGGCTTAGGGCATGAAGGGATGGGGGACAGGATACAGTAGTACCGGTACATAAGGGAGGGGTGAGAAATAGAGTTGAGAATTACAGGCCAATCAGTTTGACATCAGTGGTAGGTAAATTAATGGAAAGATTGATATGCAACCACATCAGAAATATATGTGAGGAACGTAAGTGGTTTTCAAGCAGGCAACATGGTTTCAGGCAAGGATATTCATGCGAATCTCAGTTGGTGGGATATGTGCAAGATATTTCAGATGAAATGGACAAGGGAGGCCAAATTGATTGTGTAGCACTAGATCTGTCTAAAGCGTTTGACAGAGTAAGCTATAAAATGGTAGTAAATAAGGTAAAAACTATTGGAGTGGATAGGAAAGTCATTTGCTGGGTAGAAGAATTTTTAAAAGGTAGAAAACAGAAAGTTAGGGTAGGAAATGTAGTATCAAAAGAAGTGGAAGTAAAAATGGGTGTGCCACAGGGTAGCGTATTGGGACCATTGTTATTCATTATTCTTATGAATAATTGTGTTGATTGTTTACTATCTGAAATTAGATTGTTTGCAGATGACATAATGCTGTATAAAAGAATCAAAACGATAGAGGATTGTAAACAGTTGCAGGGTGATCTGGACAGGATATCTAACTGGGTTGGTAAACATGGAATGAAGGTAAATGCAAAGAAGAGCCAGCTTATTAGATACACAAATAAAAAAAAAGGGTTAATTATGAATATAAGGTGGGGGAAGAATTGCTTGCTGAAGACTTGAAATGTAAATATCTTGGAATTACTTTTGATAACAAACTTAACTGGGCAGGACACATTGGACAGATGGTAGGAAAAGGTTTCAAAGTTCTGCACTTGTTGGAGAGAGTGATGAGAGGATGTACGACAGAAGTCAAGGAATTGGGTTACAAAACTTTGGTCAGACCATTGCTCGAATATGGTAGTGTAGTATGGGACCCTCATTTTACGTATCAAATACAGGAGTTGGAGAGGGTGTAAAAAAGGGCTGCTAGATTTGTTTCTGGAAATTATCGCAGAATGCAATCAGTGACGGATATGATAAAGGTGATGGAATGGGATTCATTGCAAGACAGGAGGAGGATGAGGAGGGTCATGGGAGTGTACAGGGCATATACTGGCGATGAGGCAAGGAAAGATATTGCAATAGGAATGAAAACTAGTGCATGGAAGGGAAAAGATGACCATGACCACAAGCTGGCACTCGATTTCAGGCACAAGGATGTGGAAAAATTCTCTTTTTTAGGTAAGGGTGTCAGGGATTGGAATGAGTTACCAAGAGAAATGATGAATAATTTACCTAAAACTTTGAAAGAATTTAAAGATAAAATTTGTAGAGGGCAAATGTAGGTAGGTGCAGGGTAGAGGGAAGATGGGTGTATAGGGAAATTGCCACCGGAGCCTGTGCTCCATTGCAATTAAATTAATTTAAATTAAAACCAGTGGAGAGAATGATGACAGGATAAAAAAAAAAATTTTACCCACGCATTTCTTGAGGAAAGACGACCGATTCCAGAATATATTTCTCTTAATGCGAGCATAACTTAAACCCCCAATTACTTATTATATGAACCTCGGTAATTTATCAGGCTGGAGCTACTAGCAAAATACAGAGCAAACAAATGAACGTCTATATTTTTTTCGTAAACACAACTGCCACCTGTATAAAACAAAACACCATTAGATCCCCTCTATTCACAATACTAGTGTAAGCCTTTGACCGTTTTTTGCGTATCGTCACGGGTCTAAACTGGTTCCAGTTTAATTTAATTTAATTGCAATGGAGCACAGGCTCCGGTGGCAATTTCGCTACACACCCATCTTCCCCCTATCCTGCACCTACCTACATTCGCCCTCTACAAATTTTATCCCTAAATTCTCTCAAAGTTTTCGGTAAATTATTCATCATTTCTCTTGGTAACTCATTCCAATCCCTGACACCCTTACCTAAAAAAGAGAATCTTCCCACACCCTTGTGCCTGAAGGTCAAAGATTAAGACAGGTTGCCCTGATCTCTCCAATTACGAACTTGAGCTGTAATTCACCCTTAAGGCGAATAAAACCTCTTGAGCTTGAAGGTCTCATAAGAATTAACAGACATGTGAAACTCGGCCGTATAATTGTTTCAAAGGTCATGGTTTGGTAGATTCCAACTTGTTGAAATACAGACCTGTTGTATTTAACCCTAAAAGTCCACTCTGCAAAATTAAAAGAATTTCTGTTTAAAGCTTCGAAATCATCACTTTTTTTTTGAGGCTGGTCAAATATTCATAATGTAATCCTTGGCCGCATTGTCTGCAACGACCAGAGATTCTAATACAGATAGAAGTTATTAAACAGTTGTGCCCTCCGAAGAAATGAATTGCCAGAATACTTGATTCAGTTACATATTTGGTATATACTCTTTAAACAACCTAATAACTCACGCACGACGAACATGAACATAGACTATTAACGAAACTAGTCAGTAAAATACTTAAAATGCAAATAAATCGTAACATATAAAGTTTGGTCAAGCAACAACGTTAATTAAATTGAAATTCAGCTTAGGCCGGGACGACAATTGGTATTCGTAGTTACAGCAGAGGCCATGAGTAATTTAGGTTTTTAAAAGTATTTATGTTGATTTCATTAGCAACACTTTACTGAAAAGAATTTCCACGTTTTTTTCAGCCGTAAAATTTATAAATATTTATTTACTGTGAAATGCTACCAAAAATAAACGTTAATGAATGTACTATGGCAATTAATTTGGTAGCAGGTACTTAGATATTAAATTGTGGAAATAACCTTGAATTTCTTTTAATGATATCTCTGGTGGTTGTTGATTTGCGTGCGAAGGCTGACACGTGACACCGTTCTACAGCCAATAGCTATCGAGGTGATTGAGTGAGCTTAGTGAATTATATAGTAGATTATTACTTCCTATTTGTAGCACACGTTGAGCCCATTCATTATAATAAGGTCTTTTGGGGTTTGGTTATTCTTGTTTTTGAAAGCCACTTAATAGCTTTGCGACACTTTTTTTTACTTAGGGATTTTAGTCTCGTCGACGTCGAGGTCATTAGAGACGAGAGAGGATTAGGACATATAACGCTTAGCAATTCGACCATGACCTTTCGAATGAACCGACCCATAAGTCGCTTCTAGTGATTCCTGGAAATGGTGGAAATCCGAAATGGGGATGAATGGACGGGGATATGAATTCCGTCTTTTCGCGAATCCCAAGCTCGAGCAAAATAAAATCAGTTTTTAGTAACGTTTAGCTCGGCAGAATTTCTGATGAGTTTGAATGGACTGAGATTACCTGGCATTGCTCAGGGGCTGGATATGAAAGATCTGATGTTTTGTTCCGAGTGATGGTATTGTCGTAAGCATTTTCCATCACCGACCACTTTGGTCGATTTCTCCACCGATTTCCAGATACATGCAAAAAAGAAAGAACAGAAAAGTTGCACGTGCAAATTTGTTTTAAGTGGATACAACGGGAAACGGGAGTAGTTATATAAATCAAATGTTTTCCACTTATCTAAAACGTACACATGCACAAAGTTCCTTCGAGACTGGATAAAAAGTGTAGTTTATGTGTCGCTAACTCAACTTTAAAATAATTTTTTAAACTTCAAGTTCCAATTTCACTGGCAGCAATTGTCAGATCGGAATCGGGCTGACGCCGTTCGGCAGGAAAGGTTATGGGTTTTGAGAAAAATCACCATCAACTATGGCCAGTTCCCTTACTGTTTACAAGATATTTGGGAGAAAAAAACAAACAAAAAACTGAATACCCTAGTTTAGGTGTAAATTTTGCTTAAGGTGTTAAAGGGAGAGAAGGGTTAGGCTTTAGTAAACCAAACGTTGACACTATTTTCCTCATTGTTTTAAAGTCTTTTCGAAGTTTAGTTAAGATCGGATAAAAACCTAGGGTTTTTGTGCCACTACACTAACTTCAAAAATATATTTATATTTCAAGTTTGAATATCTCTGTCAGCAAACGTCCTTTTGGAATCGGTTATACGCCATTAGACAGGAATTTTATGGGCCTTTGGAATATCACTATCTGCAATTGCCGATTTCTGTAGACTTTTCGGGATATTTACAAAAATACTGATTAGTTTCAGTATAAATTTTGCTTATTGGGCGTAAAGGGGTAGAAAGGTAAGGTTTTTGTAAACCAAATGTAGGCAATAAGTATTTTCATCTTTGTTTCAACGCATTTGTGTGCATACTGGGTGTGTCCCTACAGCTTAAAAAAAAAATCAGAATCGAATTTATCTGTTAGAAATTGCCGAATCGGAATCGGTTCGACGTTGTTCAATAGTAAATATTCCCTTACAGTATATCACCATCCATTTTCACTCGTTTCCCCTCCGTTTTCGAGATATTTGCAAAAACTTAACTGTTGCACTTGTAAATTTTTCTTAAAAGTGACAATTTGGAAGAGGAGTAGCGTTTTTGTAAACCAAGTGTAGATATTATTTTCATCCTTGCTCTGTACTATACGTGTGTAAAGTTTTATTGCTATCGGATAAATCTATGGATTCACACAGAGAACATACAAATACACACACATCCATTTTTATATACAGCGTGTTACAAAAAGGTACGGCCAAACTTTCAGGAAACATTCCTCACAAACAAACAAAGAAAATATGTTATGTGGACATGTGTCCGGAAACGCTTACTTTCCATGTTAGAGCTCATTTTAGTTTAATTAGTATGTTAGTACGCTCTCCTGACCTCAACCCTCTTGACTTCCATTTATGGGGGCATTTGAAAGCCCTTGTCTACGCAACCCCGTTACCAAATGTAGAGACTCTTCGTGCTCGTATTATGGACGGCTGTGATACAATACGCCATTCTCCAGGGCTGCATCAGCGCATCAGGGATTCCATGCGACGGAGGGTGGATGCATGTATCCTCGCTAACGGAGGACATTTTGAACATTTCCTGTAACAAAGTGTTTGAAGTCACGCTGGTACGTTCTGTTGTTGTGTGTTTCCATTCCATGTTTAATGTGATTTGAAGAAAGTAATAAAATGAGCTCTAACATGGAAAGTAAGCGTTTCCAGACACATGTCCACATTACATATTTTCTTTGTTTGTGTGTGAGGAATGTTTCCTGAAAGTTTGGCCGTACCTTTTTGTAACACCCTGTATAGTGGGAGATACGCCTACTTGAACAATTATACAAGATCGTGATATTCCGATATTTCCCTAAAATTATTTCGGAAGAGCGATACGTGGATTGTGAGAGGAAGTTTTGAATAAGCCGAGATATCACTTATCCAAAGGTCTACCTCACACGTTAAATGTAAATTGCGATTCTTGTAGCATCTGGAACACTTATAAATTTTCTCCGAGTTCAGTCACATTTAGAGGCCTGAGTGTGGTTGTTTTCTGACAAGTGAGTGTAGTCCAGAATGGAGAAAGTGTCGGAGCCGTCACCCTGGTGGCAGGTTTTGTAACACATCAGTGACGGAGGCTTCCACAGCATCCGGGTAAGCCAGCGGCTAGACAGAAAACAAAAGGACGACAGAAATATTTTCGTGCACCGCAGCACACCAGCTTGTCTCCAGATAAGACCCGAGCAGACACGGACCCCGAAGTGTCCTGCTGCAAAATGCCTGAGCGCAAAGTGTGCTGGCTCACTGACAACCTCTTCGTAGAGAGAAGACCGTGTAGGGAAAGTACGAAGACGGGCTTGACATACAAACTGTATGCTTCTTACACTTATGCAAATCTGACTGTAGTGTATTTTCGCAGTCGCTAAGCAATAAATTATCTATACTAATATTATAAATGCGAAAGCAACTCTGTCTGTTTGTTTGTTACGTTTCTTGGGCTAAACGGCTAATCAGATCGTGATGAAATTTGACAAGGAGATGCTATTTGATATTAGGATGGACATGGGGTACCATATTCTGTATAGATAAGAACATATTATCATTAAATTAAGAGAACTATCTGAACTGTGAAAGACAAACGCATAATATCTATATATCTTTGTAATTAGTGTTGCCCAAAATCGGTCTTGGTCTTGCATTTTTGCAAGACCAAGACCAAGACCAGGTGTATTGATGCAAGACCAAGACCGGCCAAGTCTCGTCTTGTTCTTGCATTTGGGCAACACTAGTGTTGCCCAAAATCGGTCTTGGTCTTGCATTTTTGCAAGACCAAGACCAAGACCAGGTGTATTGATGCAAGACCAAGACCGGCCAAGTCTCGTCTTGTTCTTGCATTTGGGCAACACTATTTGTAATGCGTAGCGTTACAGAGTAATGGCAACGTAGCGCAGTGGTAACGTGATTACTTCTGGTTCAAACCCCACTGGGAGCAAAAATTTTTATAAATTGTTTTTCATTGTTTGAGCCAAGCCTAGGATTATGTAGTAAGGATACCATGTTCTGGCAAATCTTTGGAGATCGAATAGTGCCCTAAGCATTTACTTTATTCAGGGTATACTGGTTCCACAGGCAGTTTTTGTGTGATCTAAACTAATAATATTATATATGTGAAAGTAAGTCTTCGTCTTTTTTTTTACGATACCGAAATACTTTGTATCATTAGGAACGAAATATGATACTTTTTTTCCGATATGAATAAATGGGACAGGTTCGACAGTAGGATGGTATATCGATAGCGTTCCCTTCATATTATGCCGACATATCTTAGGTAACTTTCAGCTTTGTGTATCCAATTCTAACAATCAACTTCTAAATCCACGTGAACGAAGTCACTGGCAACAGCTAGTTATAATTAAAATAGCCGTCAACAAACAATTGTTGTGGTGTGGCTTTACGCGTCGTCGATGGCTAAGGTCATTAGAGTCGGGATGGGACTGGGGACAAGGAACGGGAAGGTATTCGGCCATGGCCTTTTTGAAGGAAGCATCCCGGAATTTGCCTGGCGTGATTTGGGGAAACCATGGAAAACCCAAATCTGGATGCCCGGACGGGGATTCGAACCCGTGTCCTTCCGAATGTGACGCCAGAACGTTAACCGTTCACCCACCACTCTCGGTAATTGTTGTGTTATATGTGTTTCATGCTGCAAACTTCTTTCGCTCTTAAAAACATTCATCAAAACAGTAGTTTGTAGAGGGCATTTTACTTATAAAAGTGTTATACTTAGTTTAATCCTCCCCTACCCCCCCCCAGGGAGTGGGATAGGGGGGTGCAATTTTGGTGAAAAAACACCAATGCGAAACTAACACACATTCAAATTGCTATGACTTGTAAACCAGTTGACCAAATCAAAAGATTTAAATGTAAATTTGTAAAGGAAGGATGACCGCTTCTGATATGACTAGTAAAGTTCCCTCTATCACTTACGGCCACAGCTTATTATCATCACGAATCAAAATATAAATTGACGAAATAATTACTCGCCGGACGTTGAGCGAGAGAGGATTTTTTTTTTTGACATTGTATCAGTCTTCTGGTGAGCTATAACGATTGAAATTGGATGATAGAAATCCTAATTACAATACACTGTACTAAAAAGTTGGAATCTCCTCAGAAAATGTCGCGGCCTAGAAATCAAAATGTGGTTAAATCGTTCAAAATGTGATAAAAAAGAAACCAAAACGCATATTGAATGCATAGTTGAAAAGAATTACAAAATCAGAAACAAATTGGTACAGGAATATTATTTCTTCTTACATGAATGGATTGCCTGCGTCCTCAAGTAGGCGGTTACCACAAGGCAAGTGTACCTCTCAATGGGAGCGTCTGGAAGTTGAACTGATGTTTGAGTGGAGACATTCCCTGCTGGATATCCTAGAGGATTTTGAACTGAGGTTGTTTCCGTTGCTTTCCCTAGTGTGTGACACTTTGCTTAAGTGTTGTTGTAAGTGTGGTGACTGATAATTTGTGTGTCCAGTGAAGAGCGTGGTTAGAGTAGTGAAAGAGACATGAAAAAAGGGAAACGCTGAAACCTAGTACATGCCAATTCAGGCCTACTCTTCCGAAAGAGATCAAAGGGTAGCCTGGCTTAACTATCAACACTCTCTCCGTATGCATTGTGGAGAGGTTTAGTATTTTATCCAGGAATTTAGTGCGCAATTTGGTGATTAGGAATTGTGGACCACCTCCTCTCCTAACCTACCAGTCATGTTCTATTGAAAACTTCATCCACCACCAGGACTAGAACCAGCTAACCAAAAATCATCACTGTGCCACGACCATCTGAGCCAACGGGACGAGCACTGAAATATTTGGATAGAAAAAATAATTTGTGAAATTGAAAAAAAATTCAAACGGCGCTACTAGTGAACAGCGTTTTACGTCGAGGTTAACTTCCCAGAATGAAATTAAATCCATGTCAAATGTAGATCATTTCATTATTCTCCTTCCTCCATTTATAAACATAATGGGGAAGAAAAATATGTAAAAAAAAAAAAACACTTTTCAAGACTGATGGTCCGAACAACTTACGACCGAAGATGAGCTAACTGTTAGAAATAATTTAGAAAACTGGTTTAGTCAGCGAAAATCTTTTATATTATGTACGAGATCATAGTTTTCTTGATATCCCGACCGGTGTAGCCTGCCTGCAGAATAACCCTGAATTTGTTGACGTCTATGGACTGGTTACGAAAATCTAGTCTCTCATAGTCATGGATAGAGTGTAGCAGACTTTAACTCAGTGACTACCGGCTGTAGTACCAATATTAAGGTAAGTTTCGTGATTACGTATCTGCTATCATCCACAAACTCCGCATTGCTACTTTCTCTACCGTGCTGGAGGCCAAAGTTCGCAGCGAACGATTTATTGTGTCCAGTTGACTGAAGATTATCAGCTGATCACTGTTAACGGGCCTGTTATCCGATCTTCGAGAAACGAGCTTCAAATAACAGTCTACGTACTCTGATTTGACACACTAAATCATCTGGGGCAACATTGCCCCCAGAGTGTCGGGAAGTTTTTACAAGAATGCCGGCATCTCCTTCTAGATTAGTTGTTGGTTGTCATTGTTTGAGTTGTCATCTTCGGGCTTGTCCTTCCAGTGGTGGTGGCATAGTTTGTTATGACCTCAGTCAATAGCATAGATTGTGTTGCAGCAATTGTATGATGACGCTGAGGCTGTCTGGTTAGTTGCAATCCACCTAGTGGCGTAGAGGTTGGTTTGCGAACTACCTCTTCGCCGTCGCAGGTCGCTCCAATCCGGTCGCTCCTGGTCGTAGGTCGGGTCGACAAGCCGGTGCCACCACATGATATCCTTACCCCTCGTCCTAACCCCTCTCTTAAGACCTCGCTGTTAAGAGACGTTAAGCAGTTAACAAAAATTGTTGGTGCTGGACGCCGTCTTGTTGGCGCGCAAGTTTCTTTTCGCTGGGCAGCCACAGTAGCAAGCTGGGTGGGGCCCGTTGCAGTTGGATCAGGTTGGCACCCTGTCTCGCGGGATGCTACAGTAGGCTATGTTGTAGCTGCCTGCTACAATATGAAGTTACATCAACTAAATCGAATCTGGTAGGTGAGCGGTAACGCTAGGGCCTAGCATTTACCTGAACATGAGTTCAAACGCCGATCCGGCCATCAAGATTTAGATTTTCCACGGTTATCCGAAATCATATCAGGCGAATGACAGGATGATTCTTACAAAATGCCAAGACCGAATTCCTTCCGGTTCCTCGCCCGCAGTCCTTTCCCGCCTCTAATGACATTGGATGGCAAGAGTGGGTGTGAAGTGGTGATGATGTGCTTGGTGCACCAAACGGCGATTCTCCCTTGCGGTGGTCAGACATAGTCGAGCGTATTTCGACGACGTGTGTGCCTTCTCTCACGTACCCATGCAGTCCGGTATCGGGCCACTGTCACATCCCAATTCCCCACTAATCTGGATCTTTCACGATTCGACTAGATGACCAAATAGAGAGGTCCCTTTCAAACTCTCTCAGGTGCAAGTAACGCAGTCTCGCACGAGAAACCGGCTTCTCCATGTCCTTCACAGTGATCATTCGACATCTCTCGCTGTTAGCACCCTTCGCATCCCCTCACGCCTGGAAACACACTAATCACGAAAAGCACTAATGCTCTCTGGTGACCGTTCTACCTGTCTCAGAGAATTGTAACTCTATAATTATTTACATGGCGTGTACGTGTACTAAATTATTTTTAACATGTCTTTTGGGTGCTTAAATTCTTTTTTAGAAAAGTGCATACAATTTGAATAACTAAACTGTGATGTCTTCTAATAGCTACGTTACGGCATTCGTTTGATTTTGTTTTATTTATTCTCTTTAGTCAAAACGCGTGAATTTGTTAAAATACACAGCTGATTGTACATAGTTTCATCTGTTCGATAAAAATATTTTTAATTAAAATTATTTTTAATAGTACGATTCATTACTACTATACCACAGAGGCAATATTCTACTAATGTGTTTTGTTTTCTAATTATTTAAATTTAGAACTTTGTAAAGAAAATAAATTTTAACGTTGGTAGCACTGCGAAAAAGTACTAAAATATTTTTTAAGGTAGTTTCCTGTAGTTCTACTAACGTCGTTCCGGATCATAATTCAAATTTAGGCTTGTAAAGGAAATTAATTCGAACGTTGGTAGTAGCACTGCAAACAAGCACTATAATAATTTTTAGTAGTTTTACCATTGCTACCATACCACAGAGGCAGTATTCTAATGATGTCATCCAATTTATAGTGTAATTAAAATCTAGAATTTCGTAAACGGAAATTTCCTCTAACGTTGTTGGCATTTCAAACAAATACTAAAATATTTTTAAAAAACACACCCACACACACAATTTTCAGTATTATTATCATTAGTACTATACCAAAGAGGTCGTATCCTACTAACGTCTCTCCGATTTGTGTTAAAATGAATATGTAGAGCTGTTTAAAGTAAATAAATTCAAACGTTGGTAGCTTTGCAAAAAATTACTATTTTTTTTTTTTTTTTTTTTTTTTTAAAAATTAGTAAAATACTTCTACACAACAGAGGGAGTATTCTACTTAGTTATTTCAAATTTATGATGTAAATTTGTGGTTTTATAAAAAAATTATTTTGAACGTTGATAGTAATATATTTTGATTGAGCTACCAGCTAGCAATGAGGCTTGTCTCACGGGTAGGAGAGAAATAGAAAAGAATCCAACAGTGGAATAAAGCACAAATACAAAATTTCTTACAGAACAAAATAAGGAACTAATAAAATTTCTGATATGCCATAACTACTCTTTGTTAGCTTCTAGTTGCTGTACATAGGCGTTTTAGGTGTTATGGTCTGGTGGTTCAGTGGTTAAGGTGTCTGAATTGCGAACAAAAGGTCTTCGGTTCGAGTCTCTCTCTCGGCGGGGATTAAACCATTAACCCGATCTTCACCTCTGACATAGCTTGCTGTGTAATATGAAGTACACCAGAACGCTTCCGTGGTTCGAATACCACGTTAAACTGTAGGTCCCTTGTACCTGGTAGCACTACCGGGTTAGGTTAAGGCGGCTACGACAGGGGCGGAAAGCGCAGCCAATAGAAACCCTGTCACCAGGTCATTACGTACCCATTGAATTATTATTATTAACATTTTAGTAGTGTGTTTTAGGACGTTATACGCAGCTTAGCAATGTATGTGATCCAATGCTCGCATTGAACTTGTCAGACGAAGTGCAGACATTGCAATTGCTTACCAGCAATCATTGGCCGGCTGTAAAGACTCGACTGTCGACGGCCCGGAGCCTACTACAATACCGCGCTCACCAGATGATGGCTGTTTACTGTCAAGACACCGACAGGTAGCTGTGTGGTGAAACACATATCTAAATTTGGATGCAACAACAAGGACTGCCAAAACAATGCTTTTAAGTGGTTTTCCATGTTGGTGAAAACTAAATATTGGTCCTCTTCAAGGACACTGTCTCGGCACTAACAAAACCACTCTCATTTACCGAGCGTGGTGGGTGAGTGGTTAACGCTCTGGCCTCGCATTCGGGAGGACGCCGGTTCGAATAACCGTCCGGGCATACAGATTTGGATTTTCCATGGTCTCCCCAAATCACTCCAGGCGAATGCCGGGATGCTTCCTTCAAAAGGCCATGGCCGAATTCCTTCCTGTCCTTGTTCCCAGTCCCATCCCGCCTCTAATAACCTCGACGTTGACGAGGCGTGAAGCCACCTTCCTATTTATTTATTTATTTATAGCCCTGCTCCAGGAAATTTGCGTGATATCAAGGAATACTGCATATCACTGCATTCGTTAAGGAATCTGAAAATCTGTGTATACGACAACAGCCCAAAAATTTTAATTTGTTGCATTAATCAAATGTAGTCATATTTTTCCTGAAGCTAATACGATACGAATAAGGTAGCGTTAATTAAACAGTTTATTGAATTACTATATTTTATTGAGAGTTTGATGTTTGCAATTCTTGATTTTTACGGATAATTATTTGATTTTGACCAAATTTTGTACAAAGATTGAACCGAAATTGATTTTCGAAAGTATACGACCATTAACAATTATTTTCATCTACTTTTTTGTCTTCACTCACCAGACACGTTTCATACTCTTTCTGTTGGGTGTCGTCAGTATGATTTTTTTTTAACTGCTTTACGTCCTCTTTTTAACATCGAGGTCTTTTAGAGACGGGAAAGGATGGGGGGCAAGGATGGGGGGCAAGGATGGGGGCAAGGAATGGGAAGGAATTCGGCCATGGCCTTTTGAAGGAAGCATCCCGGCATTTGCCTGGAGTGATTTGGGAAACCATGTAAAACCCAAATCTGGATGCCCGGACGGGGATTCGAACCGTCGTCCTCCCGAATGCGAGGCGAGAACGCTAACCGTTACACCGCCCCGCTCGGTAGTATGATTTAATACACATTCTGTCGTCTACATTTAAGTCTGATGGGACTGATGATCGAAAGGGATCTGGTTCGAATCCCGCTTTCGGTTGAGATTTTTAAATGCTAACCCATTCTTTGTAGTTACGATATGGACGGAATGCGCAACCAGGTCATTATGACCACGCGAGCCTTCCCTAAGCCAAACTTGACGTGTGGGGTTGCTTGCTGTGTAATGTGAAGTACGCCACAACGCTTCCGTGGTTCGAAAGCCACATTATACTGTTAGTCCCCTATTGCAGGGGTTAGGCTGAGGCGGTCACAACAGTGTCAGAATGCACAGTCAATAAAAATCCTACCACAGGATCATTACGAGCACACGAGCCTTTACCATTTAAGTATTATAAAAATATTGTGCAAAATAAAATTAATTTTCTCACTCCACAGTGTTCAATGGGTTCCCGGGCAAATTCCACTGTGTTACTTCACAAATATCTTGACTGATTTCTTCTCTTTACTTGTCTACATTCATTTCTAAGGTCTAATGAATTCTTCATCGACAGCGAAAGTACGTAAAGTCATTCTTCCCCCATCGTAAAGCAATTAAAACTCCTGAAGTGGGGGTCCCGATGGTATACCGGTAAGAGTATTTTCTGAATACGAGGAGGATATTGAACCATTTCTGTCAGATATATTCCGTAAAACACTAGAAGAGAGAAAAGTACCTTCTAGCTGGAAGATAGCCCAGGTAATTCCCGTTTTTAAGAAAGGAGATCGGAGTGATCCTAGGAATTATCTACCCATATCTCTAACATCGGTCTGCAGCAGAATTCTGGAACATGTCATATGCTCGAACATAATGAAGTTTCTAGATGAGAACGAGTTACTAACACCATGTCAACACGGATTTCGGAGGAAGAGATCGTGTGAAACACAATTGGCCCTATTTTCCACGACATAATGAAAGTTATAGATGCAGGTTTGCAAGTTGATGCAGTTTTTTTGGATTTTCAGAAAGCTTTTGATTCTGTGCCACACAACCGACTCTTAGCGAAGATTCGAGCTTACGGTATTTCGGCTCAGATTTGCGAGTGGATACGTGATTTTCTAACTGGTCGATCACAGTATGTCGTTGTTAATGGGGAAGCCTCTTCTAAGATAAATGTTACTTCGGGCGTTCCTCAAGGAAGTGTAATAGGTCCACTTCTTTTCTTAATATTTATAAACGATCTAGGTGACAACGTCAAATGCTGGTTGCGATTGTTTGCCGACGATGCAGTTATCTATAGGGAAATAAGGTGCTCCGACGATTGCTTAGAAATTCAGCGTGATTTGGATGCTATTTTCGATTGGTGCCGTAAATGGCAGCTTACACTAAATTGCAAGGCAATGCGGATAAGTAACAAGAAGAATCAGTTTGTTCACGATTACAAAATAAACAATTCAGCTGTTGACACGGTTGATTCCGTGAAGTATCTGGGGGGTGATAGTACAAAGCAACATGAAATGGGACATGCACATAACTTCCGTCGTAGGCAAGGCTAATTCTAAATTACGATTCATAGGTCGTATTTTGAGGAATTGTAATGCTCAAACAAAGGAGATAGCGTATAAAACACTAGTGCGTCCGCATCTGGATTACTGTTGTGGGGTTTGGGGACCCGTATAGCAAGGTTCTGATTGACTCAGTTGAGAGGGTGCAGAGGAGAGCCGCTAGATTCGTGACTTGTTGTTACAGCCCTTATGAAAAGCGTCACAGAATTGATACATACACAGACGGAAAAAAAAAATCCCAACACCAAGAAAAAATTATTGTAGAGTAATGAAATTTGGACAATGCATTTGTCAAGTTAACATGTTTATTGATTAAATTTTCAAGATCACAGGTTAATTTAAGCTCAAGAAAAATGCATTTCAAAATGTGAAATACTGTTAAATTAATAGCCGGTGTAACCTCCAGAATTTTGAATGCAAGCCTGCAAACGTGAATGCATTGTGTCATACAGGTTTCGAATGTCACTTTGTGGTATGGAGTTCCATGCTTGTTGTACTTGTGCTGTCAATACTGGGACGGTCAGTGCTGGGCTGTGGATGATGCTGGAGTTGTCGTCCAATGATATCCCATACGTGTTCAATTGGAGACAGATCTGGTGATCTCGCAGGCCAAGGTAACATGTCGACACTCTGTAGAGCACGTTGCGAGACAACAGCGGTATGAGGGCGAGCGTTATCCTGTTGAAAAACTCCCCCTTGAATGCTGTTCATGAATGGCAGCACTACAGGTTGAATTACCAGACTGACGTACAAATTTGCAGTCAGTGTGTTTGGTATAACCACAAGAGTGCTCCTGCTGTCATAGGAAATTGCTCCCCAGACCATGACTCCAGGTGTAGGTCCAGTGTGTCTAGGCCGCAGACAGTTTGGTTGCAGGCGTTCCCCTGGCCTCCTTCTGACCAACACTCGGCCATCACTGGCACCAAGGCAGAACCTGCTTTCATCAGAAAACACAACAGATCTCCACTCCGTCCTCCAATGAGCTCTGGCTTGACACCACTGGAGTCGCAAACGGCGATGGCTTGTAGTCAGTGGAATGCACGCTACAGGGCGCCTGGCTCGGAGCTGTCCTTGAAGTAACCGATTTCTAACAGTTCGTTGTGTCACTGTGGTACCAACTGCAGCTCGAATTTCTGCCGCAGACGCAGTACGATGCGCCACAGCTGTACGCCGAATACGGCGGTCTTCCTCTCAGTAGTGCCACGTGGCCTCCCGGAACCCGGTCTTCTTGAGGCAGTACCATCACTTGACCACTGCACCCAACAATCATGCACAGTGGATACATTCCGGCCAAGTCTTTCTGCAATATCGCGAAAAGAAAATCCACCTTCTCGTAGCCCTATTACACGACCTCGTTCAAACTCGGTGAGCTGTTGATAATGGCTTCTTCGTCTTCTTAAAGGCATTCTTGGCTAACATCAACTCACTATGTCAAATCTCAGCGGTAAATAACGTTCACAAACTTTACAGCGCGTATTTAAAGCAAACCTGATTTGCAAGCTCTGAGTAGCGCTACTAGCGCCACACTTATGCGCGAAGCGCGAAATTTGAATCGATGTCATCTTTCAGATGTATAAACACGCCTACCAAATTTCGTTTATCTAACACAAGTCTTTCTTGGTGTTGGGATTTTTTTTCCCCGTCTGTGTAGATTGGGCTGGGATAGTTTGGAAGACAGACGACGTAGCTTGCGTTCGAATTTATTGGAGAATATGCGAAAAAATTTAAATTTCGAGTGCAATGAAATACTTCTTCCGCCAACCTATTTAGGTCGCAATGACCGGAGGGATAAGATTAGAGAAATAAGATGCCGTACTGATACTTATATGTATTCCTTCTTTCCTCGCACTATTTGGGATTGGAATGGGCGGGTTTAGGATTGGTGCTTAGCACCCTCTGCCACCCACAATTTTTGTGATTTGCAGAGTATGAATGTAGATGTAGATCGTCCTAATGAATTGACTCCATTCGTTTTTTAATTTTAAATGAGGTCTTCTTCGCCTATTATGTGTTATTTTATAAAATGTGATGCCCTTTGCCGGCATCAGTACAGAAAAAACAATTACTTTATGGCTTTATCGCTGTGTCAATATTGCTGTTACTGCCAGCGTTTCGGCACCCAAACACGTGCCTTCCTCAGGGCTAATTCGGACTGAAGATGGATGCTGAAACGCTGTCGGTAGCAATCATATTGTCGGACCGATAATCTCACAAAATAAGTGGAATTTTACCTTTTTCTCTCTCAAAATGACTGCGAACAAAACCACAAATTCCTATAAAAATAGCAATCTCTTTCTTAAAAAATAATAAATTTACGGAATTTATTATTTTCTTCGTATTTATTCCTAAGAATTTTTGCTACTCTTTATTTTTTAGCGAAAGTGTGTAGTTGTAGATTTTCAGCTGTTGTTAGTCTTTTATATAGCAAATACAATGCGTTAAGTATTTTCAGTATAGTTATATTTTTTCTATAATAAGTAACAGTAAACAGCACGTTTAATTAAAATCATCCATACCAGAGGTCGCAATCTAAATGACGCACTTGTAACTTTATGCCAGATTGCAATAATTTAGATCTTCTTCTCCATCTTCAGCTATTCCTAACTGTAAGGATGGCTGCCTTTGGCGAGTATTTACTCATCGTTGTTATGGTCAAATATGGAGCTCTGGTTTTACGGGCGCACGCCCTACCTACAGATAGGTCGTACTACTATCAATGGAGGGAAGTGGAGTGTTGCCATCTGCCTGCAAAATGTGTAACTGTGTTACTGTGTGCGATAAGTGTATTTTTGTTTGTGAAATGCGTAGTTTATGAGGCTGAGATTGGGTACCGTTCCCAGCATTCGCCTTGATGTTTGCCGAAAACCGAATCACATTGGCGTCGTATTTCAATGATTTAGATGTCCAGATTAATTATTTGCTGCAAATTGTTGTGCTTTCACACACATTTAGAGGCAACATGTGGTAGTTTTTTGTGTTATTGTAATTACTGTATCGGCTATTGTTTACGAAAATCGCTCCTGGTGAATTCCGAGATGGTTCCTTGTTCCCAATTTTTTTTTTTAATTATGGCTTTACGCCTCGTCGACAGCTAAGGTCATTAAGCGGTTGGATGGGACTGGGGACTAAGGAACAGGGAAGGAATTTGGCCATGGCATTTTTGAAGGAAGCATCCCGGCATTAACCTGGAGTGATTTGGGGAAACCATGGAAAACACAGTCTGGATTCCCGGACGGGAATTCGAACCCGCGTCCTACCGAATGCGAGGACCAGAACGTGAAACCGTTCACCCACCTTCGCTCGATTCCTTGTCCCCAGTCGTCTCCCTACCCTATTTACAGCGAAAGAGTGTTAAGCCCTTAACAAACAAAACCGTTAAATATGTGCTTAGTATATTCCCAAAACCACCAGAAAAATTTAAATGATAGTTAGGGATCTCTATATCTAGATCATCGTGCTCAAATCATTTCTCTCTCCCAGTACATGTCTATTCCTAACAATCAGCTTGCCTGTGTGAGACAAATATCTGTGACTTGGAATTTCTTCGCCAAAGAATTCTGAATCGCTTTATTGCTCCATTGCTATAGGAGTACCGTATTCCATTTCCAATAATACCATCCTGAAAAGCTGTCAATCATGGTGAACCGTTCGGAAAATTCCAGAGATATTTTTTGAACGGTAAAACTGGGTTCTTTGACTCTTGTTTCTAATCCTTTCTTTGTCAGAATTTCTGGTGGCCTCTAAATTGACCTTCATTTTTGGCTAAGGTTGTTTTATACATGTGAAGTATACTGGGGACTACTACTGCCTGTGTGAAAACAACACCTGTCGGACCGAGCAGGGCGGTGTAACGGTTAGCGTTCTCGCCTCGCATTCGGGAGGACGGCGGTTCGAATCCCCGTCCGGGCATCCAGATTTAAGTTTTCCATGGTTTCCCCAAATCACTACAGGCAAATGCCGGGATGCTTCCTTCAAAAGGCCATGGCCGAATTCCTCCCATTCCTTGCCCCATCCTTTCCCGTCTCTAAAGACCTCGATGTTAAAAAAAGACGTAAAGCAATTACAAAAAAAAATAAAAAAAAAACACCTGTCTGTTATATTGCTTTACAGGCATATAGGCATTACACCTCGTGGCATAAGTCGGAAAGTAGATCACAGCAACTATACTAATATAAACCATCTAAACTACCACTAAGTCCATGACAATGTGGTAGCTTCATAAGTGATCCTTGTAACAAGATCGCGAAAACCCCTGAAGAACTACGAGCAAAAGTTTTTCAAGCAAGGATGAAACCACCCGGAATTAATTTAGATTAGGAAGTCGCTGAATAAATTATTTGTCACGTAAGAACGCTCAATGCTCAAGACAATTCAGTTTGCAATATTATGGACGCACACAGTTGAATTTTCATTCTCGAACTTCTTCTTTATTTTTAATTTTCTAGTTTACCATTAATTTTGTATTTATCTGTTTAATTTTGCAATTTATTTTCATTTCTTTTTCTGTATTATATTCGCCACCCTTTACGCATTGCTTGCTAAATACAATTTTGATTTGAACAATATTCTTTTTATTTGTTTCTTACATATTTTCAACTGTGAGAAATATGTGTTACTGTTAATGTCTTGGAATTACTTTTGATAACAAACTTAACTGGGCAGGACACATAGGACAGGTGGTAGGAAAAGGTTTCAGAGTTCTGCACTTGTTGGAGAGAGTTATGAGGGGATGTACGAGAGAAGTCAAGGAATTGGGTTACAAAACTTTGGTCAGACCATTGCTCGAATATGGTAGTGTAGTATGGGACCCTCATTTTACGTATCAAATACAGGAGTTGGAGAGGGTGCAAAGAAGGGCTGCTAGATTTGTTTCTGGAAATTATCGCAGAATGCAATCAGTGACGGATATGATAAAGGAGCTGGAATGGGATTCATTGCAAGACAGGAGGAGGATGAGGAGGGTCATGGGAGTGTACAGGGCATATACTGGTGATGAGGCATGGAAAGATATTGCAGTAGGTATGAAAAGTAGTGCATGGAAGGGAAAAGATGACCATGACCACAAGCTGGCACTCGATTTCAGGCACAAGGGTGTAGGAAGATTCTCTTTTTTAGGTAAGGGTGTCAGGGATTGGAATGAGTTACCAAGAGAAACGATGAATAATTTACCGAAAACTTTGAAGGAATTTAAAGAAAAAATTTGTAGAGGGCAAATGTAGGTGGGTGCAGGATAGGGGGAAGATAGCTGTGTAGGGAAATTGCCACCGGAGCCTGTGCTCCATTGCAATTAAATTAAATTAAAATTAAAGTCTCGAAAGAAGTGTTCATAAAATAAAGCAGAAGGTGGAATGAATCTTTCTGTCATCGGTAACATGACAGTATAATACTCTCTACAGCGTAGATACACAACGATATGGAACTCGTATCTGTTGATTTTTCAGTCAGTTTGTGTATGACCTGTTAATACATTTCATGGGCAGACACAAATGGTTTTAGTATCGTGACACCTATTATCCGTGACACCTTCCTTTTCCATCAAGATGTTACTGCGAACCGAGCTAGGCTAGGACAATCATGTTCTTCGATTCGTTTTTTGTATTGGCGAGGATCGATGTTTATTGGGAGATCTGACCCCGCAATACACCATCTTGATTACAGTTTATCACGAAATCACTTCCGATAGCCTACCCACATCCTTTTTACGGAAAGGCACTTGATGCCTATAGCATCCTGTGGTGCCATGGACTTGCCGAGGGCTTCACGAACCTCCATTAAAATATATATATATATATATATATATATATATATATAGTACCTTTTATACCTAACCAACATTTTTTGGCATAAGTAAATTTTGACATCTTTTTTCTCTATATTCAATTCCAGCAATAATCTAAGTCCACGCTTGCGAATTCGCGGGTAACATGTAGTGGATGTTTCTGAGAAGATTTCCTCATCCCTTATATTCTGTAATCTTCACGGAAACAACCAGTGTGTATAGAATTTTGGTATATATATTGTGCGAGAAATTGACTGTTGCTGGCGAGTTGACCAGGCACCTACTGTGTAACGGTGTCGAGCCTACAGCTACCAGCCAATCAGAAGCCACCCCTAGGTACCAGCCAGCCGCAGGACCGAAGGTCGTCAGATGCCAAAACACTACGCCACCACGGGGTTGGTAAACAACAAGCATCTCCGGGTCTCTCTGAGGTCATCCCGCACGTGACGGGGAAAAGCCGGACAGATTGCGAAATAGGTCACAGCTTTCCTTTGTCCGATTGTGACACCTAACATAACAAGAAACAGAATAGGGGCGCCAGTGGGTATTGAATTTCTCATGCAACCAGAAAGCTTTTTGTTTTCTTAAAAAAAAATGAGGTTTGTTGCAGTTCTGCATACCAAAGTATTTAAATCTTAGTATTAATAATAAAAGACTGAAGACTGATCCCTGAGGTATTTCATTTTTAAACCAGATGGCGCTCCTGAAAGTATTGCCTTTAAAGTGAAATCTGTAACCTGAAACGAGAAATGACCGTTGCTTTAAACATGTGGAAGCAAAAGAAATTTCATTCAAGAGAAAACTGAAATTTTCCCTTTTTGGCTTTAGATGTTGACGTTATTAAGGATGTTAAGAGATGATAGAGAATTTTTCTATGTGTATGTAAACACTGAAACCTTTTTGGTAATGTGTTTTGTGTTATTTTTTTCTCGCAGTGTATAATTATAATGGTTCTGTAACCATACGGAGTGGGCTGGTAGCTCAATGGTTTAAAAGGTCAGTGTCCGATACCGGGTTCAAATCCCGGTGGGTGCAGGGATTTTTAAGAGTTATGTTTGATCACCTGAGCTACACCGGGGCGGGTTGTGGCCTAAATTTGTTACCTACGGAATGGAGCTCTATTTCTGTCTGTCCGTCTTGTTAGGATCTTGATAAATAAGAAATAAATTTCAGACTTCAATAGGCAACGTTACGTATATCGTTGATCTGTAACCGAATAGAATATTTCAAAATGTCATGTACTTACAGCTATATTATAGTGGGATTCCATTGAAGTAAAGGGGGTAAAAAAAAAATAATTTTTATTTCTGTCTCAGCGAGGGCCATACAATTTTAAAGCTCATTAAGTAGAGGGGGGTTCAGTCTACTTTATTCATTGGGGGGGGGGGGGGAGACTGATGAGGGGCCATATACGCAATTGGACCGCATTCTAAACAAATACCATACACTTTTAGTATTCTTTCTACGTTTCGTTAAAACAAGCATTTTTTTCTTTTTTTTTTATGTTACTTTGCTATTTATCCATGCTATTAATATCTATACTATTAAAAATCCGCAATCTGGCTTCGTTTTTCTGTATCCTCTTTCAGACATCACACAAAAACTAAAAAACCAATCTGAATGAGGTTTTCACTCTTTCAAAACTTACGCTCCACCTTGAAGTCTGCAGTATATTTGATGACTACGTGTCCGAGCAAGAAATGATGATTCGTCCGTATCGAGAACAGATATGCGCCACAGATCACATTGCATCTCAGATGAACAATATTTTGCGAGATACCCACCATAGATTACGTTACAACACGTATAAACAATACACCTTTAACATTATTTTTTTACTACCTATCCTTCGCTGGTTATATCTTCAATTTTCCATAGCATGTTACTTTATAGTACACGAAAAACGTTAATTAAACCACTACATCAAAGATCAACACTACAATAAGCGTAAATAAACAGTAGAATTTACAAAGATATTACATTACCGACGTTTATGCTTTGTTTCTCGTTGAAGGCAAATTCATCACTACGCACATTATGGCGAATCAGGGAGAAAATGCTAGTATTATTTTATTGAAAGTGTTCTTAGTTGCAACTACCCTGTATTAATAAATATGACTGGAACTAATCGATGTCACTATCATAACGAGCGGTAACGTGGCGCGGCACAGAACGTGGAGGACGTGCGGTAACACTCTGGCCTCGCATTTTGAAGGACGCGGGTTCAAATTTCCTTTCGGTATCCAGGTTTGGGTTTTCCATGGATTTCCGAAATTACTCCAGGATAATTCGGGCGTGGTTCCTTCAAAAGGCCATTGCCGAATTCCTTCCCATTCCTTTGTCACCTCTAATGACCTCCATGTCGAACACTTTGCTTGCTTTATGTGATCGTTTATTTTGTTACAGAATTTCCATGTAGACAAATTGACAATGTCGAAACATAAAACGATCATTATTGTCTGTAATTATCGACAAATTGTTGCCTGACGCTCTGTGATTTAAATTTAAGGAAATTTGTCGCAGAGGACTACTTAAACCCAGTCTTCACTGAGAGGTAGACAATACCACACATGATCCATTGCTGCCCCGTTCAGATAAAACACGCCAATAAACTTAGGTTCGGTCGCTCTCATACGAAAGAAACGTATGGTATTCTTTAGTATCATCACATGCTGTTACCCATTTTCAATTTTTTTAAACTTTTTTGGAACCATTTTCACTAACCCCTTGAGCATTTTACTATCTAAAAATGGAACAATCTGAAACAAAGTAGTTGGAAATAAAGCCAAAGTGTGCACTTAAACGTGGTATTTAGAGAAATACGTAGACGATAAAGATGGGTTGAACGGTTCGACAATATGTGTTGAGTAATATCAGGAATACCACATGTAAATGTATTTAAGATTTGAGTGAAATTATAATTTGGGCAAAGATCAAGTGTTCTCAAGAGATGAATTAGTAGCAGACAGCCCCTATCCCACAAACGTAGTCACAATAATAGGAATTGCTATAACATCCACGGGATCCTTCTTTCAAAAGGCCATGACCGAGTTCCATCCTATTCCTAATGATCTTGACGTCGACGAGGCGAAAAGTTGTATGTTTTTTTTAAAAAAAAAAAAAAAAAAATATGGTGAAAAATATTTGGCACCTTCCGTCTTCAATAATCACTCGATAGTCAGAAAATTATAACAAACAAGAATATGAATTTTCCAAACTGCACAACTGTGTAAAATAGAAATCACTGAAGGAGTTGTATACTTTCGCTTTTGCATCAAGTTAGATATACGAGTTTCCTAAAAAAAATAATGTGTCAAATACGATACATTCCGATGCGCAAACTATGTATTAAATTGAATCAGTAAAAAAACATTTTTAAATTTAATTCATTACTTGTTTTGGAAAATTGTTTTTGAAATGTTATACATATATATCAAACACACAGAAAAGAAAATCGGTTGAAAAAAGATCATAGTGCATATTAAATACAATTATCAAACTTTTTAACAAAGTTATTTTCAATACACTCTCATTAAACGAAACAGCAAATTCTCTATCAAATAAAATACGTGACTTTTTATTGAAAAATAATTGTGTGTGGAAGTATATAAAAAATTTAATTTACTTATTTTTTAAAAGCAATAAACTGGCGAAACAATGAGATAGCTTTCGTTTAATAGTTATGACGGTACTGATCAGTATAATTTTGAAAGTAATTAGGAATACATTAAGAGGTGGGAAATCAGTTTTTTTTAAAAATTATTTTGCAAAAACTCGAAACAAATCTTTGAATAAGAATAAAAAATAAATATTTTGATAATTGACGAGTTTCCAATTTTCATTTCATATCCTTTGAGACTATCTAAAGTAAATTTTTATTTCAATCCTCACTAAACTCCATATCATTACAAACTTTTTCGCCACAGTTCCTTCCAACCTTTTCGTCATAATTTACGTTCATCCTAGTAAGAGTTGAAACAGTGCGCTACGAAAAATGTTTAAGGTAAAAAGGTTCAAAATTTATGACAGCCTGACCCGCAGACTGACGCTCTGGCCTCGCATTCAGGAGGACGCAGGTTAGATTCCACGTCCAGCCATCCAGATTTGGGTTTTCCATGGTTTCCCCAAATCACTCCAGGCGAATGCCGGGATTGTTCCTTCAAAAAGGCCATTTACTTCCCGTTTCTTAACACCCATCCTTTGCATGCTCTAATGACGACGACGTCGACGAGGAGTAAAGCAAAAAAAAGGCGTTTTGGGGCACTTCATTACAGAACCAAACAGCAAAGTACAAAGTTATGGTTATTTTACATTATTGTTACACTGAACTACTGAAACTGATAAATTTCACATAATACCAACTTACAAATAGATTTGTAAATATTTAAAAAATTATAGACACATCTGAAGATAAAAGACACATTTAAGATACACACTCGTAGTTATTATAAAATAGTACATTACAGACATTAAAACATACAACATGTACACTGCGTTGCAAACATTTCAAAATGGTAACAGTATTTTACTATTTGGATAATCAATACATTGTCTATCACCTTTGAAGCTCGGTCTGGTTTAAATTATTATTTGGTTGTTTAATGTAAACTTTAGGATTACTGTGTAATCTCGGTGGTATTCCGTAGCTAAAAGGTTCAAACAGATGGTATGGGTCCCTAAAAATGATAAATTTTCTTATCAGCATCATAAACATATAAATACACATTTACTATGACAGTTTTTTTCATCTTTCTTTGTTTTCGCATTAGGATCTTCTAAGTACCACGAACCAATTTCAGCGCTTCGTTCTTTGCTGTTCCTTTTCCTTCCTATACTTCTCCTTTATCTTCTCACTATGTACATCTTTTCTCTTTTTAGACCATTTGAATCTATCTAAGTCCTGTTTTTCTTTTCCTTTCTGCCTTGTAATTCTTCTTTAGCGAGCGTACATAAACTAGGTGGTTCGGTCTAGGGGACGAAGAAGTTAGGTAGAAAGCTGCGCTGGGCTACGTGAGGGAGGAAAAGGGAAAGGGAGGGAGGGGGTTGGAACTAAGTCACGTAGTTTTTCATTCATATTACTTGTCACAGTTAAAATAAGGTACAGAACACACAACAGCCTGTGAATATTTGTCTCCGTCATTTAATTATCTCCGTATGTAATTTACGATAGTACGACAACAGAAAACGGTACAAAATGTCTTATGGAATCAGTAGGTAATATTCTACGTGCAACACGGTTGGGGGGGGGGGGAGAGGGTAGAGGCAAAAGCGTCGTCAGGGGACATCCATTAATTACGTGAGGTGAAATAGGGGGGGTCCACCGAAATCTCCCAGATCTCACCAGGGGGAGCGGGGGGGGTCTACGGAAATCTCACGTGAGATTTTGCGAAAAATTTGGGGACAGTAGAACCAAAAAAAAGGTCTACAATTTGCGCCAAAGTCGATTTTAGGAGGGTATTTCGTCAAAAAAGTTAGGGTGTGACCTAAAAAAAAAAGTCTACAAAAGTTTCCAGGGCGATTTGTAGGGGGTGTTCTCACGGACCAGATCTCACCAGAGGGAGGGTGGGGGGGCCCGGCCAGATCTCACGAAATCTCACCAGGGGGGGAGGGGGGGTTCCAGAAATCTGGAAAAACACCTCACGTAATTTGTGGATGCCCCCTTAGGGTACGTGGGGGAAGGGGGCTTAGAGGAGGGCAAAATGCTGCTACGCAGTTTATGGAAGCTCCCTTATTAACACACTTTTCTTAAAAACCTCAATACCCATTCACTCTTCCTTACTTATAACGTTTCAAGTTTTTTTGCATTTTTAATCCATTCTGTATAAATATTCAAAATAATGTCAATAGCCTCTTTCCTGTTGAATTTGTTATTCTTGCAGGTTATATTTCATAAATTTTTAATATTTGTCAGGTAAATTATGTTTCTCTTTCAATAGTGTTCTTGTTCTAATTCTGCTGTTTGGATGCATGTGCGTGTGTAGAAGCGAGAACTTGTCTGGAGGCGAGGGACAACCTTGAAGTCTGCGTCTAACGGTTCTGCCCCCGGTCGGTTGCCGGTGGATGATGCCCTCGCTTCGGTCGGGGAAGACATTTTCTGGACGACGGACCATCCAACGGGCATCGACACCGCCGTAAAGAAGGAGAAAACGTTCGCTACCTGTGTACAGGTGTCGACAGCTATTAGACTTGGAAATTCCGTCGGCATGTGAAACACCTCAACGCAAGGTAGCTTGCGACCGAGCACGGAGAAAAGGCATGGCAGACAGTTCTACTTGTCTAAGCATCAAGAGAAAATTTTCAAGTTGTGTTACTAATACGATAAGCGTCGAATTTCTAATCATCTACAATATTCTGAATGATGCAGATTACGGAAAAGCAAATGAAAAAATATATCGATAAATATCGTATCGATATGTACATACAGTACCGATATGTAACGAGAGAAAAAAAATGTCGACATGTCGATATATCGATATTTTTGCCTAAGGCCAGTAATTAGCTAAAAATATTCCCAAAATTTATAACAATATTTAAAATGTTTAAGAAAATTCAGACAATTAAAGACAAACGTGTAAATTATATAAAATTTTATTAATCTGTCTATTTTCACAATCAATCAAAGCAGTATTCATCTGACGTAGACACCAAAAGAACTCGCGCAAATGAAAGAAATATATCGATAAATATCGTATCGATATATACATACAGTATCGATATGTAACCAGAGAAAAATATCGACATGTCGACATATCGATAGTTTTGCCTAAGGCCAGTAATTTGATTAAAATATTCCCAAAATATATAAAAATGTTTAAGAAAATTAGGAAAATTAAATACAAACTTGAAAATTATATAAACTTTTATTAGTTTATCTATTTTTACAATCAATCAAACCAGTATTCGTCTGTTATAGACAATAAAAAACTCTATGTTTTATATGTTCCCCCGTCAATGTACTCCCGTTGTTCTGTGCCGCTGAGTTAACTGCAGAAGACACACTTTAGAACGACACCGAAGAGGCTTCGCATATCAGATAATTCGTCAACGCATTAACTATTATTCATAAAAAAAACTAAAAACAGAAGCAGTTAATTTACGTTAACCCTCAACTTAGCAACACCGAGTGTGGTGGTGTAACGGCTAGCGTTCTGGCCTCGCATTTGGGAGGACGGCGGTTCGAATCCCCGTCCGGGCATCCAGATTTGGGTTTTCCATGGTTTCCCCAAATCACCCCAGGTGAATGCCGGGATGCTTCCTTCAAAAGGCTATGGCCGAATTCCTTCCCATTCCTTGCCCCCCATCCTTTCCCGTCTCTAAAGACCTACTTGTTATAGGAGACGTTAAGCAGTTAAAAAAAAAAAAACTTAGCAACACGGATGCTTAAAAATATTCTTGATAAAAATTATCTAACCGTTAATATTCTAATATGTTGACGAAAAAAAGACGTTGATAACACAAATTTAACATCTTTTTTCACCTGTTAACTGTTGAAGAAAAACTGTTAAATTACTACAAACTCACTTTTTAAGACACGTTCAAATGAGGTATGTACTTATATTTATCCAGTATATATACAACACATGAAATTGGGTACTGATTTGTGTTCTTACAAAAATACCAAATTGGTATTTAAAATTGATACTCCAAATAAAACATCTATTTTTTATGAATCGAGAATAAAAATATCGATTATTTTATGAAAAATATCGATATTTCGATATATTTTGTGCAAGTCTAATGAAGATATTACTTAACTGTCATACTAGTATTCCGTCAATGTATAGAGGTATAAACATCAATTTAATTATGTCGCCCTCGCGAATTAATACCCCCACGGCTAATCTTTTGTTTTTGCAGGAATGTATTCTAGCCATACCAGGTGACAGAGGCAGAAATTGTGCATGCTCCTAATCTATTTCGGCCCGTGCATGGGCTCCAACAATGTATTCCTTGATTATTTTAATTTTTTGCCGGTAAAAAATTATTTACTCAATATAGATGAGCAGGCGATATTGAATTAGCTTTTAAAACTATCCGCATTTAGTGTGAACGTTTAAATACAGACGGTAATTAACCAAAGTATTCATCCTACTAGTTTCAGTCTGTATTATTTACTGGAGATAGATGAAGAGATCTTTATAATACAGCTTTTTAAAGTTCTATGATTATTTTTAAACATCGGAGTACATTGAATAGTTTAATAGTGCATTCCTAACGGAGTGACATGACAATATTACTCTTCAGACTTTTTTAGTGGTATACTTGATTTCCATACCAATCAATTCTTCGCTGTGCTGTTCTTAAGTTGAATATTGTCTACCATTTTTAATTGGGTTATATTTATAAGTGAAACTGTGATGAACAGTTAAGTAACTGTTGGATGCCTCGCAAAAATATACTCGAATATATAAATATTCCGATATCTTAACAAAATTTATCAATGATATCTACGCAACGTGGATGAGTTGTTCGTGAATACACCTTGCATTTTGAAGAACTACAAGAAGTTATTGAAACTTTGTGGACTAATGAAGATCCAATGCCATGAAGGAAACAAGAACAGTATCAAAATACTTTCCTGTTTGAATTAAAATAGGATTTAAGGCAGTGAAGACGGATATAAGATTTTGTGATATGCTGAGCCATTTAAGAAAGTCGCGAATGGTTTTGTCGTGTGATATGGAACATGTTAAAACATGTTATAACGTCAGGAAAAAACTAGGGTAGCATATTTGCAACCACTTACATCAACCCAGTGAATTATATCAACACCGAAAAGGCAAATCTTATAAAAGACCTTCATCCAGATCATCAACGTGTTGGATTATTATTAACGTGTTTACTGGTTATTTTGTTTGAGACAGGAATTTTTTATGTAGAATGGGAAAATAAAGGTTTTATGCCTTAATGATACAGGAAATACTCTTATAACTCTAATATGGATGGTTTTCTTGCAAATAGCATAATTTTAATCTACTTTGATCCTTGCTTTTAGGTCCTGAATGGAGTTACCCTTACGCATTCGGCCAAACAGCTGCGTAATTACCTTCTGACGTTGTTGATACGCAACAATGTGAAGACGTAGAAATTTATGAACAACAACTTTTGATAACTTGTGTCATTACTGCTAAGCGAATCCTGGAAGAGCTAAAAAAATAAATAAAAATTCACTATCAATGGTCACAATATACATCCCTGTGGTACTGAAGTCCTCACACACAGGATCTACACTTCGACTGAAAGCAGACCTTTTACCTCAAAAACCTGGTTACTGTAAACGACAGATCTGCTATAAAACCTTTCCCAGAATACTTTAATTTTTGTATACTACACCTTAGTAGAAGGTTTGTCTGAAAAATTTCCAAAATTGTTAGTGTAGGCCATTAAACCATCTGCTTAAATGGCCTTAAAAGTTTAATAAAACTATTGAACCCGGAACATTTTCGACAGAAAAGCGAAACACGAACACAAAATCTACATCTGCTGATAAACTTTGCATTTCACGTTTTCCAATTTTCATTGCTTCGGCTCTGAAAATGAAAGAGATATGTAGGAGGAATCAAACGCCAGTTGCAAGACTGTAGCTGTACATTGTACTCTAGATTCTGAGTTCAAAGCAAGGTGTTACGATAATAACGTAAGGTACCCTCCGACATAAACAAAGATCTCGTTCTAAGAACTATTTTACCGTCCACTTGACATCCGCATTCTGTTACTTGTCGACCCAGACATGAACCTATCGATACGATCGCAGATAAGCAAATGACTTTGGCAGTTTAGATATCGGCTATCTACCACTAATGAAGCCACAGTCTGGACACGGACGAATCAAGAATGCAACAAAATTCCCCAGTTCTCTGCTTCTTCAAGTCAGAATTGGAACCTGGTAAATTATTTAAGTTCTTTAGAATTGAATTAAACTACTATAAGCAATAAAATTTGTGGTAGTAAGGCAAGACATTGCCTAGTGGACAAAGATGCTTTTATTCAGCTTGTTTATGGACGTCAGTTTCACAGATTAATTTTGATTTCCTCGCGGATCAATGCTTGGACCTTTATTATACCAATTCTTTGAAATTACTAATTTTCAATTACTTTAAGTAATTGAATACACATTTGGGATGCTGTTAAATTTAGTGCGAGTGAGTATGTAGTACTTTATAACGTTGTACTCCTCCCGAACTTTACTCTCTACCAGGTAAATAACCCTCTACCCAAATGAGCATGAGATTTATAATCGTGAAGAGAGCAAACTATTACGGATCTAGTGTGCTTTAGTAACAATATTCAACAAAGAGATGTAAATTTGGAAGTTTTCATAAATATTTTTTCAGGTGTAGTTGGTTGTTATTCCAGATGAACGTGATCATTTCTACATATCACGAGATCATTTCTACATATCACCCCAAAGGTGTAACAAGATTTATGTCTCAGATGAAGAATAAATAAAAAGAATGCAAATCTTAAGCGTCAGTTAGTAGTTATAGGAGGTAAAATAAGTCTTTGATGTTGATTAAGATTATAACGGGATTCCATTATTGTATTAGAAACAATACATTCATCACAATAGATTTCTAAAACACCAGTAACAATCACTAAACATATTTTTATGCGTTCACAATTGATGATAATAGGATTGTTTAAAAATTTGGCAAAAAAAAAACACACACACACACATCGATTAGTCTGTGTTTTTGGAATGGTGGCTTATATCGGCAACTAGGTTCCAATTACTTTTACACACAAGGAAGCCGTCGTACCAAGTCTTATAGTACACAAAATAGTCAAATAGTACACAAAAAGCTCGCTGTTCATAATTTTTAATAGATATGCAATTGTTTTCGCGGTCAAAGTAACCGCTCATAATACAAGGGCCTACTAAAATAGTCTGCAGGACGACTTGTTGATTTCACTTAGGCTTACCTGCCATTCTTTTTTTTTCTGATAATGTCTTGCATATTTTTCAAATTGTGCATCGACTTCTGCGTACTGAAAATTACAAATAAGTTGTGACTCCATGTAGATTGCATTGAGAAGAAATTTAACGTTTACTCTCTAGTCAATACATTATTTGTAGGAATACCATGATAAATTTTATGGTATGGCTTGATTTCCAACGAGTTTGTTTGAGGGATACTTGGTCGATTTTTTTAAACTCTAAAACCTCAAGCCAAATAACAAACCAAGCAAACCAAACCACAACTTCGTTATATGTCGTTTGGTGAGTGAAATAACATCGTACTATTCTATGAATCTCGTGGAACTGCACACAATGTAGGCTCTGAAGGTATATTTTGATATCACAGCTCTTAAATGTTGTTCAAAGAACATGTCGAAGGTGGGAAAGGTAATAATATTTTAATTCAATTTCGTCGTAACGTGCTCCAGTTCAACACCTACATTCGTCTTTTACGAATTTTCATTTTCAATTTTTTTCCATTGTTTGCGGTAAATTTTCAGTATCCCGTTGTAATTTAGTCTCTTATACAACTCTTTGCGTTCCTGTATATTTACTTTTTATCGTAGTAATTGTTCTTAAGAGAAATATTATTATCTATGTAAGGATTTGTTTTACTAACGCTGGTAAGAGTGTAAAAATATTGCTTAAAATGAAAAGTACCAGCTAAAAATGTAATAATTTAGCGTAATGAGTATTTCGATTGGACAACCTAATTTCATACTTAATATATTAGAAAAATAAGAAACGTGATGTTTATAGTGCTGACACCGAATTGTTCTATCACCTGTAATCAAATACCGGCAACTCTGAAACCGTACTGAATATAGAGGGCAAAACAGGTGTGAAACGAAGATGTCAGTTTAATAGAGAATTATTAATAAGTATTTGTCAGTTAGGATGGCAGCAGGTGAAGTAGCTATGGACTCAATACCTTTTGTCATATCAAAGCATTATTTTTATTTTACATACTACACCATTGTACTATCTGCTCTTGGTTCCTATAGTGTTCCCACTGTCTCTGTTGAAATGATGCTCTCCTGGGGACTCAGTACTTTAGACCAGTTACAAAGTGGACTTCGAAATGTGTAGAGTCTTTGTAGATCAGATAGCGCATGAATATTGGCCATGATGTATTCAGATTTTAGGCTCTTTCTTTACTTATTGAGGAGCGTATTCTCCCATCGTCTGAAAAATTATGACTTTAACAAGCGCAATAATACGGCTTCAGTGCAGGAATGACTTTTACAGTGAGTACAACAAGAAAGTCTAGAAGTTTGTTCTTCTTCTCTTCTATTTTGACCATGTAAGGACCGCGAAACGTAGGCCTATGCATTCATCTCGATTCTTGACTTCCACTTTACTGTTTCGTCCTTCCTTATTTCTTCTCCTATCCCCCCCCCCTCTTCTGGAAACACTTGACATCTAGTATCAATCACCTGAATGTTGCTGCTTCTTGCATTGTCTCTTATGTTATCCTGATTTCTATCTATCTTTACTCCTTGAATCCACTGGTTGTCACTATTGCTCTTGTAAACATGGTTGAAAATTCCTTTTGTAAGTCTGCTGCTATCCATTCTAATTATATGACCAAAAAGTCTGATTCTGCTCTTTCTGATCGTGGCTGACATAGTTTCATTTTCTTCTTCGTTGTAAAAATCTTTATTCCTCCAGTTGCTAAACTCTCCTTTTACCGTCTTCAATAGTCTCCTGAGTTTCCATTGTTCTTCTCAATACCTTCTATTTATCCACTTTTCATAAATAACACGAGTTGAATTATAATTATGTTTTTATACCATATTATAAATAATGTACCATCATCTACTAAGTACCATTGCAACTGTAATATTTGTTTACATTTTTAATTGGTACTTTTCAATATAAGCAAGATTTTTAGCTACCAGCGTTAGTAAAACAAATTCTTACGTAGATAATAATAATTTTTGTCTTAAGTACAATCACTACGATAAAAAGTAAATAAATAGGAGCGCAAATAGTGGTTTAAGAGACTAAATTATAAAATGATTTAACTTCTTTGCTTTATCCATGATAAGTGGACCTTATAAAAGTCTGTAACTGTTTCGAAAAGAAGAAGGTAGGCAAATGATTATTCTGCAACACAGTTACTTTTGCTTATTTATTTATTAGTTTATGGCGAGTGTAACGCATTTCGAGAAATTATTCTCATTTTAAAACGCAGTTTTACTCCATTCCCAGTGTGAAGAGTGCTCGAGGCAGTTTCTGCTGGATGTTAACAAAACTCTCTGCGTGTTCCTGAAAACGATATTGTAGAGTGTTGTACTAAACAGTATTTGCAAATAATAAGAAATGGAATAATGTTCAAATTAAATTTACATTTTATGAAGGCTTCTTCAAATCAAGAAACACATAAACTCACATGTGTGCTTCTTCACCACATTAAATACAGGTTAGGTGACATACACAATGTTTCAAAATTAACGTTATACATATAAACAAAGCAAAGATGCTTCAGTACATCTTATATGCAACAAATCAAAGATAATTCGCTTCAAGGATGGGCATTACTAAAGATAAATGTTATTACTACAGAGGTTGCTTTGTTATTTTACAGTAGTTTTTGAAATCTGTTAATCAAATATTACAGTTGCAATGGAACAATGTAGCAGATGATGGTATCAAAACAATCTGAAAAAGTTCACAAAATCACTTTTTAATATCTCATTTAGTATCGTGTCTTTAAATAATTTGTGATACAAACAAATTTCAAATACTTCCATCAAGTCCATTTGGTGGCTTTTATCTAGGCGGTGGAGTACCTTCAAATCTTTATCGATTTTACTGAAAGGGTGGCCGGTGTTGTGTATGTATGTTGCTATAGCTGAATTTGAGTGTTGTCAATTTTGAATGCATTAATGTGTTCTAGGATTCTTGTTTGGTAATTCCTAACGGTTTGTCCTAGGTATGATTTAGAGGATTCTCTATATCAGGGATGGCCAACCTGCAGCCCGCTTGTAACACATTGTATGTCAGCATGCGCCCCGCGAAGCTGGACCATTACGTACTTCCACTTTTGCTTTCAACTGTTGTGTCAAACACTACATCACTAAGTTAAGGTGGTTTTAAATCCATGTCATCTCTCGCTTGATCTTGAGACAATGGGCAGTTGACCGTGCTGGTATCCAACCGAGCCTTATCACTAGAGTTCGGATCTTTAGGAATAGCCATATTTTTTTCTGCCTTCTTTTTTAGCTTAAATTCTGAGCGAAACACTGATTCAACGTTTCTGATTGTATTTAAATGTATTTTATATAGCATATAAATGCATATTCAGACCATTTTCCTAGTTTCGGTCATATTTCGATAATGTTAGTGGTCATATTGTCATATTTTGAGGAAATATCTGGTAGTTTTGTAACAGTACAGAAAGTACAGATATAGATGAGAAGAAATTAAGATCATTATTCACATAACTGTACTTCTGCTATACAGGTGGGGCGAAAAAACTAGTTTTCACTGTAGTCAGAATTCTCCAGTCAAGAATTAAAGTTATGCATTATTGTCACTCTCTAAACGTAATGTTCCGCCCGCCTTTTAATGTCGACAGTGCAGCAGAAGCATGCCTGTGTCGATCCTCGCCAATCAATATTTCAATGAAATATCCTCAGTCATCGTTAAATCTGCATTGGATCATTGAGTAGACCTACCACAAGGTCAAAAGTAAAATTTTCTGAAAGCGTGAAGTTACGTAAGGGAATTTAGAGAGGACTATTTTAGTACAGATGAAAGAGTGCTATTCCGTAAATTATCTGAAATTAAAGCGACTTCAACAAAACGATTTAAAATTTAATTTCACAATGGTGCAGCGAGTGGACGCAAATGAGATATCTGTCTACATGAAAGCGACACTACTAGGTAAAATTAATTATGAATAATGGAGCACGTTTTGATGTATAGTAAATTTAAATGTTTGGTCATAATTTGTCATATTTAGGTTATATTTACTTGTTTTTAAGGTCCTATTTTCCTGCATTTTTTTTTTTTTTTTTTTTTTTTTTACATAAAGATCCAAAACTTACTTATCACGACTCATGGATAGACATTAAATTATTATCCAAGATAATTTATGTTACAGCTCCCTATAAGATCGAAGCACCTGGAGTCAGAGTACGGTTCATCAGTGCAAAACTTTTAAAAAGAATGTTTAATTTGAATCAAGAAATACAATCGTTGTATGCAAGCAAATCAAAAAATATCGCACAGTTGAAGACATGGAGCAGGTCTGCGATTTAGCGTTTCTAGCAAACATAACTAGCCACTTAAATAACGTGAACATTCGTCTGCTAGGCAAAGACACATTGGCTAGTAAGATGTCTGATTTTAGTGTCGTATTTCAAATTAAACTTGGGCTATGGGAATAGCAGTTCAAAAATAAAAAATCACTCACTTATTCCACCGTTATTGTAAACAGACGTGACACAGGTGTCGGCAAATAAATGCAGTTCATTGATATGAAATTTGAACTCTGTGTTTTAAAACCGATTTCGAGATTTCCAACTCTACAGCATAAGCTGATTTTAAACCAATACTTCGTACTGTTTTATCAACATTTTCAACGCTATTCTCTGTAGACAAAATTTGCAAATGAAAAAGGTAAATGCAGTGTCTCAACAGGTTAAGGTAAAATTCTACCAGAATGGCCTAAAAGAACAAAGCAAAAAAAAAAAAAAAAAAAAAAAATCTGGAAAAGGAGGAATAACCTGCGGTTAAGAAACATGATATGCGGATGATTTAGGTGTTTGAAACACTTGTGTGTGAACAGCTTTTCAGTAGGATGAACAATATTAATCACGAACCAATGGCGCTCATTTGGAGCACTTTTTGCTAATAGCTAACATTTCTTTCGACATCAATATTAACGTACTTAGTTTTATCAATGAAAGTCAAAAGTCGTATTAAAATAAGTAAACTTTTAATACTTCATTACATATGTATGATTCAATTTTTTTTTCGCTCATAAAATATTAACTATTTTTTCAAGACAGTAGCGCGTGTGACCTGCTAGAAAATAATTACTCTATAAATTGGCAACCACTGTACAATTAGTACTTCATTAATACATGTTCTTCAGATACACGTCGGCCTGCATACAAAATTTATTAACAAATTTTACTATAAATGACTGCGAGAAAAACATATCCATTTGTGGAGCTGTTCGGAGGGCGACTGACATCACATTACAGAAATTTATACTTCCTATATTATCTGCATGTTCGTGCATCACACAAAAACTAATTGTCAGATTTTAAAGAAGCCTTCGTATTTATAGCTTATGTCACTGATTAGGATATAGAACATTTTTTAATACCTCCCGATGACACAGAAACGAAAACAATCAAAATTGTAAATGTCGAAATTTTTGTTTCTGTCAGCGCAATACGTGAAAATTAATGAATTGATTTCAATTAAACGACTTATAGTGATAGCTAAAGTAACCAGGTAGTTTCAATCTAAATACATAACCTAGTTCTCAAAGATACAACTGCCATAACCGTAAATATTGTAAACTTTGTCCGTCTGTGTACACAAAAACTAAAGACTGGATTCTACTGCAACTGCACATAACGATGATTTATTAGTAACATATTTCGTTCCTGACACAAAGTCCAAAGTGCTGAATCTTTGAATTTTTGCATGTGTATGCAAGGATGAAACAACATTCTGTGAAACTATACAAGGAGGTGCAATTCAATGGTTCAGTAATAAGAGTCTATGCATTCATATACATAAAAATAAAACAATATGTTCGTACACTCACATCCAGAGAAACTATGAGAACGGTATTGAATTGTGCCGGTGGGCTATCTTCAATCATAAAATTATGAGTGGTACAAACAAAATTTAGAACGACATCTAAGAAATAGGAAAACAAAGCAGCAGCTTTTACATATGCAGGGTATTTTCTAAAATTTTATATGGTAACTGACAGCATAAATTTTAAATTGCGCATGGATGAAACACCGCTAGTAATTGATAATTTCAGTTTTCCTGCTATGAAAGTATGACAGAATACATACAGAGCAAATCTTATGGTTCATTGGTAGTCGTAGGAAAATTATAGCTAAAGTTTGAACAAGGAAAAGTAAATACAAGTATGATATAAGGATTGCGGGATAGTTGTTTAAAGCACACAGAGCAGATTATCATTCGGATTCCACGTAATAATATAAGAAGTCCACATTGGTAATGACTCCACTTGTACAGTATTCAGAGAAGTACAGAAAAAGAAGTAACAATTTTAACAAAAATGTAGCAACATCGAGTTATAGATCACTAAACATCTCTTCAAAAATCCTTTTCTTTAAAAACTCGTTACACCAAAGAAGTCATTAATGTCGAGAAAAAAATATATGTATACTGCCAAGGAGCAAGGCCATGAAACGTTTTAATCCCATGAGAGTAGATGACATTTAAAAAAATAGAAAGATCACACTTAGTACCATAGAACGTGGAATGTCAAGAAAAGAAAATTTAATAACTTCGACAACTGAGTGAAAAAGCTGCAGGACACTGAATGCCTCGATAAACCCCAAAAACATTCTAAAGAAGTTTCTTTTTGCATGACAGTACTCAGTTTGGATTTAGAAAGAGAATTCCTTTGGTTAAAACCTGTACAAATCCGATCCAAACATTTTCTGTGTGAATATTATTGTTATTTTAATACGAAACTAAAATCTTTGTTGCTACTATAGTGTAAATGATATCATGCAATACCATAAGAACAAATTAATTTAGAAACTGATGTCTAGAGTTTTTATTTACCTCCAGCTAAGCTGTCTGCTTTCGAAACAGTTGTTGTATGCAATAAAAGGTGGAACTTCATTAAATTTCCTACAATCTACAACGTTAGCGTTTTTTTTTTTACTTGATTGCAACTATCCGACTGGAAACTAGAAACAATTTTTCGTATACGTCATGGATACGAAAAGTACACAGACAGAGGTTAAATACACAAAATAAAAGTCGTCTGTTTTAACCAGACCACCACGAGACGCTAAGACTTTCTAATAGTGCCCTTACTGTTTATCTCAACCAGGAAAGAAACAAAAAAAAGTATGACTGGTGACAGTATACATCCTTGTGGTACTTGAGACTTATTTGGCTTTTGTTGGTTTTTTTTACTCGCTTCAGATCTGAATGACACACCCAGCGCCAATTAATGGAATAGGCAACATCCTGTATGTGAGTTTTAGAAGACCTTTACAATTCAGTGAGTAATTGCTCCAAACGTTTTGTAGCTACAGTTTTGACACGATACCTACACGTATATGAATTACCGTGTCACACCTCAATCAGAATACTAGAGTGAAAAAAAGAAATGCACAAATCGTGCAACGTTTAACAGATAGAAGGCATCAACATAACAGAACTATGGTTCTAAGAGCAAGTTTAACAGCAGTACGCCGAAAATCCCTAAACATCTAGTCTTTCCCTGAGATGCAATAAAGTCCTTCGAAACTTAACTTCTAATCCTGGTAATCGCACATCACAAAAATTCCAATTAATATATGTCATACTGTTGTTCAACTGTTTTAAAAAAGTGATTCAGCTCAAGAGTTTATTGATCAATGAAAATCGTCTGTTGGTTTATTTAATTGTATAGCAATTACAATAGCAACATGTGAGTCTAGGAAAAGAAACATCCGGTAGTTGATGAAAGTTCTTCATTTCTTTTCGAGCGTTCAGTATTCCGCACAAAAATTTTCATATACCGCAATGATCTTATCAGGATGATTATGAATTTTTGTTACATAACCAGAAAATTTTCTTAGAACTGCCAATCACAGAGAGAAAAAAATCCAAATAATTTATGTCATTCTGTTTATCTAATATTGTGATTCAGCACAGTAGTTTATTTATCAATCAAAATAGCATGTTGAACTATATACGGCTATAGTAATTAGGAGTCTATACAATCACACATTCAGTAGTTGTAAAAAGTACTACATATCTATTCCAAGCGTTCAATATTTCGTTCAAAAATTTTCGTGGACCACAAGGATCAATATCAGGAACATTAAACCTTTTGTTACATAGCGAGACAATTAGCCTAGTTCTGGCAATCATAGAACAAAAAATTCCAGTTAATAAATGTCATCCTGTTATTCAGATGTTTTAGTACTGGTGTGATTCGGCACAAGGATTTATTGATTTATGAAAATCGTAAATTGATCTACATAGAGCTAAAATAATAGCAAAATGTATGTCTAGGCAATCATATAGTTGGTAGTTGACGAAAGTTCTACATATCTTTATTCATCGCCTAATATATCTCTCAAAAAGTTTCGTTTACCACAAGGATAAATATAAGAACCATTATAGCTTTTTGTTACATAGCGAGACAATATTCTTAGATCTGTAAATACAGAGTCAGCTACTACTTTCCGCGTAGAAAACATTGCGCAAACCAATTATCAATTTTTCTTTTTAATTGGCTTTTTCTACTTACTGTGTAGTATTCTTGGCTGCCGTAGCGCTGAGGTGTCTCAGACGCGTTGATCCGCAGAGCACCTAGTCCCCAATCACTGGACACTGTACTCCACGGCACCGGCTGCCTGTAGCGCTACTTGTTGACTGAGACACCTGCCAGAGACCTCTCGCCGGTATCCACGCGACACGGGACTCGGGCGAGATAAGGGGGTGGAACGCAGCCCAGAACGGGTGACTCAGTTGCTAGCGTGTCACTGGAACGTGCGTCTGGGTTTGGGGGTTGAGCCAACTACCTGTTCGGTACTTATCTTTAATCCACCCTCAAGATACAATTGTTTGATGAGTGCGTTCTCTTTTAGTGTTCTACTCCACTCAAATACCAGTTACCACAAGGATCAAGACTGGGACAGTTGTAACTTAGTAGCATAATTCGTATGGTACTGCATCAATCTCTCTAATTTGTTGATGTATATCAAAGAACATGTATAAATATTAATGGTTTTTCGTCTATATGAAGGTAACAACCTTACAGCAAAATACGAATCTATCAGCTAAGTGCAACGTCATAGGCTAACACATACTCTTACGTTATTTAACATTTCCTTATTGACTTTGTGACATAGTTATTTAGCGTTGTTGTTGGCTGATATAAATACTAACTGGGAATTCCCTTTAATCTGTCATTAAACTGCGCTGTCCTTGATTGAAGTACCATTTAATGTTAAGTGCTGCTACTTTACCCAGAAACTAGGATATACCACAAGGAGAATTACTGGGACCACAATTATTTTTTGTTTATTAATATAATTCATTTGGCAGTGTTTCACCCTCCATGCTTTGTTACTATAACTCAAGTAAATGAAGACACCTCCATACGTGAAATAGTTTCTAGGCACCTTTGTCGGTGTTAATGACCTTAGACTAATATCTGTGGTTACTTCTACTCTCAGAAGTCAACCAGCTTATTCAACAGAATACTCATCGGAAAAATGAACAGTACCTCTAAGACAATATATGATGTCTATTCGTCCATTGTTTCATCAAAAACTTAATTATTTCGGCAGTTCCGAAAATGGAGACAGCTGTATTTCACTGAAACAGAAGGGAAAGTATGAGAGAGAAATCGTGAAACAGTTGTTAGCCTGTCGAATTCGGCTACTGGCTATTTATTTATTCGGTACTTGCCTTCAATCAGGAATGTCTGCTCGCAGTTAATGAATGAAGATCTATTAAGCGTTAAAATATTTAATCCACTCGGAAATATCTATATACTAGAGGGGGTAGTACTGAGATCGTAGCTTATTATTAATACCAGTTGGTACGGAATTCACTTAAATTTCACATAATTTATAGAAAAGAACTCTTACCTTAATTTTTTCTCATCTATAACTTGTAGTGAATTCCCAGTATTACTAAAAAATTACCAGACTTTTCCTCAAAATACGACCATATGACCACAAATATTATCTTAATGTGACCAAAACTAGGAAAATGGCCCGAATATGCATATCTCTGGTGTATAAAATACATTTAAATACAAACAGGAACGTTCAATCAATGTTTAATTCAGTATCACAGCTCAAAAAACGGCCGGAAAAAATGTTACTTGTCATAAAGAACCCTAGTATTCATGCTATTTTCTCGATATCAAGGTCCTAACATGGAATTTTCTTGAAGAACCGAAGCAGAATGCAAATCTGTGAGCGAAATTACACGAAGAGGGAAATGCATCATAATTTAATTATAAACTTTTTTGTCAGTTGCATTTCATTCTAAATGTGTATAGTTGTCTGATTGTTAAATTCCATTCTTTTCTGTTCCAAATTTTTTAACAAATATCTTGCTAAATTATAATGGTAGTCACCTTAAGTACGTCAACTATTACTCCACGAATTATTGGATGCATTATTAAGAGACGTTTTAAAACTATGAGCAACTAATAAATCTATGAAATTCATTGTGTATTAAAGCCAAAATTTTCTCTGAGTACGCTAATGTGACGGTTCAGTAGAGGAATATAAATTATGCAATATTCGAACTACATTTTTCAGTGAATTAATATAATCGTCAAAATAAGTATTAAGATGAGTCTGCCGTTACAGAAATTATTTTTCTCCAACTGTATTTACACGGATATCGTCATTGCATAAATAAATAGAGAATAAGAAACTTAGAAACTGGTAAGCTGGAATTGACGAGAGATTTCTTGTGCGAAATTCTACCAACTTATTAAGCTAAACTCTGTGCTGGCAAATCTCCATCAGGTGCGATAAAATACAAACTAAGAGATAACTGCATAATTCTTACACCTTAAAAAAAAAGATTTTTTTTTTAAAATTTTGCAATAGGTTTATGGATTTTTAAGCGTATTAACAGACTACTACAATGAAAAATACTTTCCACTTTTTTTGACTTATATTTTAATAAAACATATTATGTTCATCAGATATTTGCCAGGGTGTACCGTGCATATTTTTTCAATTTTTAATGAAGAACATTCCTTAATGACTAGTTGAAAAATAAGGCCAAATTCAACTGTTTAATTTATTTATTGCTGCGTCGAACGCGTTTCACCTCTCATCGAGGCATCATCAGCGATGAATCTGCGTTAAAGTTTTTGTATACAGTTTTATGAACATTTTAATCATATTATTACGTAATTGTGAACATGAGATATCATTATAGCTGATATTTACTTACTATTTACATTTGTTACTTAGGGTATGTAGCTGCGCATCTCCGTTTTACTATACAATTTTGTAAATATGATACAAGCATATATATATATATACGTGTGTGTTGTTACCAATGACTTTGTACGCGTTTATTGCTAGAAGTTGGATATAGAAAGATGTAAGTAACTTAAAAAGTGTTCCAAAAAGCACGGAGTTGCGATTATTTGACAGGAAGCCATTACAATATCATTCTACTACTGAACCTGACTCATGAAGAAAGCCTGTTTGCAACATGTTTAAACATAGGACCAAACTAAGCGGGAAGGGGGATTAACTGTGGACACTACTTACCACATTTCTTCCGACGGATTTTTGTTCGTGGTTTAAAATTATGTCACTTTCTGAGGACATCATATGTGAATACCGTTTTGTACACATCGTCTTTGGTTTTGCTGTTCTTTTTCTAGCCTTTGGCAGTTGGAAACCGGTGATGTAGCTACCTATAAACACAAAATAAGTCTGGCGCAGCGCAAATTTACATCTACACAATAAAAAAGTTGTTTGTGTACATGAAAAGATCATACACAAAATGACTGCGAGGAAAACAAAGCCTGAGCAACTGATACAACATTACATTACAGTGACAAACACGATATATATGTAAAATCGCTGATAGAGAGAATAATAAGGAGGGGTACCAACACTGAATCTTGTGGAAAGTTATATTTAATGCGGTTAATATTTCATATGTGTCCACTGAACAATTCACCTTTTCTATCCCGGTTTTTTGAGTTGATGGTCTTTTACTTTCAATTAAAGAAGGAATCATCTAAATAAAACCTCTTCTAAATTATAAATAAATTATAAAAATTTATAAATAAATTATAAAAATAAAAGACTGAATAACTGTGTGAACTATTGGGCAGTGTATATTGAAGTCCCGCCTCAAATTTGACAACGGAGGAGTCTCAATTACTAGTATTGGCCGTAACGTTACGACGTGGTACTGGGTAGTTCCCGTGGTAGCCGGTAGGGGCAGGATGCAGTTATCTCTACGACTCGGGCTATATCTGGACTCTCTCCCTCGCGTAATCCGCCTCTATGCCCGGATAACAAGTTTCACCTGTCGTGTTTTTGAAAACACGGTTGTGACGGGAAATGTTTTCGTTATCGCCACCTGTTGGGAGTTTTCCTCCACCTAACCTTGAACTCCGCGGCTGTTGTTTTAGACAGATTTTCCCACACAAAACATCCGGAGACATTTTTCTAGTTTTCATCAACATTCCTAGGTTTGAAAATCGCTCCCCGATTTCGAACTGAACGGTGGTTTATCGTTTTACTCATTAGTGATAAGATTAACGATTATATTGGCTTTTAGTTTCGTCTCAAGTTTGCTGGAAATAATCTCTTATTGCAACCTTCATTTTTGGTAGTACAAATCTCCCAAAGAATTTAAACCGATTTTTTTAATGAATTAGAAAATCTTTCAAGGACTTATCTTTCACTGAATGCAGTTACCATCGTGCAGGGAAACAATCTTCCTACGATTGCTTTGGGATTTAGCTTAGCTTGTTACCGAATTTGCCGAATTTTATTTTAGTTTTACATAGCTGAATGATAATGTTTTTGCCTTGGGATCGAAAGACCTTGTACAGTGTTCCGTCATTCGGATTTCATGTTTGAAGAACAGATCCTGGAAAAAAGGAATGGACCATCCCTTCTACTACAATCACTGCCTTAATATGTCTTATAGGCTACAAGGAATATTCGATCAACTGTCGGGTATCGTACTAACAAAAAGTTTCGTGTGAACAAAACTGTAAATTCAGATTTTTTATGTTTTTTTAAACTAAAATTTTAAGTTTCTGTCGCTTAGGATACCGAGACAGGATCTTAAACTCTAGTAAAGATTTATCAGCATGCGGCCCGCCTTGTTCATTTTTCCAGCCTGCAAGATTCATCACACTTTTACAAAACATAGGGCCCACCTTTTTTTTTTTTTTTTTTGCTCTACCTCTGAGACACAGGAAGACCCTCACTAAGGGCCCTCACTGCTCAGAGGGGCCCCCAACCACTCAACCACTACTCAGGGAGCCCACAAGCACAACTCAGGGGGCCCCTACCAGCAACACAAAGCAAAAAAAAGGTCGCCCATCTGGCCTGAGGGACCAAATTAAATTTTTAGAACCGGGGCCCTTGTTGACTAGCTACGCCACTGGCCTTAAGTTGTGAAGGAAAGAAACTGGTCTTTTAAACTCTGGCAAACAATGGTTTAATACAGCTTATTGATGCAGTTTCCTACCAATATTCGTGATGCGACCTAAATATGGGTTTTGACCAAAAACGTATGCCGGAGCGACGCCAGATGGGTGTGGGAATTGAGTAACGTTACATTATGGGATTTAGATGCGGCACTGGCAGATTGGCAGAAAATCAGCAAGTGCAACAAACACTAGTTAAATGAGATAACGAAAAGAAGAGACAGAATCAGTCAGATAACAATTTCTAGCGACGGGCAGATTTATTTATTTATCAATCTTGTTTCATGGATCCCTGCTGAGGAAGGACCTCTGGGATGTGAAACATGTCATCGTTAATACACACGGATGGGTGGGAGGAAGGGATTAGAACACGCCCATTAGTTATGTGAGGTAAAATAGGGGGACAGGGGTGTGTCAAATCAGTACTAAATTTCATTAAAGAAGGAAAAAGGAGTCAATAAAAATTTCGTATCAATTTTTTTTCGATCATTTTTCTCCTCTCAGTTGACAGAAAAAAATGTAGTACATTGAAGGAATCAGTATTAACGCTTATGAAGCAAAGTACACGAACACATCAAATAAAGTTAATTGTATAGAAATTAAAACCATAAGGTAAATATTATGTGAGGTGAAAGGAGGGGGTTCGACCACATCTCAGCAAATCTCATCAAAGGGGAGGGAGGGGATCCAAATTAAAGAAAAAACAGCACACGAGTAATAATGGACAGCCCCTCAGGTAGTCGTCGAGCTGGAGTTGTGGTTATTTTTCGTAAATACGATTCGTAGATACTCATTTGAGTTTCAAGATCTTTATTTCGCAACTATAGTCAAAAATTACGGGCTGAACTCAGTTTTATGATCTCGAAGTCGATGAGGCGTAGAGCTATAAGGGGCATCCATAAATTACGTCAGGTGAAATAGGTGGGGGGGGGGGGGGGTCCTGCGAAATCTCACCAAAGGGGAAGGGGTCTACGGAAATCTCACTTGAAGTTTTGTAAAAAAAAAAAAAAAAAAAAATTGGACTGTAGAACTAAAAAAAGGTCTACACAATGCGTGAAAGTCAATTTTAGGGGGGTATTTTGTCGAAAAGTGGGGGTGTAACCGGATTTTGAAGGATGAGACCTAAAAAAAATGTCTCAAAAAGTTTCGAGGGCGGTTCGATTTCTAGGGGAGGGGGTTCTCACAGACCAGATCTCACCAAAGGGGGGAGGGGGAAGGGGGGGACCGCCCAAATCTCACGAAATCTCACCAGAGAGGGGGTGGGGGGTCCGGAAATCCGGGAAAACACCTCACGTAATTTATGGATGCCCCCTAAGTAAAAAAAAAAAAAAATGTGGTTTTCTTATACACTTTAACGTGTGCAGTCACCATGATTCTTCTTTTCGTTTTTGGCCTCTATGGACCACGTGGTTCTTAACTCTTGCGAGTTTTCTTCTTAGCTTAGTAGTCCTTCATCCTTGCACTGTGGTTGTCTTTTCTTTTCTGTATATATTTCACCTCATATCTGGGACGCAGTGTTTTGGCTGTTACCTGGAAAGAATCGGGTGCTTGAATCAACGTTCTGTGCTTATCCCTGTTGTAAGTTTCATTGGGGTCCATTTCCAGTTGTTCGAGATCTTTACTGACTGGCCTAGTCCATTTTGCATTATTCGTTTAACCTATAGAGACAGTGTTGAAGGTTTTGGACGTGTTTTTAGATCAGAACTATGCCACAATAAAACATTAATCTCCTTTTTCTCATGGCTGTGGTAATGCTCTGCAGTTGTTCGTATAGTTCTTTACTATGCCTGAGTCTTCTTAACCGGACCTATGATTTTTCTCAAAATATTTCGTTCTTTGCTATTGTACTTGTTAATTTTAGTGTTTATTCGAATGGTCTTTACGCCTAAGTTCATTCACTTTTTGAAGTCAATTGTTCAGCACCTGTTTCCATAACTTATTCCGGTTAAGCAAATATGCCTGAAACCAAATGCTGGTTCATGTTGTCATATTAAAAATTAAAGGCCCACCTAATTTTATTATTAATGTTTGGTTAATTATTGTATCATATTGCTGTGGGACATACAAGGATAATATAGATTGCTACAGATCGGTATCGCTGGATTGATTATAAAAACTAGAATCCTTGCTAATGTATTCTAGTAAGTTCCGTGATGTTCGCTGGCATATTTGGAACTAATACTAACAGAACTGTACGACTATAAAGTTTTTTTTTATGTTCACGGTATGTGGAATTATAATTACATTGCGACAAGCTAAACTAATACACATTGCCGTGTCGGCAAAACAAAAGCCGTGATTGGTGGAGAAACGAGTGTATCATCAAATATGGTGGACTATTGTTGCCACTATATATAAAGTGATTAAAGAAAACAGTATCTTTTACGTGCTGAACTGAAATCAATGTTACTAGTTGGAATAAACATGTCTCATTATTGGCCAAAGGACTTGCAATCTTCGGATAATCATAATTGTTGGTGTTGTAATTGAACTTATTGGAAAATATCAGTCGATGGTTAGACAGTTCTGTGTCTATCGGTTCATTAAAGTATGCGGATAAAAAATTATAAAAATGCAATGAATTGATCACAGGAGTTCAGCCGGATAGTGTTGAAAAACTACTCGTTTGTGCATTCAGACAATAACATCTGAATTAGTAGAACTGATAATGACAACCGAGCCGGTTGTCGAAACGTCGTCGTTTTTCAACACTATCCAGCTGAAGTCCTGTGAACAATTCATTGCATCAATACACCGGGAAATTCTCCAATCACATAATAATAATAAAAAATTTATTCCAATAACCATCTGACTTAGGCGACGGTGTTTTATAAAAATCAGTAGAAATGGAAGTTCTGATTGCCAGGTAGTAATATTAAACGCCGTTCAGTGTGATGTCGTAATGTTTCAAAATGGCAGCGTGTTTAATACTACTGTTTTAATTGAGAAATATTTGTAGACAGCAAATATTTCTACAATGCCCCACGTCATTTTTTCCCAACCACATACTAATCCTAAATTCGGTCCGAATAGGCATCGCCCAAGAGAACAGCATCACTCTCTCGACCGGAATGACTACCAACCCAGCTCATTATCACTTGAGTTAGGCTCTATGTTCCACACTTTGGTGGTATTTGAATCTTCACACTTTTGTCTCACGCAACGTTCGTCAGGTCCTTACCCTCGACAGTGTCCTTGGCGTCTTGTGAGTACCGCAAGCTGCCTGGGAGAGGGTTGGCAAGGCTGCGGTAGTGGCCGTGCTGTTTACGGTTGGTCGCTCTTGAAAAGAGGGAAAGTGTCGGGAGCCGGGCGGGCAGTAGCTGTGAATCACTGTGCAGTGCCCTGGCATGGTGACGTGGTATGCGCGGGTAGGCCATCTGTCAGCATACACTTCCAAGAATAACGGACAGTGACGACAAAATGATACTCGTTTACATAGTCAATACGATATACATACCTTCACATTACGGAAAAAGGCAGATATGATACCTAATGTTCTGTAGGCTTGACTACTAACAAAATTATCGATGACGATAATACACGAGGTGTTAAAAAATAAACGGAATTTATGTTTATTTATTGATATTAATACTGTCTTCTTCAAAGTACTTCCATTCGGATCTAATACACTTTTCCCAGTGCTATCTTCTATCTCCGGGCAGTTCTCAGTGTTAGGTACAGCTTTAAGGGGGCATCCACAAATTACGTGAGGTGTTTTTCCGGATTTCTGGACTCCCCCCTCCCCCCTGGTGAGATTTCGTGAGATCTCGCTGGACCCCCCCCCCCTATTGGGATCTGGTCCGTGAGAACCCCCCCTAACTTTTTTGACGAAATACCCTCCTAAAATCGACTTTGGTGCAAATTGTAGACCTTTTTTTTGGCTCTACTGTCCCCAAATTTTTCGCAAAATCTCACGTGAGATTTCCGTAAACCCCCCCCTCCCCCCTGGTGAGATTTCGCCGGATCCCCCCCCCCCCTATTTCACCTCACGTAATTAATGGATGTCCCCTAAGCTCCTTCCTTAACAGTCTTGGAGGAAAGTTATCCTTTGAAAATTCTTTTCAGTTTTGGAAACAGGAAGAAGTCATACCTGGTGGATAAGGAGGCTAAGACACCATGATAATGTTGCTTTTGGCGAAAAATTCATGTACAGACCGTTAAGTGTGAGCAGATGCGTTACCGTTGTGGAATCACCATAAATTGTTTCACCATAAATCAGGTCGTTTTATTGGAATTACGTTACTCAAACGACGCAGAAGATTTTTTTCTTTACTTATGGCTTTACGCCTCGTCGATGTCAAGCTCATAAGAGGTGCGAAAGGACTGGATACTGAAGAAAGCATCCCGGCATTCGGCTGGAGTGATTTGGGGACACCATGGAGAACCCAAATGTGGATCCCCGGAGGTGGATTCGAACCCTCGTTCTCCTGAATGCGTGGACCGCTCACCCACCACACTCGGTCAACAATCTTGGAATAAATTTTTCTGCCACACAAGTCATGCCCAAAATATCTGGAAGAAATGCGTTATAAGGGGCAGATAATATGCCAACACTTCTTGTAACATTCCTGACAATGAGTCGGCGATTGTCCGTAATCATTTTCCTCATTTCGTCGACGATGTCATAGGTTGCTGATGATCCGGGACGTCCAAGTCTCTTGTCATCATCATTGTCTCCACGGCACTTGTAAACACTCATATTATTCATACAACAGTCGCTCAAAACAAATTTCAACCTTGGTGTTCCATCAATTCCGTCAATTCTAATATAAAATTGAATATGAATTCTTAGTCCAATTTTTCCCATCATTAAAAGATCGCTGTGTAAGTATTTCGACCACCAACAACAGAATAAGCAAATAAGATAGCTAGTTGTGTCAAAATACGTTAGGGACAACAGTATCAACAGGGTAAAAAAAAAAAAAAAAATAGTGTTACAATTGGGTTATACATATAAGAAACATTCTTAATCAGACCTTGTAAACAAGGTTACGGGAGCAGAAAGCAAAGTTTGTGTGTTAATTTTGATCTTTTTTGAGTTTCATATCAGCACTATTTTACCCTTTTAGAATCTTATTTTAAAATTATTTCAGTGTTTCCGTTAAAATTTTCATCATCTCCCTTGGTAGTTTATTAAATCCTTGACTTCCTTACTTCAAAAAGAAAATTTTATCAGTCCTTGTCATGTGCCAGCTTGTGGTCATGGTAAAAAGAAAAAAATTAATGGTCCTACATTTGAATCAGAAGGCTTAAAACTGGGCGAGCTTGAAATCTGTTAAAAGGAACACCAACGAAATATTTTTTATTTTCGACAATGTTAAATAGTCCAGTAAGGAGTAGTCTTTTCACCCGTATATCACGTAGAAGTTTTTTTTTTTTTTTTTAATCTTCTATGTTTTGCTGAGAATATGCAGAGTTATGTTCCGACAACCTCGGCTCAATTTTTGGCGACAAAAAATCCTTTTCACTTTAAAAGAGTACAAAAATTTCTTGCAAGTTTTGTTTTGCAAAGTATTTCTAAATGTGACCGAGAACCGCAAACTGAAATTTACCCGACTGCCTCTTCGATGATGTGACGTGATCTCTAAAATAATGTGACATTTTGACGGAGATCCTCCCCTCCCCCCCCCCCCTCCTTGCTAATCGACATCGTAGATTTTTTAGACCTTTTTTTAGTTCTTAAGCTTGTAAGGTGGTTTTACCCCCCCCCCCAGGTCGGATTCCGCGTCGTTTCTAGGCCATATACCCCCTCCTCCTAAAGTTCACTTTCGGTTCATTTGTTTTTTTTTTTTAGTTCTACCATCCTTCAATAAATTCAAAACCTCACGTGAGATTTCCGTTGACCCCTTGGTGAGGTTTCGTGAGATTTCGCCAGACCCCCCCCACCCCCAATTTCACCTCACGTAATTAATAGAAGTTCCCTTATGTAACGGGGAGAAGTTTTTGCCTTGATGAACTCTCTCTCCATAAAGGGATTGGAATCAAGATTTTTTTATTCCATGCTGCTGACAAATATGTAATACTGTGTACCCCACCAACCATGTTACAGCATTTTGTTACCATGTGGGTCAATGGACCTTATCAAGCCTGACGATTTGTGGTAACGAAATTTTGCGTACTGTAGTTCCGTCTACTTGTACCAATTTTGATAAAGGAGATGTAGGTGAATTCTGTTGGTTATGAAGTAAAATTACAACTAATTGCCTAAGCAGGAATGATGTTAAACGCAGAATAGCACTCTCGAAAATAGCTTTCATGAAAAACAAAAATCATTTATGTGTGAGTGGAGACTTTTCCGGCGTATCGATACAACAAAATCTTCTCGGGTATCCAGCCGGATGGTGGTGTAAAAACACGACGTTTCGACAGCTGACTCTGCTGTCTTCATCAAGTATCTTGTAGTTGTTCTCAGCTGACTGTCTCTGCCTCTACTAACTGATGAAGACAGCAGAGCCAGCTATCGAAACGTCGTGTTTTTACACCACCATCCGGCTGGACACCCGAGAAGATTTTGTTGCAAAAATCTTTTAGTTTAAAATGTTGACCTAGGACTTTATGGTAGCGAAGCATAGATTAGGAGTGCCAGAAAGAATGAAAACTGAATCATATGAAATTTGGTGCTATAGAAGGGTGCTGAAAATTAAGTGTAGAGGTTTTGTAAATCAGGTGGAGGAAAGAAGTTTTGTGGAAGAATTTAAAAAAAAGGAGAGACAGAATGGTCTCGTTTTAGGACGTGCAGGATGGGTTAATTTTTTATTGGAAGGAACAATCGAATGTAAGAAATGCTGTGGTGGACAGTGATTAGAATATATGGAGCAGATATTTGAGGACGTAGGTTGTATGGGGCATTATTATTATTAATTTTTAATTGCAATGGTGCTCACACCACGGTGACAATTCCCTACTCATCTAATTACCCTTTTTATTTTTTAAATTATCTTTTACAACTGGTATGTTAAATTCATCCCCCAATAACGTTTTCAATTTACAAATTTTAATTTTAAATTCCTTTAGCATTTTTGGTAAATTATTCATCACTTCATTTGGTAATTTCATCCAATTTCTCACAACCTTACCAACATAAGAATCCCGCTCCCTTAGGCATGAAATCGAACGCCAGGTTATGGTCATGGTCGTCTTTTTCCTTCCAAGCACTATTCCTAATTCTTTGATCAATAACTCTCTAAGCCCCATGCCCTGTACATTACCAGAACTCTATTCACCCTCCTCCTTTTCTCCAAAGAATGCCAATCCATCTCCCTTATCTTTTTTTTAACTGCTTTACGTCTATTTTTAACATCGAGGTGTTTAGAGAGGGGAAAGGATGGGGGGCAAGGATGGGGGCAAGGAATGGGAAGGAATTCGGCCATGGCCTTTTGAAGGAAGCATCCCGGCATTTGGCTGGAGTGATTTGGGGAAACCATGGAAAACCCAAATCTGGATGCCCGGACGGGGATTCGAACCGCCGTCCTCCCTTATCATATCAGTCACTGACTGGATCCTGCGATAATTTGCACAAACAAATGTTGAGATGAAGAGGTTAGCGCAAGATGGAGGAGATGGAGAGGGCAGAAAAAAAAGAATTACCTCGTGAATTAATTATGCATTCACTTTTTAAGTAACGTGAACTTGTCTAAGTTCAGATCCATTCAATGCATCATCGGTCTGGTGAAACGAAAGACTCACGTCTCCTGTCATAAAACGCGCCATACTTCCCCGAAATAGCCTGCTCTCGAAGCTTAGAAGGAACAGCAGGAAATAGCAGTAAATCCTGTTACCAGGAACGTTACCTGCTGTCGTGTAAAAAGGTCACTGCTCCCGATCTCTTTCCGAAATGCAGGAGCCCGTTAGGAGGTGCGCAAGCAAAGTGGATTCGGCGTGGGCCGTCTCGCCTTTGATGCCATAATGGACTGCCGCCGATGGTTATCGCCGAGCCAGGTTTCCAGGGCACGAGCGGCTTTGTCGGCAGCTGGGCAGCCGCGTGGGACAACCGAAATAGAGCTGGAGAAATGCGACCCACATACGACGCGCTTCTGAGTCACTCGTGTGTGTGTACTGATATGTGGGTCGGAGCACCGACTCCGCGACGCCTGGTTTCACTTGAGGGGAACAGCGGTCTGTCTGGAGCCTCCCTGCCGTCTGGGCGTCGAGGTGACCGCGTTTGGTGGGTCAGCAGTGACTTTCGGTTGGACAATCCGGAGAACCTCGGATCGATTCCTCATCCAACCACGCAGCTACCCATCATCATCTAATTCAGTCAGGGAATAATACGGCCTCTTTGAATTACGAGATCAGAAAACACTTCAACCAATCTTGTCCAAGTAGACCAGTCTTCAGCGATTCTCTGCAAGCCAATTCCACAAAGCTTTGTCGCATCGGTCATGGTATTCAACGTGGAAGTTTGGTGAGATGCTGGTTCAAATTCACTTCAACATAAACGGAGTATGGAACGCTGAGTGGACAGATTCCAAATCTGAAAAACTAGCGCTAATCCAAGCTCCTAAATGACAGCCTCCTGGATTCAACGAACCTAGGAAAATCTGAAAGACAATGTAGTTATACCACGGCAGATGCAACTTCTTGATGCGCAAGTGGGGAATGATTAATATTGAAAAAAAAAGTTATTTCTGGCTTGAAAAAAAACATGAAAAAAACTATGAAAAAAACATGTTGTTTTTCTAGGACAAATTTTTTTTTCATAACTACTAAATCTCAAATTTGTAAGGTATTTATCGTTTAATATGACTGTTTTAGAATTTATTCTAAGTACTTAATTTTTAATTCTGCTATACTTTTCATGGTTCAGTAGAAAAAAAAATTACGAAAATATTGGCAACATTGACTGAAATTTTCTTTTATGAAGAGGCTAGGTTGAGCGAGAAGGAATCCCCGTTCCCAGTTGTTTGGATTGATATTCACTATTCGAACTAGTGCTGCCAGCCCTACGAATTTATCTGTTGACCTATGGATCTTTTCAAAAAATTGGAAATTTATCTACGGTTTTTTGCCTCTTTTTATTACTTATTGTGCTTTCCTTATATTCGTATAATTGTTAAACTCTCAGCGTATAGTGATACTGACTCAATAAATTGTCAGCAATTATGAATCGTTTCCTCTCAACCGTTGGTGTAAACCAAAGAATAAAGCTCCTATCTTGTATGATAATAGATTTAAATATTCAAACTTAAAAGACCGTAATACAGAACTATCGGCGCAGTATTTATGCACAGTGTGTACTCTGCTCACAATTTAAAATTGCAATCTCAAAATCTTTTGCGTACAATACAAGAACAACCAGTAAAAGAGAATGTAACTACTTCTTAATTTATGGATATAGAGGAGACAGAAGACGAAACAGAAAATTCCGACACCGACCGAACTTTGTTGGTAGTGCTGATAATAGTTAATGTGGTACTGACATAGAGGATGAATAAAATTATGTTATCTATATAGATATATTTATGAATCATTATGTAAGACATTATATGATTCAGTAAGATTTAAAACACACATGTAAAATGTAAGTTCCGTAAATAAAACTAATTTATCAATTATATTGTTTTCTGAAAAAAAAAAAACAAATTTAAAAAAAAACAAGGGTGCTAGGTTTTTTCATGTTTTTTTTCACAAACCTGAAAAAAAAAAACATTTTTTTTTCAATTTGCAACACTAGGAATGATAGAGAATCCTTCTTTTGACTGTGGGAACCACCAGCAAGCTATGCACGGCATCGACAAGGAAAGCCTTTTTAGCAGATATAGTGGAACGATCCAAAAGCAGCCTTAGCCATATAGGCAATTAAATGGCTGCAATTTCTCGGCAAGAAATTATAGAAATAGCTATATCCCATTTTTAGTGGTTCAGGCGTCTGACAGGAGATATAAAGGTCCCCGGTTCGAATCACGGTACTGGGTGGAGTTTCATAGGTCCTTAATCCGACTTTCATCTCTGGTCCGGTTTTTGTCTAATGTGAAGTACGCCAAAACGCTTTCGTGGTTCGGATTCCGTATTATTTTGTAGGATTAAAGCAGGGATGCCCAACCCAAATGATCTTGCCACTTTTTTTATATATAAACATTGGTGTCCACTACTTTAGCCATTACAAAATAAATATATTTTGTAAAAGTGTGATGAATCTCGTGGGCCAGATAAATGTTCAAGGCGGGCCGCGGGTTGGCCACCCCTGGATTAGACGTTAGGTTAGTTAGCCACGAGAAGGGGCACATTGCACGGCGAATCGAAAACTGTGTCACCTTGTGGCCAAACAATCCTTAGGGATCTCCCGGCCAACAGTGTGATGGGAGGAATTGATTTGATCATTACCTAAATCAATCATGTGATGACGAGGCATCTTTGAGTTGCGAGTCCAGAAAGACTTCAGCAATCTTCTTCAGTCAGAACGGAGTTGGGAGACCCTATGCAGCTACCTCGAGTATGACTTTGTTTCATAGTTCTGGTGTTCTTCCTCTCGATTTCAGACTTCATCCCAAACACCATTTTTGTCCATCTTTCATCTTTCTTCCAACCAATATGGCTGGCCTCCTGCCACTTCAAGGACGTTGTCCTCTTCAAGATGTCTATGACCTTTGTAACTGCATTGAAAACAGCTCATTAAATTGGACGATAACTAGTAGTATATTTCTGCAATAAACTCAATTAAATATGCTAATGGAGAAGTGGAAGAGAAAGGGTTAAAAAATCTACATGTACTGAAGGCTGGTAGTGGGAATGTAGCATGAAAATGTAGTAACTGGGTTTCAAACGCTTAATTAGGTCGTTGATTGAACGTGGGGGAGGGAGGGTGGACATTATCGGACCATAATTATGGGTATGAAGTAGAATAGGTTTTCATTCGAACTTCATGGCTCGTCAACGTCGAAGTCATTATTGTTGGGAGAGGATGGAGACAATGAACTGAAAGTGATTCGTCCATGCCCTTTGGAGAAACCACTCCCGCATTCGCTTGTAGTGGTTTCATGAATCCATAACCAAAATCTGGATCGCCGAACGGTGGTATGAACCCGTGACCTCCGTACACGAGGCCAGAGCGATACCGCTCACCCACCAGGCTCTGTACAGGAGTTGGATGAGGCACAAAGAATGACAGCTAAATTTTTTAGTGAAAACTATCGTAGAATACAATCAAAACTTGATATTATAAAGAAGCTGGGTAGAGAGTTATTTGAAGATAGGAGGCGGTTGAAGAGAGTGTTGGGAGTGTATAAGGAGTATTCAGGAGGTGATATCGGGATGTGTAGTGGTAGGAATGGTAAGTGGAAAAGAAAAGATAAGCACCATCATGTATTGTTCAACATTTCAGGAATTAGGGAGTGGGAGAAATTTTCTTTTTTTACCTAAGATCTTAGATACGGAAAGGTATAGTCGTAGGTTAGTGGGTCTATACAATTCCTTCCGCTTGCCACAGGAATTGCGGAGGTAGAGCTCTGCATTCCCATTACAACTTTCGTTACTAGAATGGATATCCGCGCTACGCTCTTTATCTTCCCACTGAGCGTGGTGAGTGAGTGGTTAACGCTCTGACCTCGCATTCGGGAAAACACCGGTTAGAATCCCCATCCAGGCATCCAGATTTGGGTTTTTCATGGTTTCCCCAAACCACTCCAGGCGAATGCCAGGATATTTCCTTCAAAAAGGCCATGGTCGAATTCCTTTCCGTTCCTTATTACCATTTCCATCCCGCCTCTAATGACCTATACGTCGACGAGGCGTAAAGCCATAAGTAAAAAAAAAATAACTTCCCGGGAAGTTTCCTCCACAGTACTGATTGGATAGCAGGCTGAGTGGGACTAGGTAGTCGTTCCGCATGTTCTGCTTCCAGGAAAAATCCTCAGCTTCGTCGGGGATAGATCTCCGGACATCCGGGCCGCCGTCAGTCACTCCACCGCCTGAGACACGCGGCCACCCACACACTGAAAAAATTCAAACAAAATATAATTTAGAATGCAAAAGTAGATTAATCTCTTAAACTGAAACAGGTACGTAGCAAAACACTCACAACGTCTTACGAAACAATTAGAAAAGATAATATGTTTCCCGAACAGAAGCGAAAATGCCCGAAAAGCTCTTTACTCTAGAAAACACACATGGTTTAGCCAAATCTCTGTGGTATGTCGTGCTGCTATCTAGCGGTATGCGATCACTCCTTGTCAACGCCAGGGATGCCTATCAGCCCGGATTTGAACTATCCAATAACGCTGCCACAACTATTTAGTAGTCAAATGAAATATCTAGTTGTAATGCGATGAGAGTCCGTGAGATAATTTTGATATGTAGTGCTGCTATCTAGCGGTATTGAAATCACTCCTTATTGACACCAGCGAAGCCTAGCAGCTTTACTCTGAACTATCGCATATTCTTGACCTAGAGTGTTCATAATTTTGCCATTTACGGGTTGAATTTCGAAAATTTCCTTTCTTTCTTAGTGACGTTAATAAAGCACAGAACTAAATATTAAAAATGTACCTTATTTATTGATTCTTGTTAGGTCTGAGAGAAGAAAGATGGCTTTCACAAACTTTTACAAATGATATAGGCCTTTATAACTGATATATCAGCCTTTTTCCGCAAGGCTCCACTTTGGGTCCTACAGACTAGGGTTAATATTTTGAAACGGAATACTCTACTCTGCCTGTGCCAGTAAAAACGTATGAACCTCAAGGAACAGTTTTTGTTTCGTACACCTATCTCTACAAACTGTATCACTGCTGACCAGAAACCCTGCGTTACCTGGTGATTCTACTTCGTTGGTATCGTCACTGAGTGCTGGGTGTGAGTCAAACCATTTTGAAAAGTATGTGCAGTTACTCGGGTTAACTAATTGGTCCTCAGATTGTATTTAGATGAAATGGACGGAGTTTGAGTGATGGCAGCTGAGACCGTGTACGTAATCAATGCCCGGATGTCCTCGAGCCGGGGACGGAGATTGACGCAGAATCCGCCCCGCCAATCGCAGGGCTGCCAACGCAAATTATTCAAACCGGCACGGTGTTCCTCCGTCATTACGTGGGCTGTATATTGAAGGCCGACCGAACTAATCCGGCCTCTTCAGTATGCGAGCCCGAGCGCGACATATTGGTCCCCATTTTTGTAATTTCGGGACGGCACAGGACGAATCTGTGCGCAGACCCCGGGACGGGGGTGGAGGAATGTAATTACGACAGGCTTGCCAACCCCTCCCGCCGCCGCCGTCGATTTTTCATGCGGCTCCACCAGCCGTCACATGCGGCTGACGCCACTCGCGCTGCGATCTGCATATCGCCTCCATTCCTCTGCTCGCCCGCTATACTCCGGCGTGGCCTTTATTAAAACCAGCAGCTGGTACGATCCGCTAGCTCTGATGCTCCATCTATCGGAAACATGGAGCTCCGTAGACAATACGTTCAGGTTGGGTAGGAGAGACACATGCAACTAGTACAAGACGACAGCTAAAATCGCTAAGATAACATTATAAAGCCGTTTTTCCGCAAGGCTCCACTTTGGGTCCTAAATTATTTGACAATGCCAGAGACGATTATATCTACATGTAACGGTCCCTTAGGCCTTGTATTTCTAAGAAGCACTATTATATCTTTCTCTACTGTTCAGCTGCTATACTTCAGTGTGCCTTTTATTAAAATCGGCTGCTCTTATGATCCGCTTGGCCTGACGCTCTGTGTATTGGAAACATCAAACTCTGTAAACAATACACACAGCTTAGGATGGAGGTTCACATGCAACTAGCCCAAGACGACAGATAAAATTTCTAAGTTACCATTGTAATGGTTTTTTCCACAAGGATCTGTTTTGGGTCGGAAATTATTTGATTATCCCAGATACAAGTTACATTTACATATTTAACTGTTAATATTACTAGCTCACCTGCCTTACCTTTCTCAGAATCTGCATCGCTAGTGCTTATTCCTCCACAGTTTAGCTGTTCGTTGTTCAGTGTGGCCTTTATTAAAACTGTCAGCTGGTACGATCCTCTAAGTGTGATACTCCGCCTATCGGTAACATGGAGCCGTGAAGACAATACTTACAGATTGGTTGGGGCATTCACATGTAACAAGTCCAAAAGGAGAGCCAAAATCGCTAATATACCATTATAATGTGGTTTTACCACAAGGATCCGTTTTGGGCCCTAAATTATTTTACAATGTCAGAGACAAGTTATATCTACATATTCAATTATTACAGTTCTCTTTCTTAGGGGACGTCCATTAATTACCAAAAATCCGTCCTTAGGGAGAATATAACCGCCCTTGGAAGCGTGAGACCTAAAAAAAGAGGGCTCAAAAAGTTACAAGGTCGATGATAGGCGGGGGGGGGGGGGTCTCCGTCAAAATCTCAAGTCTTTTTAGAGGGAGGGGAGGGTCCCACCACGTCTCACGAAATCTCACCAGAGAGGGGAGGGGGTCCAGAATTCCGAAAAAACACCTCACTTCATTAATGGACGCCGTTTTATAATCTGTGTCACTACCAATTCTTCCTTCGTTGTTCGGCTGCTAAATTTCACTGTGGCCTTATTAAAACCAGCAGCAGGTATGTTCCTCTAGGCCTGATGCCCCGTCTACCGGAAACATGGAGCCCCGAGAGCAATATACAATTACCACATTTATAGGTTTGGTGTAAGTAACCCAAGAGGAAAGCTAAAATCGCTAATTTAGGATTAAAATATGGTTTAACTGCAAGATACCAATTTTATCTGACAATGTCAGAGACAATTTATAGATACATATTTACAGTGTTAATGAAGAGAGTCCACGAGCCATTTCTTTCTTGGTATTTGCTAGGTTAATGTTTATACCTCCAACGTGACCTTTATTAAAACTGGTATCTGGTACGATCCAAAACGTGGAGTCCCATAGACAATACGTCCAGATTTTGTGGGAGACGTAACTACTCTAAGATGACAATACCATTATAATATGGTTTTTCCATAAGGATTCCTGCTGGGCCCTAAATTTTTTGACAATGCCAAATGCACGTTACATCCAAATACTAAACTATTAATGAAGAGGGCCCATCTGAATTCTCCTTCTCGGAATCAGCATCGCTAGTATTTTTTCATCCTAGGCCTCACGCTTCGTCTATCGGAAACATGGAGTGCCGTAGGCAATACGCACATGTATCTAGTCCAAGACGACAGCTAAATCACTAAGATGCTATTATAATGTGGATTTTACACAAGGATGCACTTTTAATTTCCTTTTCCTCTAACTTCTCACAGTCTACATATTATTATTCAATACCAGGAATTCTGAACAGAGCATTGCCTCTGTCTTGACAACTGTTGTATATTTAAGAAAAAACTAATGAAACAAATTTAAATTAAAGGATTAGGTGTAGAGGATAGAAAGTTGTGGATTATTTTGATTGAAGATTTTCACATTGATTTTAAGGATGAGATGAGATGTGGATGATCGATTCCAGACTGCGACGCGGTGATCCTCGGCTTGAAGTTGAGATGCAGTACCTTGTCCGTCGATATTTTACTCGTTTAGGGAGCCAAGTTATGGATTTGCAGCTTTTGGATATCCACACGCTTCCGTCAAAAAATCTGAGATCTGCCGGTCGGTTTGACAGACCATCCAAAATCTTCTCAACGATGTCCCATGGCGATGGGTGGTGCCCTTCCAAATGCTGACGTTTTCCACGCCGATGTTGATGCCACCTTAATGTATGACGATAAGTTGGAATAGAACCATAATTGAGGACAGTAGAACAGTGCGACATAGCGTGGTGAGCGGTAATGCTCTGGCCTCGCATTCGGGAGGACGTAGGTTCGAATCCCAGTCCAGCCATCCAAATTTGGCGATTCAATGGTTTCACCAATTCACTCCAGGTGAATACAAGGATGGTTCCTTCAAAAGGCAATGACCGAATTCCTTCCCGTTACTCATCCCACCTCTAATTATCTCGACGTCGACGAGGCGTAAAGCCATAAAAAAAGGTAGGACACCGTAAACGTCCGTATTGCATGTCTGAATGGATGGTCAACAGAGGTGTATTGTACCGTAAATCTGCACTAATATTGCAAAAACGAAAGCAACTGTCTCTCTCTCTGTTTGTTACGTTTTCGCCACTAATTGTCTAAACCAATCTCAATGAAACTTGACAAGAAAAAACTGTGTGTGATTACAAGGATAAAGCATGACTTTTTTGGGACAAGTAACATACAGTATTTTGTCATGAAACTTCGGAATCCAACCGAATGGTGAGACAGGCGGATGAAGTGTGGAAGTCTCTATAATAGTATATCAGTCTTTGTTTCTCTCGCAGTCAGTTTGAGGGACACCTTTTATATAACTTACAGCTTTTTGTATTTATTTTTAACAATAAAATTGTAAGTCCACCCGTACGAAGTATGAGTAACACCTCTGTAGTACAGTACGGTAAATTCTTACACTTTGGAGCAGCAAAAAACTGCTTTGTAGAATAGACGGTGGCATATAATAGTTCGTTTAAATACTTGTGATATCTCCGTTTGCAATAGGTGTTCCCCAGGGAATCATTCTCTGGCCAAAATTACGTGACAATCCTCGGGGTGAGTTATGTATATATATTTTCAGTTTAGACCAATTAACACACCCACCATTTCTTTATTAGAAGTAGAGGCAACTTAAAACTACTGGCCTAATGTTTAGTCCGATTAAAAGCTGTAATTCTGAAGGATGCAGGTTTTTGAAACAGAAAAAAAATACTGAATTCTGTAGTCAAATATAGCTAGTAAAACAATTAAGTACACAGAAATCTCTATATAGTGTCATTCGAGTATTTGCCCCACTACTAGCTTTGCTTGAGTCACCTTAATCTGTTATTATATCGAAATTAGAAAGGTTGTAAGTTTGTAGACATATAAAACACTACTATTAGCAGTAATCTGTTTAATACATTTGGCTGTCCGCAGGGAGGTATTTGTGGACTCGATCTATTCAACGCATCTTCAGATAAATAACAGCTACATATACTGCCTAATAAACTATCAACTGATTGTTTTATCAGCCATAACTTTATTTAATGCAGTTGTTGAATCATTCAGAGAAATTGCAATCCTGTAGGCACGAATTTGAAGTAATCAGTCAATGACTGTATTGGTTCTATCGAAAAGTGGTTGTTTTATCGGGTGTCCATCCATATTAATTATATGTATATCACGCTCGAGAGAAGCTGAAAACACATTATAAGATTGTTCGGGGTTTTAATTAATACGATAAATAGTCAGTCCACGATACGTTTATATTTAAACTTGTTTATTTTCATAAAACACTACATCAACGATACTGTTTACATGTATGCACTCAATCCAGCGATTGTACACAACACTTCTTCCACAGACAATACATTTCTTGGCCGTCGTAAATTGAGTCTGTTTCTCTGTCTTGGATGATCGCTTTATATCCTCTTCAGTCCCGAGGTATCATATATGATACCTCCAGAAATTATTTTTTCTTGGGCCACTGCACAGCTGAACCTTTTCTGGCCTATCGTATCATCTACAATATACATCGCGCTTCTCACAGCTCATTTATTCGATATTCTGCTTTTGGCAGCCCTGATTGGAAACTTGGGATCCTGCAGCTGTACAATATGGCTCCTCGTAATTAAGGTAAAGACATATATTTTTTCCATGAAATAAAGTAACATGAAGCAGTAAAATTGTGTGTATAATTTTCCTGCTTGACTCCCGAGGTATCGTATATATACCATCTATAAAAAATTAATTGTTGTTTGAAAAAAATAATTATGGTCATTCATTGTTAACTAGCAATAACACAAAGTAAATAACATAATAGTAGTTCTCTTGCACTTTTATTATGAGCTCGGGACTGAAGAGGATATAAACTGCACCGAAATTTCTAGAACACTTCGAAAGATTCCGACAGATATTTCTCGAACATTAACAATACTGAAACATATTAAAAACAATCAGAATTATTACATAATCATTTAACATCATTACAAAATTGTCAGAAATTGAAATTAAAGATACTTAAACACAAAATTATTCACAGAAATCATTTGAAACTGTAGCAAATTGTCCTTTAGACATCGTAACTTGCATTAATACTTGGAATTACGAACATTTAAGCAATTCTCTTGTACAATTCTGTTCTTAAACATATTTAATGGCCTTAATTTCTTTTCATAAAACAAAGTCTATTTACTTTGATTTACAGGGAATTGCAAAACAAACCTACAAGGTCATATATTGGAAAAGCTTACTATAAGTTCTTCATAAAATACAATTCCATTTAATTTTAGTTTTGACGGCTGTTACACCATACTTAAACAAACATCCGAGTAGACTATATCTTGCTCAGAATCTATAGCCTGTGACAACTTCACAGGAGAAGGTAATGAAGTATGACTGCTTAAACTACATACGCTACCAACAAACATAGCAGATAGGATAATCGAGGGAGATGGGATTTAGGAACTAATCTTTGTGGAGACAAGTTACATACATGTTAGCACTGTAGCTAGGTGATGGACTGATCAGTAACTAGACGGTCACATTAGCTGCAGTTGCGTCTTTAGCGAAATTGCATTTCGGAGGACGCGGGTTCAATTCCCGCTTGGCCAAACAGGTTTCAGTTTTGCACGGTTTCCTGAAGTAACTCCAAGTGGATGCCAAGGCTGTTTTCCTTCCCGTTCCTTGTCCTTATTCCTTTCCAGCCACTAATGACATCAACATCAAAGAAGCGTAAAGCCATTACAAAAAAAAAAAAAAAAAAAATCCTGTTGGCAAAATAATCTGGACATCACGAGCGTAACGTATAACTAGATACCAGTTGAAAACAGTCAGAAGAAAATTATCGAGTAGTATGGATATTTTAGGAGAGTCAGTGATAAAATATGGCAAAAGTGAAGAAGGCTAAACATTAGAAATGGAATGCTGATACTTCTACATGATTGCGAATTATGTCACATCGCGACTGCTAAACTGTGAAAGGATGCTGAGTAATAAGTTATTCCCCTGTAGTACGCATAAGTTGTTGAGTCAGCCAAACACGGACGTTGATGAAACTCGGCAAAGGAATGTTGCATACTGCAGGGAAAGACGGATTACGAAATCTACTTCCAGGAAAATTTATCTCAATCTTGCATGTTGAATTTTAGCGAAACCATAAAACGTAAACAGTTTCGCTTATTGGTCACATTTTAGTCTTGGCGTCAATTACTTAATACTTGATGCTATATGAACTGTAATTATCTCCGCTTCATGTTTTCGTTTCATATATGATCAACTGCTAAAATGATGACAATATTTGCTAAATAAAAGCAGGGATGTATCAGCCCAATGATTGTGCCAAATTGTTGTAGCCTATCCGGAAACTTCGTGACCTAATTGAATCAAAACTTCTACCAGCAACCGGAGAAAACCGTCACGTACGAAGTTGAATCTCCTATGTCTCTGCACTAAAAAGAGCTTTTGTTTCAAAAATGGATTCCTAGTAGGAAATCTTTTTGGTAAGAAACGAATATCCGGTAGAGACGTTGGCTCCACAAAACCACTGATAAAATTAAAAAGACAATCTGTAAAACGAGTATTTACTTTGAGGTTAAAAAACAGTGGAAGTTTGAGGTAAATACGAACATTCTGAATGTAGTGTCGGTCAGTTTACATTTTTTTTTTTTTTGCTGTCGTCAGTCTTTCGACTGGTTTGATGCAATCCTCCATCCCTTCCTATCTTGGGCTAACTTCTTCATCTCTGCATACCCCTTACAGCCCACGTCCTCATTTATCTGCTTCGTATATTCCAATCTCTGTCTTCCTCTACAGTTCTTACCTTCGACTGTAACCTCCACTAACAAATTAACCAATCAAGCATGTCTCAAAATATGACCTACCAGCCTGTCTCTTCTTTCTGTAAGCTTCTTCCATAAACTTCTTTTACGTTAAGAACCATGTTATCAATAATTTTGTATGGACGAATGATAGATAATCCTATGCTGATGAATCAATGCATATAACTTTACATTCCTCACTGCTTCAGGAAGACATCTGATCACGTTAAAGTAGCAGGCGTTACTGATCGTCTTCCTTGGAGGAAGAAATTCGTACTTAACGACATGCCGAATCCTTGATAGAACCGGATTTGTCAGATTCAGAGCATTTACACTACTGAAGGAATGTCAGTGAAACGTGTAACAATGCCCTGTGTGATAGATGCGTTTTTGTTAGTGTAATGTATATTTTATGAGGCAGCGATTGGGGATCGGCACAGCATTGGCCTTCGAGCGTACGGTATATCGGATCAGCTTTGTGAATGGATAAAGGATTTTCTAACTGGTCGGTCGCAGTATGTTGTCGTTGACGGAGAAAGTTCTTCTAATTTAGATGTTACATCGGGTGTACCTCAAGGAAGTGTAATAGGACCACTTCTTTTCTTAATTTTTATAAACGATCTCGGAGACAAAGTGAAAAGCCTTTTTAGATTGTTTGCTGATGATGCGGTTATTTATAGGGAAGTAAGAAATTTGGCCGATTGCTTAGAATTTCAGCGCGATCTGGATGTTATTTTGGCTTGGGGCGCTGACTGGCAACTTACTATAAATTGTAAAAAGTGCACGACAATGAGCATAAGTAACAAAAAGAATCCGATTGTTCAGAAATACGAGGTAAACAGTTCAGTTATTGATATGGTCGATTCTATGAAATATTTGGGAGTAACAGTACAAAGGAACATGAAATGGGACATACACATTAATTCGTTAGTAGGTAGAGCAAATTCTAGGCTTCGATTCATAGGTCGAATATTGAAAATTTGTAATGAACAAACAAAGGAGATAGCGTATAAATCTCTTGTGCGTCCACATTTGGATTATTGTTGTGCCATTTGGGACCCGTTTCGTAAGGGATTGATCGAAAGTATAGAGAAAGTACAGAGAAGAGCCGCTCGATTCGTGACCGCTTGCTACAGTCCTTATGAAAGCATCACAGAACTGATTAGTAGATTAGGTTGGGAGTCTCTGGTAGATACACGTCACACTTTTCGTTTAAACTTATTGGAAAACATGCGTACTCCCACTTTCACTTTTGAGTGTAGAGAAATACTTCTTCCACCAACCTATTTGAGTCGGAAGGACAGGAAAGATAAAATTAGAGAAATAAGGTGCCGGACTGATTCTTATATGAATTCTTTTTTCCCTCGTACCATTAGGGATTGGAATGCACAGCAAAGAGATTAGCTTTGGTGCTGAGCACCCTCTGCCACCCACAATTTTGTGAATTGCAGAATATATGTGGATATAGATGTAGATGTTTGCGGGAAACCGCCTAAGGCCGCAAACATGAAGGTCGGAACACTGTACCTCCCCTATCTAGTGTAGTGGTGCCTTAAAGGTCGCAGCCACACTGGTTGCTCTCTAATTTGTTGTTGTTACTATTAACACGGTGCTTTATGAGTAGCGGACACAGACCTTTACATCTATCACGGGACTGTCTACCGGAAGGGAAAAAAATTACCATCGTTTAACGAAAGAACCATTCTGGCATTCACCTAAAGTTTTTTGAGGAACTATGGAAAAATACGAGGTTCCAACGTTACTGCTCACCCGCTAGACTCGATTCTATGTTGCTGATGCTCAGTTTCACTTTAATTTTGCTGTCGGTATCTACTAATTGATCCCAACCAGATACAAATAAAAGTGGTCCCAGTATTGATCCTTGTGGTACACTACGGTTTCTGAACGAATTGTTGAGCAGTGGCCTTAAGAATATCGGGGAACTTTGCAAAACCAAAATTTGGATGGTCGATGCAAGAATCAAACCCAGGTCCTCACAAATACCAGATTCGTACATTACTGCTCACCTACCAGACTCGATTCTAAGTTGCCGACCGTTTCACTTTCATGTAGCTGTCAGTTCTTACTAATTGGCCCTAATAACATACAAGTAAAAGTGGTCCCAGTAATGATCCTTGTGGCATACTACAGTTTCTGAACGACCTGCTGAGCTCTGACCGTAAGAAAATCGGGGAACTTTGCAAACCAAAAATTTGGATGGCTGGTGCAAAAATCGAATCCAAGACCTCACAAATACCAGATTCGAACGTTACTGTTTACCTAACAGACTCGACTCACTTTTGTCGATGTCCAGTTTCACATTTATATAGCTGCCAGCACTTACTAATTCATCCTAATAAGATACAAATAATAGTGATCCCAGTAATGAACCTTGTGGTACACTATAGTGTCTGACCTAATTGTTGGTCGCTGAAACACTAATTACATTTCAGTCACTAACTACATTACTGCGTACCCCCAGATTAGAATGCTACATTTTTTCCCTCCGATATTCATTTGATAGTATCACTGTAGCTACATACCTCTTTGTCGGCAGTCTTTCGGAACATTAATCAGGGTTGGAACTCCTCGAGCCAATGGGCGTGTCGGCGCTAATTTTTCCAGCTCCCTTCTATCCGCTCCCTTAACGTGACGTCCATCTGGCCGGCAGTATGTCCATCCCGTGGGCGAGTCGCCGTTTTTCTCTCCGGTGTAGTGGCAGCCCTTGTCGTGCTTGCAGTCGCCGGGCGATGGATGCGGAGGACGTCTGACGGGGAAACAAACGGAAGACGGGAATGAGGGTGGAAAAAAAGGGAGAAGAAGAAAAGATGGTACAGGAAGGAGAGGAATGCACGCTCCATTTGTCTCGTCGCGACCACTTTGGCGAGGTGCGTCTTCCCATTGTTTGCCAGCCACAACAGTAGCAGGGACTTGCATTGTCCGAGATACTGTAGGGAGGAAATCAGTGGATGAACATTGTTAGTGAGCATGCTCGTTTCTACTTTCTGTAAGACAGGAAACATGGAAGAATTATATTATCTTTCTAAAATCTTTTAGTTTATGTCAACCATAAATTCTGTAAGGAATTCTGATGCACTAATGACCTTTTTTGTTATTGACAATAATTATGCCATCGATAGATACTTTCGCACAAACATTTGGATTTCAAATATTCACTGCAGTTATATTTCGTTTCTTCTAGTTTGCATTAGGGTTCTTGACTGAACCTGATGGGTGAACGGCAGCGTTCGTTCCTGTCATGCGAGATGACGTTGGTTCGAATCCCGGTCATCTCACCCATATTATGATGTTTCATGGTTTCCTGAAATTACTGCATGCTAATTTCGGGAAGGCATGGTCCAAATCATTACCATTCCCCTCACCGAGCGTGGCGGGTTAGCAGTTAATGCTCTGGCCTTGCATTCGGGAGGACGACAGTTCGAATCCCCTTCCAGGCATCCAGTTTTGGGTTTTCCATGATTTCCCCAGATCACTCCAAGCGAATGCCAGGATGCTTCCTTCAAAATTTCATGGCCGAAATCCTTTCCCTTTCTTGTCCCTAGTCTCATTCCGCCTCTAATGACCTCGACGTCGAAGAGTAAAAAAAAAAAATCAAAAAAATCGATGTTATACGGGAGTTAAACATGAACCAAAAATAACCCGGGGGTGATAGGCATAAGTGATGTCTAAATGCTTGATATTAAAAGTCTTTAACACTGTTATCAATACTAACACTTCACCAGAAGATAAAATCTGAGTGATTTCGAAACATCGCTTCAAATTGGTACGCCTCCGCAAGTGGGAGGCCCAAAAACATTTTATTCAGTTAATACTCCAGTAAAGCATTCACTTTTTCAGTAATTCAGTAGTTTTGCGTTGTTCGAAATGTAAGACCAGACAGGAATAAGAACTAATTTACGTTTGCATTTATGGTTCCTCAAAATAGCCCATGGGACCCTCCTGCCATATCAGGTATATACGAGCCGATACACAAACGATTACAAATTAGGGTAAGTGCAACGCACACTCTGCCGCCCATTTCTAGTCATTCTCGGGGTAATAATAATAGGAAAGCCTTCAAAACCATGTAGGGTAATAAATGCTAATTGAACAACGATATTGAGAAAAATAGTGGAGGAAGAAGAAAGAAACTTGTCTAGACAATGATGAAAGATACTCCATTGAAGTGACAATTGCGGTAACATATGGAGGACGAACAATAGACAAGAGATGACCCAAAGAAAGATCAGCGGAGAATATGCAAATGGGTCGAGTACATTAGACAAGGGAGCGTCCATTAATTTCGTGAAATGAAATGGGAAAAAGGGGAAGGGTACGGCGAAATCTCACCAAATCACACGAAGGGGGAGTTGGGGGATGGGGGTCGACGAAAATCTTCACTTGAACTTTTGAAATTCTTGAAGGACAGTACAGCTACATACACACACACACACACACACACACAAACAGACACACACAAACACACACACACAAACACACACACACAAAACTCAACGAGGTCGATCAGCAGGGGTGGAGGGGTGAGGAGGATCACGCGTCAAACTGTCACGTCATCATAGAGGGGTGGGCGTCCAACCAGATCTCACCAAAGGGGGGGGGGGGTCCGGAATTCCGGAAAAACACCTCAAGTAATTAATGGATGACCTCCCCCCCCCCCCCAAGAAGTTAAAATAAAAGAAGAAATTAGTGCAACCCTGTGAGTATGCAGTAGCGTTACAATTTTAAAAAACAAGCAACAGGTGTTAAGTAAGTAGGGCGGTTATAAAATAATTAGCCGAGGGATTTCTTTTTTTGCCCGCCCCGTTGAAACAGTTGGCTGCGGCAACATTATGGTGTCCGGCGCTGACATGGGGTTAGCTGGTTCGAATCCTGGTAGTGAAATAAATTTTCATCATCAGGACTTTTCCGGCGGAATAGAATGGGTGGTGCTGCAAAATTCCTAGTCACCAGATTGTCCACCTGGGTTAAATCCCAAACACCACTGCAGTGCGTAAAACCCACAGCACAAACAACACTACACACACACTATCACAGTTGTCCACACTTACAACAACACTTATGAACGCTGTCACACTGGAGAAGGCAACATGAAACCACATTTCCAGACGTTCCCATCCCCCATGATAACCGCCTTCGTGTGGAAGAGCACACGGCTTTCAAAGAAGAAGAAGGACATTTTCCTTACAACTTCATTCGGATAACTCACCAGAAATCTAATCGAAGACCCTACGCCACAGCCTCCTGGATTCAACCTTCCTAGGAAAACATTTTTTTTTTTAATGAGATTCGGCAACTAAGGCCTTAAAGCCAGCTTGGTGTGACTATAATATATCTTCTAGTGAATCAGATTCTCCAGTACATTTTGTAACTTTTAAGTACGGACAGCACAGGACGAACACGACATTCACACACCAATGTCCTCGGCCGGACTCGAACCGGTGACCCGGTACTAGGAAAACCTGGACGGCACTGAACTGAGTGAGAACAGGCCACGGTAGTTGCAACTACTGGAAGTACAAGTGGGGAATGAGATAACTCTGCTTGTAGCTGCGGTAACCACCAGCAAACCATGCTCCACATCGCCATGGAATGCCCCTCTTAGGAGATTAAATGGTATAAAGCTTCAGATTTGTGAAGCAATCACAGAAGCAATTTGGCTGCAATCGTTGGACATCAGTCTGTAGTATCAACTGAATGTAGTTTTTTTTTGTGTGTGTGTTCTTCTGCCTTACGAAATAAATATAACCAAAGATCTAAGGAATGCAACCGGTAAATTTGTCAGTAGTATTTCTATTACTTTGATTGTACATCTGTTATATTGATTAATTTACAGACGAAAACTAGGAACCAACGAAGAAAATTACGAAAAAAATCTCCTAAAATTGAGTGCAGGGTGTAGAGCAAACTATCGAAAGTACTTCAAACAGCGTGTGCTGCTTATTACCAACTGCAGTTCGACTATGCCTGGTTGCTCAGTGGTAATGCTCAGGTCTGATTCCATGGTTTCCCTAGATCGCTCCAGGCGAATGCTGGGATGGTTCCTCACAATAGCCCATGGGCGCCACCTGCCATATCCCGTATATCCCTTCCAAACCATTACCCTTCCTGATAGGTGCAATGCACCCTCCGCCGAACACTTTTAGTGACTCGCGGAGTAATAGTAATAATAATAGTAGGGTAGACGCTGATTAATCCCATCGCGTCATCAAAATTTTGATTTTACCATTGTTCCCGAAGTCTCTTCTACCCAATGGTGGGGTAATTCCTTCAAAAGACCATGGCAGATTTTCTTCCCGTTTCTTACCTCTCATTCTGTCCCATCTATAATGACCTCAAGTCGAAGAGCCGTAAAATTCTAAAAGAAAAATAACATAGTGAGAACTTACATTCGGTGAGCCGTATGTAGATTCCAGCGCCAGGCAGGTAAAACTTGTGCAAAGTGTAACATCTCAGGTACAACAGTGACATCGAAGTCAGTAGAGGATTATGGGTATAAAAGTGCAACGACATTGGCCTTGGCTTTTACGAATGAATCGTTACACTTTTTGCTTTATGCCTCCTTGTTGTTGAGGTCATTAGAGGAGGGATAGGAATGGTAAGAAATTTGACCATAGCCATTTGAAGTAGCCATTCCAGCATTCGCCTAGATTGATCTGGGCAGACAACAAAAAACCAAAATCTGGATGGCCAGATGGGGATTCGAATCCGCGTCGTCCAGAATGCGAGACTAGAGTGTTACCACTCATACACCAGGTTCGGTAACCGATCTCGCAATCCAATGGAATGATTCTGACAATCTTTGGAAAGTTATACCTGGGAGACCGTATTAATCAGACCCGTTGGCGTAATTTTAGAATGTTTCTCTCGGTTACCCAGGCTCAGATCTCAATCATAGGCCATAAGAGTTTTCGCGTTGCCGGACTTGTACTGATCTAAGTTTTTTAAGTATCTCGTTAATTAATAGCGGTCATGATTCCGAATGCTATACCTCATTCGGGAGGACGGCGGTTCGAATCCCCGTTCAGGCATCCAGATTTGGGTGTTCCATGGTTTACCCAAATCACTGTAAGCGAATGCCGGGATGTTTCCTTCAAAAGGGCCATGGCCGAATTCCTTCTCGTTCTTGCCCCCAGTACCATCCCGCCTCTAATGTCCTTAGCCGTCGACAAGGCGCAAAGCCATCAGTAAAAAATAAATAAAAAAGTCCGAATGCTATTAATTTGGAGAAAGTTTCTCAAGGGGACATCCATAAATTACGTGAGGTGTTTTTCCGGACACCTCCCCCCCTCTGGTGAGACTTTGTGAGATTTGGTCCGACCTTTTTTTTATCTGCTTAACGTCTCTCCAACAGCGAGGTCTTTAGAGACGGGAAAGGATGGGGGGCAAGGAATGGGAAGGAATTCGGCCATGGGCTTTTGAAGGAAGCGTCCCGGCATTTGCCTGGAGTGATTTGGGAAACTATGGAAAACCCAAATCTGGATGCCCGGATGGGGATTCGAACCGCCGTCCGCCAGAATGCGAGGCCAGAACGCTAGCCGTTACACCACCAAGCTCGGTTTGGTCCGACCCTCCCCCCTCTAACGAGATCTGGTCCGTGAGACATCCCCGCCCCCCCCCCGCCCCCCTAGAAATCGCACTGTCAACTTTTTGATACCTTTTTTTTTTTGGGTCTCACCCACACTTTTCGCCGAAATACCCCCCTAAAATCGGCTTTCGCTTGTTTTGTAGACCTTTTTTTTTATTTCAAAAACCTCACGTGTGATTTCCGTTGACGTCCCTCCTCCTTGGTGAGATTTCGCCGAACCCCCCCACCCCCTATTTCACCTCACGTAATTTATGGACGCCCCCCCCCCAACAGATCGGTGGGAAAAAGTTCCAAAAAATGAATTTTGCGTAAAAATATGAAATTTTGCTGATTTTCTAAGAACTGCAGCTTGCTTAGTTTTGAGTTTAGAAAAAATCTTCGTGGTAGAAAAGTTGTACGAAAATTTCTCCTCTTTCAAAGTTGAAATAAAGAATTGCTTGCTAAGACTCTTCAGGAAGGTGTTATAACCGAAAAACTAATAAAAAAGTTCAAAAATTCGAAATTTTTTTGCGCTCAGAAAATTGTGCTGAGGGTGTCGGAGGTCGAAAAATAGGTTACTGCAAACTCTCAACAAAATGCATAAGATAAAAAAAAAATCCTTGCACATGGTGTAATGTTAGTAAGACTACCGTATGATAAAGCCGTTACTGGAGACTGAGTAGAGTTGAGGAAGATCACCCTACTACTGAAGAGTCGGCAGGCAGTATACCCCGTTCGGTGAAGCCTGCGTTGGTTGGTGAATGACCGTGTCCAGTGTGCGGGCGCCGTTTGATGGACGAACTCATTAGTTTAACGAACTTAATAACCCCGGTGATGGTTAAATGATGGCCGGCGGAACACGTAGTCTGCGAGTGGGAAGGCTACGCACAGTAGTGTCTGCCAAGCTGAGGAGTGGACGTCCGTCTAATGGCTCCTGCGACCAGATAACGCGTCGCCGCTCTACCTGCTTGCGAAACACTTGTGACGGCGGTGTTGCCTCCCCGGACGTGTCGCAGAGGTGAGCTCACGGTTACCATGTTGGGTAATCCACATTCCATCCGATCCGGTCGCCAAGTCGAAAAACTCAATGGTAATGTGATAACAGCATCAGTTCACCGCGCATTCTGCCTCTGTACTGAGTGAATCTACAGTCGATTGTTGAACCAAGCAACACGAAATGGGACCTTACACATGTGTTTGGTCTTAGGTAGGGCTAATAGTACTGGGCTGCAGATCATAGGTCGAATTTTGAAACATTGTATTGCACTAACAAAGGAGATAGCGTAGAGAACTCTCGTGCGCCCACATTTTGACTACTGTTCTGTTGTTGGGATCCATAACGCAACGAGTTCGAGTGGTGACTGCTTGCTACAGTCCTAACAAAAACATCACAAAACTAATTCGTAGATTGGCCTGGAATTCTGTGGTAGACGACGCAGTTTGTTTGAACTTGTTGGTAAGCATGCGTATTGCGTACTTGCGTACACCCTCTTTCATTTGCGAATACGATGAAATACTACATTCACCAACCTATTTCGGTCATCATGACAGAAGAGAAAAGATCTGAGAATTTTTTTTTTTTTTTTTTTTTTTTTTACTTATGGTTTTACGCCTCGTAGGCGGTTAAGGTTATCAGAGGCGAGGTAGTTCTGGCGACAAGGAACAGGAAGAGATTCGTCCATGGCCTTTTTGAAGGATGTATACCGGCATTCGCCTGGTGTGATTTGGGAGAACCATGGAAAACCCAAATCTGGATGCCCGGACGCGGATTCAAACCCGCGTCCTCCCGAATGCGGGGCCAGATCGTTAACCATTCACCCACAAAGCTCGGTTTGAGAAATGAGGTGCCGCACTAATGCTTATATGAATTCCTTCTTCCCTCGTGTTGTTCGAGATTCGAATACACAGAGTAGAGATTAGTTTTGGTGCAAAGCACCCTCCGCCACCCACAAATTTGTGAACTGCGGAGTATATATGTAGAAGCACGGAGCAGTCATGGTGGATTAAGGATACAGGAAGCAGTAATAATTCCGTTCGTCCACATTGCGTGGTAACAGTGATGGGTGGTTTTACAATTCAACGTGGTAATGTATCTCGAAACGTACGTTGTGCAATGGATGTACACAATGCAGTAATAATTTTGGTGACGGTTTCTGCCCCTCACCCCCTCTCTTTCTCCGCTGGATGATCTACTGTAGGAATCAGATACGCAGATCTTGCATAGCTTTGGCAGAAATGTAAATCGTCTTATCTGACATGTCATTGACTCGGTTAGTTCTTTTGTCTGCCTCAGATCTCTTGCCAAAAAAATAGGATAAGTGCCGCAGTCTTTGTTTTCCGTACAGAAACCGGAATTTTCATCAGTCACGGATCTCCTCCGTGCCTTGTTCTTTGTGGTCCGCGGGCCAACCGTGCATGAAACTGGAGGAATATGCAACTCCTAGCATCCTATCAAATAGTTTTCTTTTCAACAATATGTGGATCACTAAACTTTTTTTTTTTTTTCCTACGGAGAGATTAGCTAGAATTCAAATGTGGACGCACAGTAGGCCATTAACCGACAGATACGGAATTTGCCGAGTCATACATCAGCAGTCTAAAAAGGAGAAACATATACTACATTGGTAAGGCAAGTGAATTGTGATTATCTGATTATAAATTGGTAAAAGAATGTTGTTTGTGGAATATCTAGATAATGTAATATGTCTTCGTTTTGAATAGAAATGAAGAAACCTCACGCTGCGAAACTTTCTTTCTGAGATAATGGGATCTGATCTTCTTGAAGAGATTGGATTACATGAAATTCTCTTCGTATTTACGTCAACTGGACTGTTTGAATGGATGGGAAATCCGAGAACTTCTTTTATATGCACAAAAATTGTTATCTCCGATGATTTTGAGTCTGATTCAAATTGTTTCTGGACTCTTATTAAGTCAATAGTTATTATTTGATAATACTCCAATGCACAGTTGTTGGAAATTTTTTATTCATGTACGTATTTCGCCTGTCATCAGTTATTATCAGCCTAAACTGATTTTCTGTAATATGTGATTAGTTTTAGCATTGAACTTTTTTTTTTTTACTGTGAGAACAGTTTCGTTATATGTACAAAAAGACCATTATGTTCAAAAGTTAAAATTAGTTAATATTACAGAAAATCAGTGTATACTGAAGATACGTCGACGAGAGGCGAATCGCGCCCGTGAATAAATAATATCCAACAACAGTTGTATTGGCGTATTTATTAAATAATAATTCTTAATTTAACAAGCAACTGCGGAAGAAATGCCCTACAGTTATCACATATGTTGTTAAATCAGTATCAGATTCGTTTTTTTGACATTTATTGATATGAGCCGAACAATAACAAACTAAGCAATATCAGTTACGGAGAAGGGAATGTATTCGGCAGAAGGATGCTGTCAATGATATTTTGTTGTTTAGCACATCAGCATGATTCTGCTGCTGTTCACTCCTCGCTCTATCCTCGCATTCGGGAGAGCGTAGGTTCAGATACCTAGTCCGGCATTCCAAATTTCGGTTTTCCCTGGTTTCTCCAGGAGAATGCTGGGATGGTTCCTTCAAAATGTCATGAACTAATATCTTCACTTCTGCAGTTTAACGAAACGCTGGTAGAATTTTTTTAGAAAGTTATGTCTGCTGAAAGAATTTCTTGTCTCACCTGCCAACTGCCCATGCCTTAATGCTTGTATCATTATTTTTACCCTCACGTACTCTCTTCACCACTTTTTCATCCCTCAATTGTCTGCTCATTTAAGGATTTTCATACACAGTACAATATATTTGGTGTATGGAAGGGACAAAGTTGTTAACAAACACTGATATAATGCATGTTGTTTCTTTGCGTGGAAACCATTTACAAATTCAGCTATTGCATTAACTGGAAACTGCATTCGTAATTATATATTAATTAATATTGTATGGTATTTATTTCCGGTTAGCAATGAAAATTAATAACAATAATGGACTTTTAAGTAACTAACCGGTTATGATTTGATGGTACAATTATTGGTTTACTATGTGTTCTGTTCCACATGCGCGAGACAGTTTTCATATGGGATCAAAGCGAACATATCCAAACCAGTCTCATCTAATCTTGTGTGAGCAAATCGGAAAGGTGGTTAGATGATTTTTCTTCGCTGACCATGTTTCCCATTTATTTAATGTCCAGCTGTAATCCAAATAATAGCCAACTACAATTTCAGGTTTCAGAGAACTCCTTTTTCCTTTATATATTATAAGGCTGACGTTTTAAAGCAGTTTCAGTTCCATGCTCATCATTTTCCTACCTTTCCTTCGCAGGCGTGTTACATAATTCACATTTACCGTGTTGAAACATAGTTAGCTGGCCCGATGCCATTGTTAGTTACAATTAATTCCGTGTCCATGTTAAGTTGCGTTCTCACGGCGCATGTTAGGGGACGCCTTTCATCTTTGCCGCATATGCTAGCATGGACGGCTCACCTAGACCCACCGCCAGGCGGTAAAAAAATGTAAGGCGCGTACTGCCTACCACGCGCCGTGGAATGGGCCTTTAGGGATACGTATCCGAATGGAAAGGAGCCGCTCCATTGTCTCTCCGTCTGTGAGAAGCCTCTAGTTTGTAAACGGTGCAAATTTTAGAACTCAAATCTTCACATTTAACACATTTTCTCTGACAAAAACAAATCTTCTTCGAGGAATTCCATGTACGTGTCCGGGCGTAGACGGATACCATGGGCCAGCGGTTCCCAACCTACGGGTCGCGACCCACGGTGGGTCGCGGCGTCTGTTTTGGTGGGTCGCGAAAAAATCGAGGTTTTTGCCACCAAAATATATCTTAATGTTTTTGAAAAACAAAATACAGAAATAAACTATGTGTAGAAAGTGATTTAATGTTAAAATTAACCAGTGTTAGCACTGATATCGATGACCTCATCAGTGCCAGAAATCTCACTTATTGTAAAGTTGTGTTTTTATAATAATTAAACGTAGGCCTATTTTTCATTACCTTTGTAAAAAAAGCGGGAGGCGTCTGCACAAAGCATCGCCTCATCGAGTGACGGCTGAATTTCCAGGATTAGTTAAAACTCGATTTGCAAATTAAAATGGCTCTGATGTGCCAAGTCATATATTGGTGGGAAACACCTACAAAATCCATTTTAGTGGTTGACTGGTAAGTTTACCATTGTGTTTTCCTGTTCCCAGTCTTCCATATTTTGATACATTTGGTTGCATTAAAACACAATAATAAAGTTCCCAATCAACCACGAAAATCAGGTCTGCAGGTGGTTTCCGCCAAACAGCGACTTGGCAGACCAGTTGCATTTTAATATGCTGATCGAGTTACTTCTAATCGTGGAATTTCAGCAGTCAACTTAATGAGGTGATCGTCTGTGCAGTCGCCTCCCGGTCTATAATATGTTTGTTGTTTTATGTATTATCCATCCTTATTTTTGTTGACAGTAAATCCTTTGTACTTAAATTTTCCTTTTCGTAGGATAGGATAGTCGACAGCGTATGTAAATCATACAACAGTTCCCATTCTGATATTAGATAGACTCTCATATTAGGTGGGTCGCGAATTTTTTTTTTTTACTTAAAGGTGGGTCGTGTACCAATAAAGGTTGGGAACCGCTGCCATGGGCGATTTTTACCCCAACAACGGGGAAAGTGAACTGGTGCGTTTTACCTTCCCCGGTATAACAGTATCAGTAAGGGTTGTTGTACGACTGTGGTAGTACGTATGGTTTTTTTATGATAGATGAAAGATGGGACCGGATGAAATCCGGTGCTGTCCCAATCAAGCCTATGCTTCCGAAAGATACTGTGAGGGTCTCCAGGCTTAACGCCCCCATCAGAAGGACGAATCAGCATCAATAGTGTTGTATGTCCTAATTCGATCCGTACTGCGAAAAGGTTTGGCATAAAGCCCAAGGGTTTGGTGCACACTCTGCTCATCATGAATCACATAACACCATCTCTCGTACTTGGCGGCCAAGTCCTGATGATATAAATTTCTTCCAGCACCAGAACTGGAAACTTGAAATTTCTCTACAACATTGGCCAAAAATTAATTGTACAATACAGAAACGTCATTTTCATTTAGAGATGAAATAATTATTGTGGGACATATCTGTTTAATAAAATTCCTGAAATTATAATACAGTTTGTACATAATATGAATGTATTTAAAGAAAAAATGTGGGATTATCTTATCGGTGAATCCTTCTTAATAATTCCAGTATTTCTACAAACAAATAAATAGGGTCTAACATGACTTTTGCAAAATTCAGTTGTAAATTTCTAATATTTAATTGTCTTATATATTTTTGTTTGTCTGTGACAATTAGCAGTTTTTCACTAAGTTTATTATTTATCTTGTATGAAGAGTATATGTATTAACCACAACATGTTCCAGATCTCAGAGATCTTTCCTTAGCAGTGATCTGTAGAACAAGAGTAATAAATAAATAATATCTAGAACTATTTACATCTAATAAAGTTTTCAATTTGCGAGAAAAAAAATATTTTACGTTTATTTCACCATACACTCATTTTGTTTTATTGCTAGAGCTCTTAATTTGGAGTTCATTCCATGATAATGAATAAGATAAGTGTCACATACAATAAAATTTGCTGTAATTGAACGATTGCAACAGCGGTACAAGCGTTAATGCAGTGTGGCGTTAAAACTTTTTCTGATGACTTTACGCCTCGTCGATGTATATGTCATTGCAGCCATAAAATGTCTTGGAGCCAGGAATGGGGAGGAATCAGGCCATGGCCTTTTGAAGGAACCATTTCGCCGTGGTTGCAGCGTTTTCGGGAAACCATTGAAAGCCGAATTATGGATAGCCGGACGGGGATTCGAACCCTGGTCCCCCAAAAAACGAGGCCAGAGCGTTACAGCTCTCCCCCCCCCCTCTCTGTGTGGAGATGTAAGTGTATGGTCTGGAGTCCACTACTTAAAGAGAAAATACCTGTATGTAACTCAGTTCTTGAGCGAAGTGACTGGCCTTAGATCTACCGTGTCTGGGTCCACCTTCGGAACGCAGCGATTCGGTATGACATGGATTCGACAAGTCCTTGGTAGGTTTCTGGTGGTATCTGGCACCAGATGTCTACGCACAAGTCACTAAATCAACTTAAATTAAGGGCCGGTGGTTTGTGGACACGGATCCTGGGAACTTGTATCTCTGATTGGCGAGGCTATAATCTATGGAAAGTGATTGAAAGATGTTAAAAGCACAGTAGACGACAAGGTGGTGGACGTCCACGCCTCATCACAGAACGTGGAGGTCGGAGGGTTACCATCTCTGTAATAGGATAGGTTGCGATCTGAGACAAATTACAATGCTTGTGCAGACACAATTGTTTCACAATCGCTGTTGTATTAGGTAGACCAACACACTATTAAGCAGGTGGTCATAATATTTTGGGTCACCAGTATATCTCTTTTTAAGGTACGCTAATCTAAACTCAAACTTGGCCGGTTTTTTGTAGTAATGTTTACTGGAATGGCAGCTTTGCGAAGCCTCATCGGTTACAAGATATACACCTGAGTTTTGGCAACACTGATAGACGTAACTACCGACCTTCCTAGATACGGAGTGGCCTCTAGTGTGACGTCATCTTCTACTGACGCCCGAGGCCCTGTGCGTGTTGGGGAAATTCTGGCCGTCGGTTTCCCAATCGCCTCCCAGGCGAAGCATCTGTTGACACTGACTTCCTCGTGCGACAAAAGACGACACATGAATACGCATAACATGGCGCATGCATATACACATGAATCGCCACCGCATAAACTGTACTTCTCACGAGTTTTAATACATCACATCTATTAATTTTGGCTGAAGTAGTAAAATCTGTATAAATTCCTACTTAAACGTATGAAACTGGATATGATACCGTAATTGTACAGTTAGCTGATTTTTGCAAATCTGCAACATTAGAAGCGCCAATATGAATAGTTCATGTTACTTCCAACAATTAAGACTTTTTTTAATGAGTTTGTGGAATTGTTAATAACTTATAGAATACGGATTATCTGTTTTTAAAATCTGCGTCAGTTTTTTTGTCTTTTCCTGTCAGTTTGGGTTAAAGGGATTTACGCAAAAAGCTTTGATCAGGTTTTGATAGGGTTTTGAATATGTATTGATCTAAATCCCTTTCCCTTAACCTCAAACTCATGCACTATAGTACTGTAGTCTGACCTTCAGTACTGTATGCATCAGTGCGATTGATGATGCTTAGAAAGGGACAACTCAGAAAACTGGAAATAAAGGAACGTAAGATCTTGAGAAAAATCATGGGTGAAACTTAACCATTGATAGCAGATGTGTCAGAATGGAGAGAACATATTACATTTGTAAGTACTTACATCCATGATGACCAGGTGCTATAGGTATTGTTCAGAGGAAATAAGTTCCATTTTGAGGTGAAAACGTCTATTACATCGTTAAATATACTTTCTTGTGTTACAGAATACCGTCAGATTTGAATCGCCAATTACGAGACTTATAATGCATTAACAACGGCTAGAGCAAGGCTGCCTAACCAATTTTGGAGAGGGGGTACAATTTCGATTCTAAGTTAACTTGAGGGCCATATAATACTTGCCTATAATTACATTGGATAGTTAAATATAACAAAGATGTAAGTACGCAGTTTATTTATAAACAAAAAGCAAAAACCATCAATGAGACCATACAGAGATTTTTGAAGTGTTAACTTGTATAGTCGCATTACGCGATGTTTGGACGGGGGTAAATCTGTGAGTTCGCAAGAAGCCACCTGTTGCGCGTCAGATCGCGACCGTCACGGCCAACCTGTTGCGCGTATGATATGCGCGCAGGACGTTTTTCGCAAAATCTTTATTCAAATACACAGTTTTTATCCGATTTTGATGGAATTTTGCATACATATACTTCAAAACAAATAGAAAACACTGTTGAGGTTTAATTTACGGAAACCTAAACCCTCTCCCCCCCCCCTCACCTTAATTTCTGTCACCGTTGTTCATATAAACCCACAGTTTTTAGTTGTATTTGATTATATTATGAGCTACGCCGGGAAGTTCCATGGTAAACTCCTGAAGAAAGGAATTAGCCTTCTTGCCTCTGACACAATAGCTTGGTATATCTCATTCGGGAAGATTTGATGAACCGTAGGGTTGCTACGTAAGTCAGATTTTTAGTTTTTGAAGTTAAAACTTCTATAGACGCATTGGGTGGTTTTGGATGGGTAAAATCGTATGAGTTTGCCCTACCGACATGCTAATGTTAATAGCATATCTGTTGTGCTCTGGTGGCTCGGTGGTTAAGGTGTCTGAATGGCGAACGAAAGGTTCCCGGATTGAATCTGTGTCTCGGCGGGGTTAACCCAACTTTCACATCTGGCATAACTTCCTGTGTAATGTGAAGTACGCCAGAATGTTTCCGTGAAATGGATTCTACGTTAAATTGTAGGCCCTCTATACCTGGCAGGACTACCGTGTTAGGTTAAGGCGGCTAAGACAGTGGCGGAATGCGTAGCCACTAGAAACACGGTCACGAGTTCATTACAACAACTCGGAATTACTTGTTATTATTTAGAATATCTGTAGCTGTAAGTATGACGTTGTTAGATGGTTCCTGGTTTAATTAATATGATAAATAACTAGTCCACCATACAGTTCAATTTAAACTTGTTTTTATTTTCATAAGCACGACGTCAAAGATATTGGTTACATGCATACATACAATCCAGCAAATGAAGACAACACTTCTTCCACAGACAATACAGTCCTTGGTTGTCGTAAGCTGAGTCTGTAAAAACTAAAACTGTCTCTGCTGATCAGTTTATATAAGTTCAATCGAAATTTCTAGAACACCGCAAAGGATTCCGACAGATATTTCTCTAACTCTAACAATACTTAAACAATTGAAACATAATTAAAAAAATCAGTCAGAATTAATACATAATCATTTACAATCATTATAAAATGGTTAGATATGGAAATTAAAGATCCTTAAACACAAAATTATCCACAGAAATCATTTTAAACTGTAACAAATTGTCCATTAGACATCTTAACTTGCCTTAATACCTTGGAATCACAAACATTTAAGCAATCCTCTTGCATAGTTCTACCCTTTAACATATTAAATGGCCTCTAAATAATTTCTTTTCATAAAACAAAGTCTATATACATTCAATTTTTTATAAAGGTGAATAACACGCCAATGCAATTTAATTTTGTTTTATTTTGGTGTCGTACGCGTTTCGCTCTATATCAAGAGCATCATCAGCGACATCTGTTAGATATTTATTCATTTATTTAGTTACATTTGATTTACAAAACAATATAAAGTTGAGGTGAAATTAAATCTACTTACATGTTACTTTTTTACTTTTTTCTCATGATCAGGGTTGGCTTCTGTGTGTATGTTTTGTAGAATTTGCTGAAGGTATGAAGCACTACACTGCACTGACCAAATTTCACATTGATACTATATTATTGAGTGAGTTAGCCAGTAGATTTAATTTCACCTCAACTTTATATTGTTTTGTAAATCAAATGTAACTAAATAAATGAATAAATATCTAACAGATGTCGCTGATGATGCTCTTGATATAGAGCGAAACGCGTACGACACCAAAATAAAACAAAATTCAATTGCATTGGCGTGTTATTCACCTTTATAAAAAATTGATTAACTTGCAATTGAGGAAATGGCCCACAATATCCAGTCATCTATATACATTGATTTACAGAAAATTACAAAACAAATATACATGATCATATTCAACCAAACTCTAGATTACTACAAATGCTTCATAAAATTCAATTCCATTTAAGTTTAGGTTTAAGGGCTGTTACAACGTGTTGCGCGTATGATATTAATAGTTTTTTTTCTGTCTGCAGTCCCCAATGACTATCATGTTTTTTTTTTTAAAAATTGTAATCACAAAGTAAAAAACACCAATGAGAACTTTGCAGAGGTTTTTGATCTAGCATATTCTAGACCACTGCTGTCGGCGGGCCAATTCAAATGTTCTGCTGACACACTTCGCGCTCCGCAGACCTAGGGTTTCTTCACTAAAAAGTAACACCACTATCCTACTGTACACCTCTTTAATTCGACCTCTACAGATCTACGCCTGCACAGTCTGGGGAGGTGCCGCTACCAGCAAAATCAAGAGGATACAGTCGCTCCAAAACAAAATCTTGCGGATCTCCGTCGATGCTCCACGGTTCGTCCGCAACTCCCAGTTGCACCGCGAACTCGGACTGCTATTCAAATCACATTAAACATGGAAAGGAAACACACAGCAACAGAACGTACCAGCGTGACTTCAAAACACTTTGTTACAGGAAATGTTCAAATTTTCCTCCGTTAGCGAGGATACATGCATCCACCCTCCGTCGCATGGAATCCCTGATGCGCTGATGCAGCCCTGGAGAATGGCGTATTGTATCACAGCCGTCCACAATATGAGCTCTAACATGGAAAGTAAGCGTTTCCGGACACATGTCCACATAACATATTTTCTTTGTTTGTGTGTGAGGAATGTTTCCTGAAAGTTTGGCCCTACCTTTTTGTAACACCCTGTATATATTTTCTCTTATTCTCGCTGTGTGTTAGCTGTGATACGATCTGCCTTATTCGTACATTAACAGTCGATGTAAACGAAATTCCGGGCAAGAGTTAGTCTTCAATAAAGATATTGGACACAGTAAAATTATTTGAGTGGCGTGAATCACGAATAATGAGACAGTCCTAAATTATGCCAATAAGGAAATTACTAGGTCTACCGTCATTTTGAGAGAAAATTGATTCCCTTTTTATCACACTGGTACCGGAATCTTTGAGTGAATGAAGAATTCTTCTGAGAGCAACACGAGTTCATGGTAGTTCAAATAAAACATTTAAAAACAATATGACATAAGACAGAAATGATAGATTAAGGAAGATTTTAGACTAAATATAGACCAAAGCAAAACAAAAGTGATAAAATCTCACATAAATTACAGAAATAACAGTATATTAAATATAAAAAATAGGATCGGATGCAGTGGCACAAGTAAGTGAATTCTATTACATATAAAGTAAAATTACAAATGATGGATGAAGCAGAAATGATGTTAAAAGCAGAATAGTACTAGAGAAAAGAGCTTACCTGAAATAAGAGAAATCTTTTGGTTACAAATAGCCAATTGATCTAGGTCTCAGACAGAACTTTTTAAAACTCTAAATGTGCAGCGCACCACTTTGTGGCAGCGCAAGAATACTTCACGAATATCAGAAAGGAGGAAAATTGAAGAAACTGAAATGTTGGGCTATACAAGGATGCTGAAAATTAAATGTACACATAAAGTAGGGGGGATGCTGGGGACCCACAGAAAGGGACGTCAGGATGGTGGGTGACATTTTAATACAAAGGGGGTTGGTTAATATATTAGGGGATGGAACAGCTGAAGGAAAAGGATTGTAGAGGTACACGAAGATTAAAATATATGAAGCTGATAATTGAGGACGTAGGGTACAGTTATAGTATTCTTGCGGATTCAGTCTTATTGTCATCTAGTATATGATTTAGTGAGGTCACTCATTCACTAACCTCGATAGCTATTGGCTGGAGTACAGTGTCACGTGTCAGCCTTCGTTCGCAAACAGCGACCAGAAATACCCTTAGAAGAAAATCTTGGTTATGTCCACAATTTAATAGCTAAGCAACTGCTACCAAATTAATTGCTATAATACATTAATTACGTTTGCTTTTAGTAGAGTTTCATAGTAAAAAATATATATATATTGATAAATTTTGCGGCTGAAAAATGTGGATCATCTTTTCAGTAACATATTGCTAATGGAAGCAACTTAAAAAAAAACTTTAAAAATTAAATTACTCATAGTCTCTGCTGTAACCACTAATGCCAATTGCCATTCCTGCTTGGGATAAATTTCAATTTAATTAGAACATTCGTTAATGTTGTTGCTTGACCAAAGTTTATGCTTTACGGTTTATTTGCTTTTCAGGTATTTTACTGACCACTTTCGTCAATTGTCTTTGTTCATGTTCGCTGTACGTGAGTTATTAACTTATTTTAAGCGAATATCAGATCAAATATGTTTCCGAATCGACTATTTTGGCAATTCATTGCATCGGAGTTGTTCAACAGTTTAATAATATGGAATGTGTATTAAGTTCTCTGGTCGTCACAGATACTTTGACCAACGTTTACATTAGTGTTTGCCAGTCGCAATAAAAAAAACAACGTGATGCTTTCGAAGCAAACAGGATTTTTTTTTTTTTAAATTTACAGAGTAAACTTTAAGTGTCAAATACAAGTCAAGTTTATATTTAAGCAAGTTCGAGTCTATGACCTTTGAAACAATTATACGATTGCGCTATTGTCCCTGTTCGTCCCTGCTCGTGTTTAATACCTACCTATATTAATGCTTCTGAGTTCTTCAAGCTCAAGAGATTTTATTCACCCTGAAACATGCGTGAAGTTTATATTTGGCCAAATCAGTTAAATCTGTCATAATCTTTCATCCTGAAAACTGGAACTATTGTAGGCCTGTGACGATACGCAAAGACGGGCACCGGCTTACGCTAGTTAATGATAATGGCAAAGCACAGCACAGGCTACCAAACATCGTGGATTTAATGTGAGATGTTTTCCCGTTGGTTTCGCTCTCTGGTGGTTGGTGGTTCGAATCTTGCTTTGGGTAATAATATTTTCTACTAACTGCCGCGGTGCTTGTCATGGTTGATTCAAGAAGATAGGCAGAAGTCAGTAAAAGAACCATTACAAACACATCCAAGTCTGGGCGTAATGGCTAAATATTGCTGAATAACACTATTTTCGTTAAGATTTGTTTTAGTTTAAACTATTTAAGCCAATCAAAGTCTGCTGATTCCAAACTATATTAGACATAATAAATCCCTCCAACTGGCTACTTCAACTCTTTCCTGTGGAAGCAATAGCGTTGTTTTAAAATACCTCTCTCGCAGGTGTTAGTTTTCACTTTTAATTACATAAACTCGTAAAACAATGGGTGTAAGTGGTTGATTTAATTGTATCTTGATCTTAGTCTTCACCAATATTTTTCAAGGACACGCCTCTTTATTAACGCTAATTATAATAAAGTTATAAATAATAATTGGAAATTGACTATCCAGGAATTAGGGATGTTCATAGAGAATATACATCCATGTTTCTTTCAATGTGATGCATCGAAACTTTGCGTCAATGTTTCACAATGCATTGAATAAAAAACATCAGTTTTTTAGATGCATCGAATAAAAATACAGTATATGTATATCAGTTAATAAAGGTTAGGAAAGTAGAAACATTAGGAACGTAGAAAGATGAGACATTTATTTTAATTATATTTTCAATTAATCTTTTACAAAGGAAGTTTTGGAATCTAAATCAGAAATCCGAAAAGAAAGAGAGAATACAAGCAAAGCGAGGAAACAGAGCAAGAGAGGCAGTATTGGTGATTCTAATCTAATTCGAATTTATAAATCCCAATATTACTTCTCTAAAATTTGCATAAATAATATTTTACTAACTCACTTTCCTTTTGTTATGTTACGTTGCTGATTTGAAGCTTGTGCAGCTTTCGAAAGAAGTCTTGCTGATTGTACTGAGCTGACTACTACAGTTTAATATTTATAAGCCATTTTGTCCAATTTTGAAATCTGTTGTTTATAATCGATCCATACTTCTAACAGATTTTTATCAAGCAGCCAACTTGGGCCCTCAAGCAGACAGGCAGCTCATCTTCGGTACTGTTTGATTTCCAGTTTCGATTAAATACTTTGTGATGATCTGTCCAAAGACTGAAATATTCCAGTGTTTTGTCCGAACTATCAGAATCTGATTCTGTTCCCTCTTAATCATATCTTTGATCTTTTGAACAGTATTTGCACAAGCTATAGGTATTCAAAATGTAGTTATTTGAGCCATGGTTCAAATAATTTCGCGATAGCTAAAGACGAAACTTGATCGATAACAACCCTTCCGTTAATTATTTCTTTCAGGATGAACTATCTGCTTCCATCAGTAAGGGTTCATCAGTTACAATTTCACTGCGTTTTGAAAGCATGCAGTGCACTAAAGAAATTATTTTACTGCTGGTTTAATATTTATCCCCAGATATTTCTTTAGTTGCCACTGTCGGCCATTATTTTGTTTATTTTTTATGAGCTCATAGAGCAGGCAAAGGGCATACACTATACAGACAATTCTATGCGAATATTATATAATTGAGGTCCACCCTACAGTGGCGAGACATTTCAAGTAAATTTTAGTTTTTTGCTGTTTTATCCACGTTAAAAGAAAAAATGTAATGTGGTTCTGTAGGTGAAAAAGTAACGTATAGCGATAGTATTTCATGTTTTTGTTTTTCTTTAACTAATTCTATCGCTTCGAAAAAACGTGTGGGTTATTTCGATGTAGGCCTATCGAATGAAATATATCGATGCATTGTTAAACATCGAGAGTAAACGATGCATCGAATTAATTCGATGCATCGAATAATAAATATCGATGTTTTCGATACATCGATATATAGCGACCATCACTACCAGGAATTGTCATTTCATTTCTTGACTCGCATCTCACACATTGTGGTCTAAGTTCGCCTGCTCTCACGCCTCCATTTATGTTTTGGTAATTATTAATTTTATTTTGTCCTCGGACCCCATGGTTTGGAAACCTCAAAGTCACAACAGCACGAAACGTTGTAAAAATAAAAGAAATTATAGCACAAAAACAATTCTTGTAAAAATAGGCCACGTCTCTTGGTTGTTTAGTGAGAAAAAGTTAGGAGATTTAGTTCTGAGCCAAGTTTACGCTATACAAAGTAAATTCGCTTCTCTTGTAAAACCGAATGGTTTCTTTCGATATTCTGAAAAATAAAGTTAAAAAAAATCTGGTGACTTGGCTATTATGCATGTCATAATTTTTAATGAAATGAAAAGCATTATATAAATGATTTATTCTAACACTTTTCAATATATACATGGTGTTACAAAAAGGTACGGCGAAACTTTCAGGAAACATTCCTCACACACAAACAAAGAAAATATGTTATGTGGACATGTGTCCGGAAACGCTTACTTTCCATGTTAGAGCTCATTTTATCACTTCTCTTCAAATCACATTAAACATGGAATGGAAACACACAGCAACAGAACGTACCAGCGTGACTTCAAACACTTTGTTACAGGAAATGTTCAAAATGTCCTCCGTTAGCGAGGATACATGCATCCACCCTCCGTCGCATGGAATCCCTGATGCGCTGATGCAGCCCTGGAGAATGGTTTATTGTATCACAGCCGTCCACAATACGAGCACGAAGAGTCTCTACATTTGGTACCGGGGTTGCGTAGAAAAGGGCTTTCAAATGCCCCCGTAAATGGAAGTCAAGAGGGTTGAGGCCAGGAGAGCGTACTAACATACTAACGAAAATAAATGAGCTCTAACACGGAAAGTAAGCGTTTCCGGACACATGTCCACATAACATATTTTCTTTGTTTGTGTGTGAGGAATGTTTCCTGAAAGTTGGGCCGTACCTTTTTGTAACACCCTGTATATATAGTTTTTCAAATATTCTCAACCCTTCTCCTTCAGCATCACACTTGCGCTTTCCCTCCAGGTATATGTATACATATCTTGATCATTTTCTGTGGTTTATTTTGTGCATAACATGCCAGCACATGTAGCTCGTAAACGTATGGAAATGGGACACATGTATATATGACATATTTTACCAAATATGTTCATACTATTACCTCCTTCAATATTTACCATTCTCACTGAATCGCCATGTATATATACCTATCATAAATAATAATTTAAGAAAGTATATACGCCCTATCCATCGCAAAACAGGCGACTCTACTTTGAAACTTCTCCAGTACCTTTATTAACCCTTTTTGTTGTGTTGATGATTGAATCAGTGAAGGGACTGAAGACCGAAAATATAGGCAGTAGCTTTTCTGATATATACTTTTCCTTTCGAGTACTTCGGAGCAAGGTGTTCCGTTCCGTGAAATTTCTTCAGCTTCTCCTCACGTAGGCTCCATACTTTCGCGAACGGAACTACCTGTCGGAGACGTCCAACAAATCACCTTTCTGTCCCAACCGGTACCCAGCGTAATTACGCGCTCTAACGGAGGTCCGCTCCACCTCAATACACCCACACCACATATTTCTGTCACTATCTCCACCCATAGGAGTCAGAGTCTTCACAGCAATTATCAGACCGATCGTAGAATATGCTTGTAGCAAATGTGGCTGATAGCATATGCAAAGCCTCCTAGTTATCCCGAATAGGGCATTAAATAAACGCCTACGCCTCCCGTGCTGGTTTCCGACCGACGGACGGTCTGCATAAGGCTACTATGCTGCCTTCACTTCAAGAAAGATTCCCCCAAATAGCCAGTACTTCCTACACTAGCACCAAAAAGTCAAACAACCCAGTGATAGGGTGTCCACTTAGACAGTACATCGATGTTTTTATTCGATGTAAAACATGAACCCTGCATCGATGTTTTTCGATGCATCGCTTAAAAACATCGATGTTTTTTCAACATCGAATACTTTTATGTTTTTCTTAGCTCAACAAATACAAACCAACAATATTCGTCAGCAAATATTTTTTCATTTATCTCTTACCTGTTCCTTAAAAATCGCCGAGAGAAAATGTGACAATTGTTTGATATTTACCATTTCCAGTAGAATGCAGTTCATTGTCTTTCGTTTGGTCTGTGTGAACACAGAGTAACACTATACCAGCAGTATAGTGCTGTGGCTGTAATGGTGTTTAATTTTATGCTTTTTTTGTTTATGGCTTTACGCTTCGCTGACGTCAAGGTCATTAGAGGCAGGAAAGGACTAGGGCAAGGAACGGGAAGGAATTCGGTCAAGACTTTTGAAGCATTCACCTGGAGTGGTTTGGGGACACCATGGAAAACCCAAATCTCGATGTCCGGACGGGGATACGAACACGTGTCTTCCTCAATACGAGGCCAGAGCGTTACCTTTCACCCAACATTAAAACATATAATTTTATGATCTTGTGTGTTGTATGAGTGAGGAATAGCTTTGTGAGTGAAACAGAGACTAAAAATTAACAGACATATTTTATTGCGATACCAGACCATTACAATAAAAAACAGACATCTTTATATATAAAGATGAATGTATGTTTGTTTGTTTGTTGGTTTGTTTGTTCTTCATACAAATCCACGGTTTTCATCCGATCTCGATGAAACTTTGCACACTTATACTTTGAAACAAGGAGAAAAATACTGCCTACATTTGGTTGAAAAATTATCTGTATAAATAACACATGTTGTCTCATAACTTCGAAATACGGCTATAGACAGACAAGTTGGATGTGGACGTCTCCAGACCGTGTTTCCGTGTAGTGGACTGGCAGCTCAGTGCCTAAAGAGCTCGGTTACGAACGTCGTGGTCTCCGGTTCAAATCTCCGTGGAGGCTAAAATTTTTAAAAATTGTTTTTCATCGTAAGAGTCATGCCTGGGCCGTAGGTTATTCGGATTGAATGTTAAACTGTGGATATTAGAAAGTTAGGGGTGCAATGTTGTAGGTGTACACTTTTTTACGTTATAATGATCCCTCACGTGTTGTTCGCATTCAGTGTGTGAGTGTGAACCACAGTAATATTATTATAAATACGGAACTAAGTCTCTGTCTTTTTGTTACGTTATGACGATTAAATGGCTATATCGTTGTGATGGAATTTTATAGGGAAATCTGTATGAAGGGCACAGGATATTTTTTCCAGTATGATTAACAGTTGTAGTCACGAAATTTTGACACTTTATCGAATGGTGACAGAAATATGTTGGAAATTGATTCTCTTCAAGAGACGGGTTCGACCGTAGAATGATATATTGATAGCTTTACTGTCATATTATTCCGACTCGATATTGTTTGGGACCAATCTTTCGTTACCTACAACTTTCTGTATTCAATCCTGGAAAAAAATTCTTAATCTACGCGAACGAAGTCGCGGGTACGGGCTAGTTAAATAATAAAGTTTAAATCCGCCTAAAATATTAATTTTAAGTCTTGAACCACTTAACACTAATGGTGTTAGGGAAACTTTGTAGAAACAAAAAGTTTACTCAACCGTTTTCCTTTTATTCTGTTCCTTTGCTGACTATTTGAGCAGCCTTCGAAAATAAACGTTCGGATGAACCAGAAGTCCCGACATTAGTTGCGCCAACCCGGTAATATCTAAATAAAAAGTAGTATCACGTAACAGTTATTTGTTTTAGAGTAATAATATCTTACTTCGATTCACAGCAAACACCGGCAAACAGTAGGAGTGAACCCAAGAAATTAATCTTATACATTCTCTCATACGGACAGGATAGCAAACCGCAAGAGAAATTCAACTTTACCGTTGTTATGTTTCGCCAATTGCTCGCAGGTGTCACTACCTGTTAATGACAGTTACTTTAAATTGAAATAATTGAATTTAATCTTGAATAAATTTAGCGATCTTAATACTTTTAAAATTATTTTTGTCATTATTAGCCAGAGTTAGTTTTTTTTATTGATTCGATGTTTTTATTAAAAATATCCATGCATCGAATAGAAAAATTCTTTGTTAAAACATCGAATCAATCCGATGTATTGTATGGTAAAGATCGAATTGATACGATGCATCGATGTTTAGTGACTATGCCAACCCAGTGGTTCCTCAAATAGGCCAATATGACGCAACTGTTGACCGACATAAACGACCACTGAGCCTCCTCAACTAATTACACCACCATGAAGATCCATCCTAAGTGAAGATATGGAAAACATTATTAGTAGGAGAAAATGTCTTAGGACAACAAATCCAATAACACTGCCTACAAGAAAAATAGCAGAGAAAGCTGCGGCAATTCACTACAACCAAGTTGGATTCGTCTCTGATCAACCACTCCCCGATCAGCTTCCCGAAGATATGTGGCCATAAGATCAGAGCAATTACGTTCTGCCCACACTTATTGCTAGTAATGAGCAGGAATCAGCGATACAAATGAAAACACGTAGTTGAAAGAATGGAGTGACTTTAATACTTCAATAAAAATGGGCACATAGACATACACTTGAAATAACTGAAAAATACTGCATAAAATAACTCTCATAAAAGGAATCTCTTACTAATAAAATCCTGTCACTCGAAATATTCTTTCTAAGCCAGCAGATGGGTATAAATGCATTAGCCATTACCTAATAAAATCTGCATGGCGTATGGCGACGTGGTCCATCCTTTGAATCGGCGAATAGACTGCTCCGGAGGCTGTTCTCGACTGCCCTCTCCAGAGTAGGAGCGTAGTGGGGGAAGTCATGTGACATTAGTTCTATTTGTTTAAAATTCCTTGCTAAGGGCTTTCTGGGCTACCGTGGTAGGGGGACTGCTTCCCACAGGAAGTGACTTTGCCCAACCTTGAGCTCTGCTTCGTTGGGTGGAATTACATTACATAGCTATAGCTTGAGAAAAATTATCCCGAGATAAAATTTGAATATACTATAACTAAAATCCCTCAATATACTACAGTGATGATGATGCCACTTTCGTAGTCATAGAAAAATATCGCTGTCTGTAAATAATTCCAGTGTTACTGAACCGAATTTGGAATTCGAGGAATATTTTAGTAATTTCCTGCAGAACAATATCATTTAATCAAAAAGTGAATCATGAACGAACTCATCCATTACATGGTATTTTACCGCGCAGGCAAAGACTGAAGTCCATTTTTTTTACACCTCGTTGATGTCGGGGTTATTACAGGCGGGACAGGTCTTGGGGCAAGGAACAGGAAGTAATTCGGGTATGGCCTTTTGAAGGAAGCATCCCGCATTCGCCTGGAAAGAGTTGGGGGAAGCTATGGAAAACCCAAATCTGGATGCGAGGACGGGGATTCGAACCGTGTTCTCCCGAAAGCGAGGACAGAACGTTACCGCTCACCCACCACGCTCGGTAGCCGAAGTCCAGGAAAAGTTTCCTAAGGACTTGAAAGGAACTTACAACCACAGTTGGTAAATCCAGTTTACAAGGTTTCCCACCAATCTGATTGCGGAAGTGTGTCGAGAACTTTATCACCTGGCTATGATAATGGTATGACCAGGGGCGTAGCTACTATGGGGCTAGGCGGTGCAGTGCCCCGGGGCCCTCACGCTCAGGGGGCCCCCAAGCATACCTCAAGGACGAGCCTTCACGGCAAACTGGCAACTTTTTTTTTTTTTTAGCTCTATCGTCGTCTAAGGGGCCCCTGAGAACACAGGAGCCCCTCATTAAGGGCCCTCGCTGCTCAGGGGGGCCCCAACCACTGCTCAGGGGCCCCTAAAGAACAATTCAAGGGCCCCCATCCTCAGTTCAGGGGGCCCCTACCAGCACACAAAGCAAAAAAAAGGTCGCCCGTCTGGCCTGAGGGCCCAAAATAATTTTTTTGCACCGGTGCCCTTGTTGACCTAGCTACGCCACTGGGTATGACTGGTATGGAAGTCTCCGAATAAGGTGAGATCAGGAGCGGGTGGATCAGAGGTTAACCTAGCAAGACGGGGCTATGCTGAGGTCGGTAAGATCAAGTGCGACTACGGAAATCAGAATGTTCAACACATGCTAAAGTGTCGAATGTGTCCAAACTCGTGCACGGAAGACGACCTACATGAGGCCTCAGAAAATACACTGGCGAAGTTTTGGCCCAACATAATTTGATGTTTCTTACTTTGTAAATATGTATGCATCGAACATTGGAATAAATAAATAAATAAAATCAACTAGTCCTCACTAAGTTAGCATACGAAAAAAATACAGGAAGCTAAACAAAGCGACTGGCATCTCGACGAAAATCTATAAACTGTTCAAGAGCCTATTAACCACAGCAAGCGGCAGTGTATGCAGCATAAAAAAGAACGTTCATTAATCATGAAGCAGGTGAGACGACGAACTTGGGTGTCGGAGCACTCAAGCCTACTCTTTCGAAAGGCACCGAGAAAATGTCGGTAAGTTCTAAATCAGATGCTGGCATAGGAACCACGATATACGGTGTCCTATGCCGTCACAGTGTACGAACTGCAAAGTGGTTTAGAATTTATATCATGTCTTTGGTACTCAATCCGATGATAGTACTCTACTAACTTGTCTAATCCGCAGCCTCGTCCCAATGATGAAATTTCAATCCATAACCACAGCTTGAAGCGACTAATCTCGTACAATCGCCATACATTTTCATGGTGCTTAAACAACCGCAAGGATGGTTTTAAGGATGTTTTACCAACATCTCAAAAACTAACAAAAAATCCATCATGTCTGTCTGTCCATTCTAGAGTACACAGGTTTGAATCCCCGTCCGGTTATCCACATTTCGGCTTTCCATGGTTTCCGTAAATAACTATAGGCGATTGCCGGCATGGTTCCTTCAAAAGGCCATGGCATATTTCCTTCCAAAATCCTTTCCCGCCTCTTCTTACAGTGACACAATATGCACAAACGCAAAAAAGCACAAAGATATGTTGAAATGAGTAGAAAAATCATATGAAAAACGAAGGAAGACATCAAGAGACACTTTTGGAGCAACTATATTACTGACATTTCAACCAGACACAAATCTCTAACTTCCGTTAGACATTTTCCTCTCACCGCCCAAAGATATTGTGACCTAAGAATTTCTACGGTCATGATGACAACACAGCTCACCTCATTTTTTATGGTTGCATTAATACTGCCCATATTTGGTCTGGTAGGACAAAATAGAAAAGTTAGCATCATTGTTGGTTTCCATAGTAAAGGTACCTCTTAACTTCGACTATAAAGTACGGCCGGGGGGCAAACATGATCTCTGGTTTCCATAGAAACAGTTGGAACCCGTCGTCTACTACGCTAGTGCTGACCACCGCCGCTACTGTGTTACGCTAAATGTGAGTATTATACAGAATTTTAATATTGCGTGTTTCATAATTGGGTATAATTGTAGATCGAGATTCCGCTAAAACAGGTTTCTGCCTCACGGAATATTAAGATGTAAACACTTTCCGTCAATACCATCATCATCACAGGTATCTTATTGACCTAAACTGTTTTTTTTTCGTAGTTTTTGTAATTAGATTGAAATGTGGCTTGGACTACTAGAATAGTTCGTAAAAACCACAGAAATGCAGTATTTTCGAACAGCGACTAAGTCGTAGAAAATTTTTTCTTATCGTAACTTTCTCGTGACTTTTTGGAACGGAGAAAAGCTGAAATGTTAAGAGCACAATCCAACAAAGGAACTAACGAATGTTTTAAAACAATTTTTATTGATTTTGTAGCGTTGGTGGCATAGCGGTGTCGCTATCTATAACTAAATCCTTAATAATTGTGAATAAACATGTAATTTAAAAGTGATGGGAAACGTTGATTCAATAATATTTAATACAATAAGTGTTATCATGATGATTTCTGGGTGGTTTCAGGCATTGTAATTGTTATCTGTTATTTATTGATTTGCTTTACACCTCATCAACGTAGGTCATTAGAAGCGGGAAATGATGAGGGTCTAGCAACGGGAAGAAATTTTGCCATGGCCTTTCGAATTTACATAAGAATACCGCATCAAATTGCGATGCCACGGTTATGATTAAGCTGCCAAAGAATTTTTAAAAAAATTGAAAACAGCATCGGTAGCTATATAAGAAATGTTCACCGGTTACGTGTTCGATGGTAATTAATCATTACTTGTAAGTTATAATGCCTGAAACGAAAAGTGTAATCTTTTCGAAAGAG